>JAIFGZ020000537.1:600000-1154778 GCA_019925245.2 Oryza australiensis | reverse complement strand
ATCACTTTAACTAGTTAATTTTGCTTTATCAAATGTCCTTTAGGCAAAACATATATGCTTCTTTTTTCGTAACGAAGATGTACTTGATAATTGATGAATTAAGAATAACATCATATATAGGGGAACACCAATGTAGACATGAGATTGTGAACAATTTTGACAATAATATATTAATACAGTATTGGCGTCCCATTCTATATATTATGTGGCATCAATGATTTGCATCCATTATTCTGACAAAATTTTGTTGGAACGTTTTTTTATTTCATGAAATTAATAAAATATTTATTATTTTTGGACATATATTTTTAAATTTATTATTGATATCATAAGAGAGACCAACAACAAACACCATATTATATATATTTCCTACTCCTACATATATACTGTCATATATCTAGATAGTTGCACAACCTTGATTGTCAAATATCTATCTTTTCCATAATAATTGGAAAAAGTTAACACACAGTATATATTGATTGAAACAATTTGTACTAACTGATCTAGAAAATGATAGCATTGATGAGGACATCACCGCCACCGATACGTCCACCCCTCCACTTGGTCCCCTTACTCGTGCTCGTGCTCGACAACTTAACCATCGAGCTCCTTCTAAGCACTTGTCCATCTTGTTTAGACAACGGAGACACTTACACTGTTGTTTTGCTCAGGAATGAAGAACAGGAGCCAAAGGGAAAGGATTCACAAGCTCCCGTGTTCGGGCGTAGAACAACACCAACTTCCGACGGGTGCTGCGACTTCATACGGACTCCGATTGGGGTGATCTTGGACTTCCTGGAAAGCCTATCAAGTCTATTTTCAAATGGATTTGGAATCACCTTCAAATTCGCCCTGAGTCAACAGGAATCGTCAAAATGGTCGTGACTGGTACTTGTGTTACCGTGAACTTGGGTGATGGGCCTTGTATCAAGTTGGGCCCATTAGGGCGCGTCCTAGGGTTTGGGGAGACATCCTGGTCCTCCAACCTCACAAATACCCTAGCGCCGCCACTCTAGGGTTGGATTTTTGTTGAGTTACATTCTTAGCCATTGTTGCTACGCTTGGCGGAATAGCGCATGCCGGATAAGTCGCCCTACTTCCCCGCCTTTGGAACCCCACATATTGTATCTTGGATTCGAATCCCTCATTCCTATTTGGTAATTTCAATACTCGTTATCTTGTTCTTGCAAGTTTCTTCGATTTGCTTGCAGGATTGAGAGCCCTAGTGGCCGGTGTCGTGCTCCACAAGGTGCGGCATCCTTGGAGGTGGTGGCCGTTGCTAAGGCGCAACACTTGAGAGAGAGCCGTAGTCGGACCGCCAACGTCATCCCTTCCCCCAAATCGAGTTACCCCCGCCTCTCATCGAAAGATCGGGCACCAACCCTAGCGGGTTCACATCATTTGGTATCGAGCTCAAGGTTTATCTGAGAGATTTCGTTTCAGCCCTTTGAGCCTTTGCTAGTACTACTTGGTTAGGGCTTGCTGAGTTTTTGGTTGCTTTGGTTGTGTCAAGTTGCTGGTTCCTTTGGTCTAATCCACTAGAGTTTCGAGTTCTTGTCACCCCTTAGCACCAAGTTACCAATCTGCGTTTAGAACTCGGATCCGAATGTTGAGTTCGAGTTGATTCGGAATCGATCTCAGATCTCGGTTTCTTGAGTTACATATCTTCCACATACGAGCTCGGATCTTGGTGTTTAGATAATAGCCGGAAAGGCTACGAGCAGCTTTACAAGATTGCTGGCCACAAGTTCTAATTCCGGCCTCATTCCGCTCGTAACTCGCTCGTCAAATTTAGTGCCGTATTTGTTACTTGTGTTGTCCAACTCGCACTAGTTGTCTTGTGTGCTTTGAGGACCTCCGCATATTTGCTAGTCCGAAAGTGAGAAACAAAGAGGAAAAAGGCAGAAAGGTGCAAAGAAAGAATGAAAGAAAAAGCCGCACTAAAGAAAAAGAAACCACAACAACATCGAGCTGAATTCGTACCAAGAAAGGTTGTGTTGTTTGGCAAAGTAGTCAGTCATCATAGGTACTTGATAGTCAAAATCAATTGGTCAGTAGTAGGTGCCGTCATTTGTGGCTAGGCTCGTCTCTAGCTTCTTGGTTTAGCCTAGGACCAAAGCACTTACCATCATTTGAACAATTATTCAAATTTTTGCTTGAGACTAATGTGGTGCTAGTATTTTCCTTGTGCAATTTTTCATCCTTCCTACCTCCTCCACACACACAACTACAAACTTTCCAAGTGCTTGTATTGCCGCGCACCGATACATTGCTTCCTAGGTGCCTCCCTTTGCCGGTTGCCTTCACATCCCGATTGGCAAGGTAAGAACTTGTAAGAGCTTGCTTAATAGGTTGAGAGTGAGCGACTCCACTTGAACACAAACCCACAGGTGTAGGGCCTCAAGTTCTTTCACTTGCTTGTTTGCTCTCGTCTTTCTTACTATGGCGGTGAACCGAGGAAGAAGACGATCGTCGACATTCTCCCGCACCGGTGCTCTTATTCATGATGTACCGCGTCGAGCGAGGCCGCACAATCAAGGCCTTGATGCATTTGCACCACAAATGAGAAGCTTGGGCAATTGGAGGATGCACATGATTACTACCAACAATCGGCTTGGTACCTTGGAGGCATCCATTCAACGAGTGGACACCGGCCTTGTCGCTCTTGAGGCGATTCGATGACTTTGCGGCTCGAGGCAATCACAAATCACACCCTTGGGATCACCACCATGATCAGCACCATCTTGAAGATGAAGGGGATGAGAACAACTACCCCGCCGACACCGGAAGATGAAGAAAGACGCCATCGACGCCGTAACAAAGACTGTCGGTGGGCGTGAGGACACCGCCGCCGTGAAGTGCACCATAACAACAACAACAACGAAGCTTTCACAAGATTAAATTCAAGGTACCACCCTTTGATGGCAAATATGACCCCGATGCTTACCTTACTTGGGAAATTGCTGTTGATCAAAAATTTACATGTCATGAATTTCCCGAAAAATCACTCGTGTTAGGCTGTGCTACTAGTGAATTTACTGATTTTGCTTCGTTTGGTGGATTGAACATTGCAAGAAAAATCCCGATAACATACCACCTACTTGGGATGCTTTGAAAAGGGTCATGCGGGCTAGATTTGTTCCTTCTTACTATGCCCGAGACATGTTGAATAGGTTGCGCAATTGAGACAAGGAACTAAAAGTGTAGAAGAGTACTTTCAAAGAATTGCAAATGGGCATGCTGCGTTGTAATCTAGAGGAGGATGAGGAACCTCGCTATGGCTAGATTTTTGGGTGGATTAAATAGGGAGATTCAGACATTCTTGCCTATAAGGATTATAACAATGTCACCCGTTTATTTCACCTTGCTTGCAAAGCCGAAAGAGAAGTGCGGACGACGTGCCGCACCAAGACTAACATTTCGCAGAAAGACTAGCTCGTGGCAGCCACGCACAACTTCTACTTCGCCACACGTGCCGCCGCACCATCCTCTTCATTGAGTAGGGCAACACCTCCTCCATCCAAAGGACAAGTCCCGTGCCGCTCCATCAAATTCAGCAAGAAAAGACCGTCCAAAACCCGTAGAGAGCTCTTCATCTCGTTGCTCTCCACGTGTAGAACAAGAGACATTCTGCCACCGCCGCAAGGGCTATGGACATATGATGCGTGATTGTCCAAGCAAGCGCGTGATGATTGTTAGAGATGATGGTGAGTACTCCTCTCGCTAGTGATTTTGATGAAGATACACTTGCTTTGCTTGCGGCCGACCATGTAGGTGAAGAAGAGGAGGAGCACATTTGCAAGTGACGATGCACACTATGAGAGCCTTGTTGTGCAAATGCGTGTGCTTAGTGCACAAATGGAACAAGCGGATAAAATCAGCGGCACACCTTGTTTCAAACAAAGTGTGGTTAAAGAGAGATCTTGCCGCATGATCATTGATTAAGGCAGCCGCAACAACTTAGCTAGCAACAGATGGTGGAGAAATTGGCACTCCCTACACAAACCACATCCTCATCCATACTACATTCGGTGGCTCAACAACGCATGGTAAGGCGAAGGTAACTAAACTTGTGAGAATCAACTTTGCCATTGGATCCTACAAAGATGTTATTGAATGTGATGTTGTGCCTATGCAAGCATGTAGTATCCTCGCTAGGTAGACCATGGCAATTTGATAGAGACTCCATGCATCATGGTAGATCAAATCGGTACTCTTTCATACCATGAGAAGAAGATTGTGTTACATCCTATGTCCCCCGAAATGATTTTAAAGGATGAACTTGCTAGAGCTAACAAATTGAAAATTGGAGCATGCTAAGAGTGAAAATCGATTGTAGTAAATGATCTTGAGGAAGGCTAAACACAAGAATATCAAATCTCGCTCATGATAACAAGAAGGAAATTAAGTTAAAGGGAGCTTGCTTGATTGCTACAAAATCTGAAATAAATGAGCTGATTGCTTCTACCTCCCTTGCTTATGCTTTGGTCTCAGAAGAAGCATTGATTTCACTCCATGAATTGCAAACTACTTTGCCTCCCGCCATTGCTAACCTTTGGCAGAGTATTCGATGTGTTTTCAAGTGAGATTCCACCGACTGCCACCTATTCGAGGGATTGAGCATCAAATTGATCTCATTCCCGGAGCTTCATTGCCCAACCGTGCGCCATACAGGACCAATCCAGAGTGAGACAAAGGAGATTCAACGCCAAGTGCCAGGAGCTACTCGACAAAGGTTATGTGCGTGAGTCTCTTAGTCCTTGTGTCAGTTCTAGACATTTGTGCCAAAGAAAGATGGAACATGGCGCATGTGTGTGGATTGTAGGGCTATCAATAATATCACCATTCGCTTACCGGCATCCTATTCCACGCCTAGATGATATGCTTGATGAGTTGAGTGGTGCCGTTGTGTTTTCTAAGGTTGATTTACGTAGCTGGGTACCACCGTATTCGTATGAAATTGGGAGATGAATGGAAAACCGCTTTTAAAACAAAGTTTGGGTTGTATGAGTGGTGGTCATGCCTTTTTGGTCTCACTAATGCACCTAGCACATTCATGAGATTGATGAATGAAGTTCTGCGCGCTTATTGGCAACATTTGTAGTTGTATACTTTGATGACATCCGATTTATAGCAAATCACATGAGGAACATCTTGAACACTTGCGTGCTGTTTTTGATGCATTGCGTGATGCACGTTTATTTGGTAACCTTGAGAAGTGCAAATTTTGCACAGATCGGGTGTCTTTTTCTTGGCTATGTTGTGACACCACGTGGAATTGAAGTTGATCAAGCCAAGGTTGAAGCGATACATAGCCGGGCTTCCAGACCTACAACCTACCCAAGTGCGAAGTTTTCTCGGGACTTGCTGGTTTCTATCGTCGCTTCGTGAAGGACTTTAGCGCCCTTGCTGCCCCCGCCGCATGAGCTTACCAAGAAGGGAGTGATCTTCAAATGGACAGATGCACATCAGTACGCCTTCGACATGCTTAAAGATAAGTTAACACATGCACCTTTGCTCCGCCTTCCCCGATTTCAATAAAACCTTTGAGCTTGAATGTGATGCTAGTGGAATTGGTTTGGGAGGTGTCCTTTTACAAGATGGCAAACCCGTAGCATATTTCAAATGAGAAATTGAGGGGCCTAGTTTGAACTATTCTACTTATGACAAGGAATTGTTTGCTTTTAGTTCGAACTCTACAAACATGGCAGCATTATTTGTGGCCCAAGCTGAGTTTGTCATACATTCCCGATCATGAATCTTTGAAACACATTCGTAGCCAAGCCAAACTGAATCGTAGACATGCTAAATGGGTAGAATTCATTGAGACCTTCCCTTATGTCATCAAACACAAAAGGGAAAGGAAAATGTGATTGCCGATGCTTTGTCTAGACGTTATGCCATGCGTCACAAACTTGATTTCAAAATCTTTGGCTTGGAAACAATAAAAGAACAATATGCACATGATGCTGACTTCAAAGATGTATTGCTGAATTGTAAAGCGAGGAAGGACTTGGAACAAATTCATCCTCAATGATGGGTTTGTGTTGAGCTAACAAGCTATGCATTCCAGCCTAGCTCCGTGCGTTTGTTATTGTTGCAGAAGCACATGGAGGAGGGTCGGGATGGGACACTTTGGTGTGAAGAAACAGAGGACATCCTTGCTGCTCATTTCTTTTGGCCCGTGATGAGGAGAGACGTGGAGAGATTCATAGCCCGCCGCACGACATGCCAAAAGCTAAGTCACGCCTTAACCCCTCATGGTTTGTACATGCCCCTACTGTCCCTAGTGTACCTGGGAGGATATCTCTATGGACTTTGTTTTAGACCGCTAGAACCAAGAAGGAGGGACAGCGTGTTTGTGGTGGTAGATAGATTTTCTAAAATGGCACATTTCATACCGTGTCACAAAACCGATGACGCTACCAACATTGCAATGATTTATTCTTTCGTGAGATTGTTCGCGTTTGCATGGTGTGCCAAATACAATTGTTTCGATCGTGATGCAAAATTCCTTAGTCATTTTTGGCGAACCTTGTGGGCTAAGTTGGGAACCAAGCTGTTATTCTCCACTACTTGCCACCCTCAAACCGATGGTCAAACCGAGGTTGTAAATAGAACTTTATCAACCATGCTTAGGGGTCGCCCTAAAAAAGAACATTAAAATGTGGGAAGAATGTTTGCCTCATATTGAATTTGCGTATAATCGTCGCTGCATTCTACTACAAAAATGTGTCCTTTTGAGATTGTCTATGGCTTCATACCACGAGCTCCTATTGATTTGATGCCCTTGCCAACTTAAAACTAAACTTTGATGCTAAGCAACGTGCTGAATTGATGCTTAAGCCGCATGAAACAACTAAAGAGAACATAGAGCGCATGAATGCTAAGTATAAGTATGCTAGTGATAAAGGTAGGAAGCATATGCATTTTGAACCTGGTGATCTCGGTTTGGTTACATTTGAGGAAGGAAAGGTTTCCGAACTCGAGAAAATCCAAACTAATGTCTAGAGTCGATGGCCCTTTTAAAGTGCTGCAACGTGCTAATGAAAATGCATATAAGCTTGATCTTCCTGCAGATTTTGGGGTCAACCCCACATTTAACATTGCAGATTTGAAACCATACTTGGGAGAAGAAGATGAGCTTGAGTCGAGGACGACTAAATGCAAGAAGGGAGGATGATGAGGACATCACCGCCACCGATACGTCCACCCCTCCACTTGGTCCCCTACTCGTGCTCGTGCCTCGACAACTTAACCATCGATAAGCTCCTTCTTAAGCACTTGTCCATCTTGTTTAGACAACGGAGACACTTGCACCGTTGTTTTGCTCAGAATGAAGAACAGAGCCAAAGGGAAAGGATTCACAAGCTCCAAAAGTTCGCAGCAGCGTAACAACACCAACTTCTCCCCGACGGGTGCTGCGACTTCATACGGACTCCGATTGGGGTGATCTTGGACTTCCTGGAAAGCCTATCAAGTCTATTTTCAAATGGATTTGGAATCACCTTCAAATTATGCCCTGAGTCAACGGGAATCGTCAAAATGGTCGTGACTGGTACCGTGTTACCGTAACTTGGGCTGATGGGCCTTTATCAAGTGGGCCCATTAGGGCGCGTCCTAGGGTTTGGGGGAGACATCCTGGTCGCCTCCAACTCCTCACAAATACCCCCAGAGCCGCCACTCTAGGGTTGGGTTTTTGTTGAGTTACATTCTTAGCCATTGTTGTTAGCCGCTTGTGGAATAGCGCATGCTGGATAAGCCGCCCTACTTCCCCGCCTAACCCCACATATTGTATCTTGGACGAATCCCTCATTCCTATTTGGTAATTTCAATACCTGTTATCTTGTTCTTGCAAGTTTCTTCGATTTGCTTCTCAAGTAGATTGAGAGCCCTAGTGGCCGGTGTCGTGCTCCACAAGGTGCGGCATCCTTGGAGGTGGTGTACCGCTAAGGCGTAGCACTTGAGAGAGCTGTAGTCGGACCGCCAACGTCATCCCTTCCCCCAAATCGAGTTACCCCTGCCTCTCATCGAAAGATCGGGCACCAACCCTAGCGGGTTCACATCAAGCATGTCCTTAAATATATCCTTAGTGCGTTGAAACTCGAATATATTCCATGAGCTTTCAATCTCATCATTGTCAAAGGCAGCATCTATCTAAAAAAGAATGAGGAAAAAACAACTGTACTAACACCAATACACAGAGAAACAGGTCAGCAGCAGGACCTTAATTGACAGGAAGATTTAAGATGTGAAATTGACCAGTTAATATATGCATAAACAAACCTTGTTAACAACAAAAGTGCACATCGCATATGAATACATGTCCAAGTGTCCAAACAAGAGATCGATTGGACCTGCAGGAGAGTGATCGAGAGGAAAAGAGCAAGGAAAAGAACATAAGCAAAGGTAGCTAACACACATACGGAGAAGTATTATTATTATTATAATTCTGACCTAGAGAGCTTTCAGAGAAAAAGAGCAAGAAAAAAACAGTAGTGACCTAGACTTGGACGTGACATTTCCTAGTTCTTCTGACACAGGCACAATTGTGTCAGTCGGTTCAGGAGCTGGAGTGTGCAGTAGTCTCTGCAGCCTGAATCTATCTACACAAAAACACATTGCTATCCATCTCTAACGATATCTACCTCAATTCATGTGCCCTGTGTCTGTGTGTGAGTGACCTACTCCTACACCCTTGTGTGCCGAATAGTACACCAGATATCCCTGTCCAACACAACTTTTCACTTTCTCTTTCCAATCTCTGAACATGGATGGACTATCTCTCAAATTTGAGATATCCTCTCGGTGTGTGTGTGTATATATATATATATATATATGTCATAAATAGTTATAAATTTTTTAAAAATTAACAAGATAAATTAATATATAATAAATTATTACATAAAGATGCATATGTAGTACATTGGTAACATCAATGTTCTCGTCCCCAACTTCTGTAACTAATGATGAGGAGAAAAATAACATGTCAGATAAATACATAAATCAACAAATTCCTCACATCATTTTTAGTTTTGACTTGCTTCCTTTCTACACTACTTTGTTTTTTTTTCATATTCTTGGGGAACTATTTATTTTATTTTATTCAGTTACATATGTGTAGGTGTTAGAGTTTGTTCGAAATAGTTAATGGAAGTATGAACTATTTGTGCCACGCTTCTCAAAATTTGATTTTTGGGAAACTTTCTACATCATAATTGCTTAGATACCTTTTCTAAGCAATTTGTTGGTTTTATAACATTAAATTCATCCATATGAGAAATTGTCTAAATCCATAATCTATCCAACCATCCAGCTGTTAGAACGCCCGACAGTCTAAAAACAGGTGAATTAGTATTTTCGTGAATGAAAATATCGATCAATTTGCAATATCTTTGTTGTACTAGTGAATGAATAAAAGGCAAGAATAGACACAATAATTCCTACTTGTACTACACACTAGTACGACCCATTTGATGGCCATGCTTGCTCAAACTAGTCACCCAAGGCCAAATGATACGAGTTCCACACCTAGAATGAATGAACAGCTGATGAGAGAGAAAGATAGAGAGAGAGAGAGAAGAAGAAAAATCTTGGTGCAGCTAGAGATCTAGAGAGGAAATAAAAAGGAAAGTGGGGGAAAGGGGTGTGTGTGCGCGCGCGCTTGCTTGTGAGGATAATGGAAGAGTGGGAGTGTGGGTGTCCCTCCTCTATTGCCCTTTTCATCTCTCATCTCTCTCTCTCTTTCTCTCTCACATCATCAATATCATCATAATCTCTCTCTAACTCTATTTCTTCTATTCTCTCTCTCCCTAAAGACTTAACTAATTGGGTCTCCTTCTCTATCATATATGCCTCATCATCTTTTCCCTTTCAGCTGGAGGAGATCAGAGGAAAGATATATAGGCTGGCTGGCCGGCGTCTTCTGTAGAGAGCAAAGGGAAAGGAACTTGCAGTTGCAGGTACTTAACACTGACATGCGTGAGTGATCTCACTCATCCTCCCTTGCATGATACCTGTGGTATATTATTGTTGTCTTACATCACTCTCTTCCTCCTCCTCCTCCTCCTCCTCCTCTTCTTCTTCTTCTTCTTCTTCGCCTTCTTGTTCTTCTTCTTACGGCTTCTTCTTCACCTTCTTCGGCTTCTTCTTTCTTAATTCTAGGATCTTCTTCAATTCTGCTCTTCTGGTTCTTTGAGAGAGTGTGCATGTGTGAGAGAGAAATTGCTGATTAATTAGCTTCAGCAATTCTTGAGGTACATAGTACACATAGATAGAAAGAGAGTAGAGAGAGAAAGCAAGCAAGCTGAATTGATGCTTGGTGTGCTTGTGTTGACATCTGTATACGCATGTGCACGGTTCTTTGTTAAATCACTTGATGAAGATGGGTACATCCCTTTTTTCTTCTTTTTAATATATTTTTCTCTGATGCTGATGCTTAATTATTATTAGTATTTCTTATCCTACATCACAACATCTCTCTCTTATAGAGCTAGCTATACCATAGCTAGGTAGTTGGTGATAAGAGTAGTTCTTCCTTGTTGCAACATACTTTGCATCTTACTACCTTACCTAGCCTTGCTTCTTCGATCTTCTTCCATCTCTCTTTTTCATGGATCTAGTTTTTATTTTACCTCAAATTGTTGATATGATAATTATTTTCCGCTTGTTTTGTATGTTAGTTAATTAATTAACTCGGTTTTTATTCTTGTGTTTTTGCAGGTAAAGAAGAGAGAAAGCATACATTTCCAGTAGAATTGTAGCTAGAGTGACAAGATTTCGCCGTCAGTGATCTATAGCTGCCAGCCGGCGAGGCGATCTCGATGGCGGCGTACTACCACGGTGGCGCCGGCACGGACATCCAGCTCCTGCACCGACGGCCTGCAGACGCTGTACCTCATGAACCCGAGCTACGCCGGCTACAGCGACGCCGCCGCGGCGGCAGCCGCGCCCGGCTCGGCCAACATGATGCTCCTGAACTCGGCGGTGACCTCCATGACGCCGGTGTCGTTCGGCCACCAGCCGTCGCCGTCGTCGGCGCAGCACTTCGTCGGCATCCCTCTCCAGCCGCCGGCTTCCGGGTACAACCTGTGGACCCCGCGACCACCGGCGCGGGCGACATGTCGCCGCCAACGCCGCAGCATCAGCAGCAAGCTCACGGCGGCGGTGGCGCGGCGGGTGTCAGTGCTGTCCTCAGCCTGTCGTCCCGTGAGTCGGCGCCGCCGGTGACGGTGGCGGCCGTGGTGGCCGCCGGCGACGAGGGAAGTACTTGCAGGGAGGCGCAGCGTCGCAGGGGCAGATGGTGATGAGCTCCAAGTACCTCAAGGCGGCGCAGGAGCTGCTCGACGAGGTGGTGAGCGTCAGCAAGGGCGTGGAACGACGCTGAAGGCCGCCGCGGCGGTGGTGAAGAGCCCGGCCTCGGTGAAGAAGAAGGAGGACTCGGAGGGCGTGTCGGGCGGCGGCACGGAGGATGGTGGCGGCGCCAAGAGCGGCGGCGCGCCGACGCCGCCGGAGATGTCGACGGCGGAGCGGCAGGAGCTGCAGATGAAGAAAGGCAAGCTGATTAACATGCTTGATGAGGTCAGTAATTAATTAATTAAGCACTGTTAATTACTTTTTTTGTTCTTTTGTGATTAAAACGCACGTATATTTTCTCTTCTATTATAGATAAGTCGATTTAATATTGATTTTCTTGTGTTGTTATAAGAAGATATTTTTGTGCAAATGCAACTTGTGTAGTCTTTTGCTGCTTGGAGTTTGGGTAAATTTTTAATTTTCTGATAAATTAAATATTTCTTGTGAAAAGTTGATCTCTCTCTCTAGTTCTCTCTCAATTGGCTTGAAGATATTGCTGATGCCTTTGCAATTTTCTTGCCCCTACTATTATAGAAAGTGTTATCAAGAGGATGTGAGTCATTTGCTTTTCGGTTATCCTTGTTTTGTTGGTTCTTTTTATGATTGATCAGCTAACACAGTTGTTGGAACAGTACAGAGAGCTAGCCTTATTTTGCTGGACATTATTCCCAATCAGTTTTTTCGCTTTAGATTTCGTAAATAAACATGCTTTACTACCTAGTACCAATTATATCATCCTCAGGTTAACTACGTGATTAGTTAGTGCTTTTTTGTCTGATTGATTCCCTTAGCTTTGGTTGATTGAAAAACTTAGTTTTATTTTTAGGTGAGTGTTATTATCAGCCAAGTTAAAGGTGGCAAATAAACACATAAAATTAAAATACTCATCTAAAAATTAAAACACTCTCTTATTATTAGATTGAAAAAATAAACTGAATAAAGTGAAAAATAACAAGAATATGCCTACCGAAACTAACAACTGACAAGTAGCTAGCAATCCTTTTGCATTCTATGATTGATTTTTCAGATAAGAATAGCATGTCCAACATAAACTACAATTCTTTTGGTGGTTCTTTGTTCATGCCAGTACAAACAAGCTTTAATTAATTAATTGTCTTCCTAATCAAAATGATGTGCGTGTGTGTCTTTCTTTTGTTTACACTAGCTCTACACATATTTGTACATACTATAATTCTCTGATTTTGCTACAAAGCAGCCGCTTTGATTAATTAATCTAAGTTACAGTGTGCAGTAAATATGTTTAAAAACAGTTGCACCAGCTTCCTAAAAAAGACAGATGCAACCAGATCAACCATATTGGTGTTAATCAATCAAAGATTTGTGTTCTTGACGACCCAAAATCGTTAGCACGTATTAATCAAGCTGTCAACCAAGCTGCTGGACTAATTAATCATTAGCTGTACAGTGAGTATATAGTTAGCCATCTAACTAATTAAGCACTCCAATTTATCAATCTCCTCTCCTCTCGCCGGGATCATCTGCGGCGGCCATGGATGGATGGATGCAGGTGGAGCAGCGGTACAGGCAGTACCACCAGCAGATGCAGGTGGTGGTGGCGTCGTTCGAGGCGGTGGCCGGCGGCGGGTCGGCGAGGACGTACACGGCGCTGGCGCTGCGGACCATCTCGCGGCAGTTCCGGTGCCTGCGCGACGCGATCGCGGCGCAGGTGCGGGCGGCGAGCCGGGCGCTCGGCGAGGCCGACGCCGACGGCGCCGGCGGGTGCGGCCGCACGGTGGGCTCCAGGCTCCGGTACATCGACCACCAGCTCCGGCAGCAGCGCGTTGCAGCAGCTCGGGATGATGCAGAGCAGCGCGTGGCGGCGCCGCAGCGCGGCCTCCCGAGCGCTCCGTCTCCATCCTCCGGGCATGGCTCTTCGAGCACTTCCTCCACCCGTATGTATTATATACTACCATGTTCCATTTCCATTAATTGCATCATATCTCATCCATCTCTTCTCTCTCTCTCTCTCTCTCTTTTCTTTAAATAATGAATTAAAGAGCCCGGTCACTACATCCACAAAGCGAATTATATACACAGCCAAATTAATCTCATCGATCTCTACATATAAACTCTATTTCTTTTCGTTCGACGCTAGAAGAATAAACGAAGCAGCTGAAAATAAATTTGTGGATAAAACTTTTATATATGTGTTATTAATGGTTTTAAATCTAATGCTAGAAAATAAAGTACAACGTAAACCCTAATTCAACGGTAGAATTAAGATTTAGAATTCAAAAATTGGTTATAGCTAACGAGTAGATACGATGAAAGGCTAAATATTATTGATCGAAGTATGCAGTGAACTTCCCATCATATAATCTAGTACTAACAATTTAGAGGACTACCCTACGGTCAAAGTTGAGACAGTAATTGTCAAACGACCATAAGTACTTGGAAACTGAGACAGTAATTAGCTTAAGACAGTCATGCCACAAGTTGCAGTGCGGCTAGCTGAACGATCATGTCAGGCTGTACTTGTAGTCTTGTCACCATTGCTGGCTGGTCCTACACCCTAATTGCAATCCATGCATGCATGCCTCCATGGATGATGCTGCTGTCATGGCCGGATCCATGCATGTCGCGTGCATGTTGCGTTTGCAATCTGCCTGAATCTGTACTAAGTGGGTGTCGGATCACTCATCACTGTGCGTGACATCATGCAGATATCCCAAGGATTCGGACAAGATCATGCTCGCCAAGCAAACCGGACTCACCAGGAGCCAGGTGAGGAGATTAAAGATGGAGTTTTTACTGTGTTGATTGGTTTTACTGCGTGTGCTTGGTTGATTTGGGTGTTGAATCGTGTGAAAATTTTGTTTTTGTTTTGTTTTGTTTTCAGGTGTCGAACTGGTTCATCAATGCCAGGGTGAGGCTGTGGAAGCCGATGGTGGAGGAGATGTACCTGGAGGAGACCAAGGACCAGGACGGCGGCGCCGCCGGCGACGAAAGCCCGGCGGGAGCAAGGGCCGCGCTGGCGCCAGCGTCAATGGTGTTGTCGTGGTTGCTGACAGTGCCGCGAAGATGGACAACAAGGCGGCGCACATGGAGAGCGCAGTGGCAGCGTCGTACATGCGTCGCTGCTCGAGCTCGCCGGTGATCACCAGGCGCAGGCGGGGTTCTACGAGGACGACGACGACGAGGATGGCGGCGCCGCCGCTCTGCAGCAGAAGCTGAAGAAGGCGAGGACGGAGGAGCAGCAGCAGCAGGCGGCGTTCCACGTGTCCGACGTGGCCACGCTGCACGCGCAGGCCGCGGCGGCGGCGGCGGCGGTCAGGCACGACGAGGTGAGCCACAGGAGCTTACTCATGAAATTCATGGAGAGCGGCAGCGCCGCCGCCGCCGCCGCCGCCGCCGATGAGGACCACCATCACGAACACCACGACGGCGGCGGCGGCGGCGGCTACTCGCTGTTTGCGCCGGCGCCGTATGGGCAGTTCGGGTCGGAGCAATTTGCGTTCGCCGGCCACGGCGGCGGCGGCGTGTCGCTCACGCTCGGCCTCCCCACGGCGCCGAGCAGACGGCGTCGTTCCTCATGAGCAGCAGCAACGGCAGCGACGGCGCCAGCCACGGACACGGCGTCGCCGGCGGCGGCGGCTGCGACATGAACATGCAGAGCACAAAGTCCTTCGCGGCTCAGCTTATGAGAGACTTCGTGGCCTAGTATGATTATTACATATTTAATTAGCGCAAAATCCAATCAATTAATCCATCAATTAATTTAGGAGCTTGTATAGAAATAAAATGGTAAAAGGCCTAGACATGCATGCTTAAACAAATTAAGCTTAATTGGGCTATAGGTTTTGGGAATGTAAAGATGGGAGCACTGTATATATTGGTATATATAGGGTAGCTTAATTAGTGAAAACCCAAACATCTTACAAGATTTATAGGGTACAGGAAGAGGGAGGGGTATACCGTGATGTGCAGGGGTATATGGATTTGGATATTGGAAGTGTATGTGGCATTTTGGCCAATCACAGTAATTTCAGTATTGGTTTTGGGATATTGCTCCAATCTAGATTTTTAGTATAATGTAGCACTAGCACTTTGCTTCAATCCTCTTGCTCCATGAGAATGATGAAGTGGCATATGTTTGTTAAGTTCTAAATGTTTGTGCTGCATTACATGGCAGAGGATTCTCTGATCCAGTGATGGATTCCGATAATAACAGTGTATAGGGTAACAACCTTTAACCTTGCTGATAAAGCAGAATGTCAAGGACCAGTAAAGGCAGGCAGAAATATTTTGGATAGTTTCAGAACCATCAGTGCCACAGAAATATGGTGAAAATAAATGCTTGAGACTTATAAAGACATTATCATGTAGCCTTTCAGAAGTCATGGGCATTGTAGGCAATTACTGAATCACATGCTAACAGTTCTTATTCTATGACCATCAGAACAAGCTTATATAAAAGGGGCTTTACGATTCTCAATGTTAACAAACCAACCAACACAGAATTTCCATTCAGGATAACAGTAGAAATCCACTAACATATGTCAAGACAGAATTAAGAACAAAAAAAGACTAAGATTATACAGACTAAACACTGCCTAATGAACATTCTCCGAATCAACAGCCCTCTTCTCTGATGCATCTCATGTTCAGCTCTAGACTTTGGGATCAGATGGCTCGCAGCAAAGATGGTGAATTTTCACAGCAAGATGTCATGAAAAGCAGGTGGTGTGCACCAGCAAATTGGCAATGCTAGTCATGGCAGGAATTAAACCGGAATTCCTGCTCTTAGCACCCTGATGTCTTCCTGAAGATGATGATTGCTTGATCTACTTGTCAGTTGTCACTGTATTCTGACCTGTCGCCGCGATAACAGGTTGGTGCGCCAAGCCAAGAGGCATGTTCACATTGTTAGCATTTTCCGCTGCTCCACTGCTGTCGCAATTGGGTTCCAGTAAGCGCACAAGCGAGAGAAAGATCTCCTATTCGGGTTACGTCCCTGTTTGCCTGCATAAAGATGATCCATTCAGATGTTGTTTGTTGAATGCAAAGCTACAAGCAGCAAGCTATAAGGCCAGCAGAGATGGCAGGTGTTAGAAATCCATTCAGCTTGCAGTGCAAAAGGATATCAGATTACTTCAGATTTGAAAAGAACCAACAGAATAAAATGCTAAAGATATTTGAATATATTACCTCAACAGTAAACCGTGCCCAGATTTTACTTTTTACGGGCTTCCATTGCACCTCTCAGGATGGTCAATCCAAGTCCTTTGATGAAGTCAGCTATCTCCAAGAAGATGCCTCTATCCTCACAGATCATCTGCAGGGACACCAATGTCAATGCATCTGAAGTTCTGAACCACAATTATATGCCAATGCGTGCAATGCAAGTATGCAACTGCACGAGAAACATACAATTGCAAAGAACAAGCAGATACAATTACCTCAACAAGCATTTGGCGAGGTCGGTCCAAGATCCTCAACAATGATTGGACATGTCATAGACTGCGAGCCAACATCAAATGCCCAAGTTGCACCACCTTCAAAATAGTCTTTCCAAATAGGACCATTCTCACTGCCAAGAATCTGCTGAATAATGAACAGTGTAAGTAGATTTTTCCAACTACAAGAATTATATAATTCTTGTGCCTTTATTATGCTATAATCAACTGATAAAGCAAAAAAAGATGTCCATACCTTGGATTCTGTTGAATCCTTGAGCTTGTCTGCATGCTTCGTCACACTTTGCAAGAAAAGCATGTGCTTAACTGTCTTCTCCAGCAAGGCATCGATGCTACACTGTTGAAAAATGTGATCACAATTAATACGTCAACATTGCAAAAATTGCTCTTAAGTTCAAATCTGCAATCTGAAGTGCAAATTACCATGAAAGTTATTTTAAACCAGAAAGATTCATTAGAGGATACCTTAGCCCCATTAGGTACCATTTCACCAAGCTCCTTTATACGATCCTGTATCAGACTGCCGATCCTTTGGTGCTTGGCTTAGGACTCTCTCCTGGCCGAGACCTCTTTCGGTTCGCCTGCTTGGTGTATCAGGACCTTTGCTGTTAGAAGCTGATGCACTTTCACACTTCATGCTCTGTTCTCTCTCAATCCAAAGACGTATTTGAGATTTGTGCATTCCATTATTCTGGGATAGGCAACCATCCTCGGCGTTCTCAGCGAGACATGGTTGTTTAATAAACTGTGCAGACTCATTCTTGATTAGCACTGAGGAACCAGAGGACCCACATTACTAGCTTCATCTCTTTTGAACAAAGATAAGAAGTGGCAGGAATGTCTGTCAATGAAGTCCTGCAAGAAGCACTATCATCGGAACTCTGCTTACCAGCTGGATTAACATTTGAGATGACAGCATCTAACAGTTGGTCAGTATCCGCTAATGAGAAGATCCCAGAATAGAAACTCGTTGTCTCAAAGTGAACTGAAAAGAGGAGTGGAATCAGCATGAATAGAGGATTCAGGCACATCTCTATCTGAACTCTCTGGTTTTGCATCAGTCCAGGGGACCAAATCAGCACCAGCATTGTGGCACAAGTGATGAAACTGAGGACCAAGCATATCAAACAAGTCATTCTCTACACTCTGTTCCATAAACAGCGGAGAGGTTTTCTCAACCGACAAGCCTGGTGGCTTGCATCCATCCATATTGTTCATTCTTTCTGTGCTCAAAGTAGCACTCAGATCATTTACTCCATTAATCTTTTGATCTTGACAGATATGGTTTGACACACTTAATTGATTCTCTTGGGAAATACCTGTATTCAAACCTTTAGAAATCTGAACATCAGATTCAGAAGATGGAGCTGAAGAAATTCGAAATGACCCTCTTTCAAGGTTCCCCAATTCTGTTGAAAATTCAGAAGATTGGGGTACCTCACAAGACACTATAGGTCATCTATGCAGCAACACTCCTGAAACAGAATGGCTTCTTCGGTCTAATACTTGACTTGTTGCACTGGTACATAAGTTAGCTCTGACAACTCTGGCACCACCTGAGAGGAAATCAAAATTCCTGTGATCATTTATGCTGTTGGATACCTCAGCTATTCCATGAGATATATTGATGTTTCGATCATGGATAAAGGGGTCAAGGCACACAAGCGGTTTCAACAGGACATTCTTCTGTAAATCTGCTGATGTATCTGCACCATCACCAAATTCTAGCTGGCTAATGTTGTTCATCAACAGTGGGTGCTTTTGTACTGATCTCAGGCTCGAGTGAGGATCAAATCTGAACTCACAGCAATACTCTGTGCATTACTTCCTAAGTTGGCCATCACGATAAACTTGTTGTATGAACCTCACATCAGGCTTGGAATAGACAATGTGCTCTCTGACAGCTTGACCATTCAGTTGCGCAATCTTAAGCAAAGATCCATTCATTGCATGCATTTAGTGAAAGTGCTACCTGACACAGCCATGGTATCAGGATGGTTGTATTGTTCATAAGTCACTGGGAATTGACTCAAAAGTTTTGAGCGATTATCTGTAGATTGAACATTTGAGGCACCATGTAAAGAGTGTGAGCGACCCTGCTGGCTTGAACTATTCTTAACTGAAGAAGATACAGGCATACTTGATCGATTATTCAGCTGAGAGCATAATTTTTGCATGTGTCATGAAACTTTGTTTTCCAGAACCTGCCGAAAAAGTAGTCTGCTATTAACTCAAATACATGTATAATAGAGCTGCTAACAAAGCCCCGGTGATAATCATAAAACTTGACCCCATTTTTTCACAGATCCTAATGTTTATCATACCAAAGTAATTCCGTAAAGTAGCATACATGAAGTACATATGTTCAAAATATTAATCACACACTGATGCTGATTGAAATTCCATGCAAAATAGTACATTCTACTTACATCACTGAACAACATGGGTCTCACTTTGGTCAACTTTCACAGTGTACCCCTCCACAAATTCTACTAGTATGCTAACAGGTGTAACATGATAGAATCTGATCCATCAGATCAAAAGCAATGGATAACCCACACCCACCAAATGAACTGTAAACGATCCTACTTTGCTTTTCACTGAAGCAATAACTGAAAGCTGACATGAATTTGCACCAGCACATTCTGGATTTACAGTAGCATGAAAAATAGGCTTCGGAATTATCTGGTGTAATCAAAGAATTGTATTTTGCAGTGCCATATAGCAAAATTTTAACTTTGCAAATGGCATGTACTCATTTGGTCATGCATCTTTGTTCTTTACGATTCCCACTATCATCCAAAGCAGGACTGCAGGAGTACCATTTTATCTGGCTCCCTCAGTGATGATTTTTTTTAACAGGGAATTGACCACACTCAACAACTTGACGGACCAGTGGTACCGCACAGTTCGTGCAATAACAAAACAATCACTGGACATGGAAAGCATAAGGAAGTACTGTTTACTCTACTATAATTTATATGGCAGCAGATTTCTCTACACATGTTACATGCAGCATGTATTTTAAACTTGTATTCCATACCATGCCAGTAGATCCCAACTGTAGCACCCACGTGGTAGAACAGGAATAATAGCTATAGTCTGCAGTGGGAAAATTAATGAGTTCTAGAAGCACCCAATCAGCAAATAATATGCCATTCACAATGTTCATTTCCACTCACCTGAATGCCAACTCTGAACTGATAACTCATCTCAGCAGAAACCTACAATGGTAAAACTATTGCATAAGATTTCCGAAACAGAACAATTAAAATACATAATCCTAAAAGTACACGATACAGATAAGTGGACCGTGGAAGATCATCATGCAAGTATATATCATCAAGGTATACTCAAAGACTAATCATCAGAGTAATGCTATTATATAAACCTGAACTCCATATAACAGGTCCAAGTTTGCTCATTTTCTACTGGTAGCATATCCCAACAACGAACATTTGTTCTAATGAATCGAAGAAGCTCACTAAATGCCAAAAGTCAAGAGGAATGCTCCCCACAAGGCTTTGCATAAATTCCCTGCCTTGATGCTTTAAATGATGCCCCCAGCAAAATTGAACCAGACAAAACTGAAATTTGTTTGCATTTACACCGTTACAGAGGAAAAGTGAGGTGCTACCTCGGAGGAAGCCCGTGATCATTGGCAGTACCATGGATGATCCATTGATGGTTGCCCGTAAAGCAGCACGGCCTACGGTCCTGCCAAGCATCAATCCATGAACGTGAGGAGCAACTAACCAAGAACAATGCCTCTCTAACTACAAACAAAACAATCATGGAGCAACCAAGAAAACAGCATCTGACCAAATGAGAAGAAAAGAAATAGAAGAGAGAGAGAGAGAGAGAGAGAGAGAGAGAGAGAGGCTTACCCTTCTCCTACGACATGAACCTGCGAGGCCATAACCTTGTTGACGAGGGAGCACATGGTCATGGTGTCAGCAGCAGCACAGCCGACGTCGGTAGGCAGAGCTTCAGAAGGCTCAGATCCGGCAGGGCATGATGTGGTAGCCACAGTAGCCGTCCTCCCACACCAAATGCCTGCACATGCCTGAGGAAGAAATGCACCACAAAAATATCATCACTAAAGAAGTACACCAAAATACTGAAGCAGCAAGCAGTTAGTAATATAATTCAGAACGATAATCCGAGATGAACCAACAAATTCAAGGCTTTTCCTCACTGCTCAAGTATACCTACTCTGTTTAGCAAACATTCTTTTGCTAGTAAAGAATTGTTGAATCCTAAAAGATTGATGAACACGGTAGTATTATCATAAAAAAATTCTCCATAAAATTTCTGTCACAACTGAACAAAACCAGAACAAAACCAGGGGATAAAAACAGAACTTTCAGAAAAGAAACAGCAAAAAGAAGGAACATTTCGGGCGGAAACGGAAACAGGAAGCTGAAAGGACGAAGAAAAAAAAAAGATGAGGTTTTTGGAGATGGATGTGGAGGACAGGAGGAGGATGCTTACACGGGGTCGGCGGCGCCGATGGCCTTCCAGAAGACGGCGTACGACCACCCGACCTCCTCGCACAGCCGCCGTAGCGCCTCCCCCCGACGGCCATCCCCGCCCCGCCGCCGCTACAAACCCAGCTAAAACCCTAGCTAGCTCCGGCGACCCGCCCGCCGCGCACGCAGACGAAGCGCTTGTGGTTTTGCCTCCCCACGCTCTAGGCGCCGCGGCAGCTGGCGCGGCCGGCCTGCTTCGCGCGGAGACCCCGCCCCTCCTCGCCGGCGCGCCACCTACCCCCCTCGCCTCCGCCGCCGCCGCCTCACGGGCAGCCATCACGCCACGACGACGGGTGCGCGGGAGGGAATGGGCCCTGCACTGCAGCCGTCACTGAAAAAGCCGCCCGCTTTGGTCGCAAGCAGACGACGACCACGACGACGCCGACGAGCTCTCGCCGGTAGACAAAGAAGAGCGCGGCGTAAGGGCGGCGCGGTGAGCTCAGCTCAGACGAGATCGCCGGCTTTGTTGCTAGCTAAGCTAAGCTTGCTGCTGCTTGGTTCTGATATGCGTCACTTCTGGTGCGTGTGAGATTTTCTCGTCTTCTTTGTTGGAAGTTGCTTTCTTGGTTTACAGCGTCTTTATTATTTCTCCTTCTCTTTATTTCACTCTGCCTTTGCAGCTCCCGAGACAGGCATCATTCCCTCCACGAGGGGCAAAATGGGGAAACCAATGATGATAAAATGGAGAAAATATTCACGACAGGATCAGTATAGAATTGTGTTTAGATCAGAAAATTTTTTTGATAAACAAGTTACATCAATATGTTTCGGATATATATTTAAAGTATTAAATATATACTAATAAAAAATAAATTTGTGGCACGACGGAGACAAATTTATTAAGCCAATTAATTAATTGCCATTAAGCACAAGTTACTCAGTAATACTTTTATTGTCAAATCACATAGTCTAATTAGACTTAAAAGATTAAATACCTCGTAAATTACATGCAACCTGTGCAAGTTAATTATTTTTTAGCTTATATTAAATACTTCATTTATATTGTCCAAATTTTCGGGCGATAATAACAGAATTGTAATTTGGCGATGGATCTAAACATTGCCCGTACACTCCCACCGTTATCCATCCCTAAATATAGGTATTTTCAGTTTCAGTGTTGTTTATTAAAAAGACTACAGGTTAATAAAAAATGTTAGTAAAGATTAAGATTAATACCTCTGTAAAGAATAATTTTAATTAGTCAATACATTAAGTAGGAGATTAAAAGCTACTAACTTTATCTTAAAATATAACCATCTAATATCGGTTTAGACTTATTTGTAGTAGTAGGTTAAGTCTAATCTCATACTAGAGATTGCTAGGTTCTAAAATGAATTGTATAATGCACTATTCACTAAATTCAAACGGAAAATAAGGAGAAGGGAGTATAGTGGGTTTCATTCTACAAGTACGGTCTTGGATAAATTCTTAGGCGCAGTTGTTTTTAGCTTATTAAGCTAGTCTCTTGTTTTACCTTTCTATGTTGGTAAATGATATGTGTTTTTCAAAAAAATTATATACTAGTTTCTTTAAATAATAAAAAATTTAATTTTTAAGTTTATAATGTTTAATGTTTAATTAATCATTATTCTAATGGTTCACTGTGTTTTCTATACTGGTAATCGGCTCAGTTAAGCAATCGAACCATGCCAAGCCGGGTTGGCCCAAGCACTCCACAATGCTGTAGCTTGGCCCGGACGGCCCGTTTGCTCCATGCCATCTCCAGGCCGGCACCTCAACCCGTGGACCGACATGACATGACCCGGTTTACTATAGCGGGTCTCAACGACTAGTCCGCAGCGAATCAGTAGAGCCACATGTGTCTGGAGGCCGCGCCTTGACCCATGGGCCATTTGACGGGCTCGTGCCGACATGGCCTCCCACCTTCCCTTGGTAAGCCATGCTTGGGCCAAGGGACGACACATTACAGGCTCGACACATGACGCCCGCTATCAGGCCGTGTCCTAACGGACCGTGTCCCCATAGAGTCGTGCATCGCCGCTGTGTCCAGTGTTGTGCTTTGAGTCGGGCGTCCGTTTGGTCAAGTATAGACAGGAGTATGAAAGATTCCTTTTTTAACCATCTTATTGGTCAAATTTTAAATTGATTGAATTCCCCTTCTAAACACTTTGATTGGATAAAAAATGTTTGGATTCCCATGCACTAAATCAATGTCAAAAAATAATTATATTGCGTATAAAATTTGACTCTCAGAATATTATATTATGGAACAGATGGAATATAGGATATAGGTCATGCTTGGTGCTAGCTACAGGTTACCACCATTTTGCCAAACTTGTCTAAGCTCACATGTATTAACAAATCTAGTAGAATCTTGTCATATTTTTCTAAATCATTGACACATAAGGCCTAATTAGTTGGAATAGAATATTATCACAACTATTACTACAACTAAATAGTTATATAAGTTAATCAAAATTGGCTAACCTCGACATGACAAACTATAGCAAGATGTGATCGGCAACCATACAAACCCATACTTTCACTAAATCCTTTATTTTGATGTGCATGCCTCCTTAATGAAGCAATTTGATTACATAGCCCTTTTGAACATATTTTGTTTTAATGGAAATTTAAAAAATAAATAGACTATTATACCCTATAGTTTCAACTTCTTCCTCTCTCATTTCTTGTATCCTATATGTCACCATGGCCTCATTAAGCAACTAACATTAGTACGATGTAAGTCAAGGTTACATAATTCTACGGATTCAAATATTGATACCCGTAAATATACATGTCTGCATTCTTAGTTGCTGCAGAAGTCTAACGTTATATTTTTCATTGTCAAAAACAAAGTGGAAATTTGTGCTCGATCATCCATGCAAGTTTTTAAAGTATATATTTGTACTTTTAAAATACCCGAATAAACATTTGAGCCGCCACGTTGGTCTCATGCTTGTTTTCTCACTCTTGTCTTGCAATGAACAAGAACATCTACTAGAAAAATAATTGGCTCAACATGAATTAGATGTTTTAATAAATTTCCTTCTTTAATTCCTCAACATCTTGTTATGATACTATTGTCATTTCCTTGTTACAGCCACAAAAAAAGGTTCTTTCAAACAGGACAACCCGGATAACATAGAAAAACATGCAGCAATCGGAATGTCCCCAAAAACTGAGAACAATTTGGTTACTTTATGATTATATTCAAACATACCCTTAACATTTTGGAGCATTTACAATGATGCCAAAATGGACCTTCAAAAGGAGGCCATGGAGTACAAATTATGCGGTCGTGTATGCTTTTGAGGGGGTGGTGGGGTAGTTTTCAATTTAACAAACATATAATATTGTTTTTCATAAAGAAGATGGAAAGAAAAAAAAAAAGGCAAAGGCTAAGCCATTCAGATGGCAGAGGCTGCTGTCTTTTGCTTAATTGAAACCTTTTCCAATAAAGTTGTGTTAGCTGAAATGGATGTTTGGAATTGTTTAAAATTAAAATATTCATTGTTAACTCTTCTCACTTCTCCTTTCCTCTGACAGTCAGATTAGTTGGCTCATGTGGGTAAGATAAGCCTGATTAACAAACAATAACTGACAAATGGGCTTTTAAGTCCTTAGTGACCTACTTGTCAGTTAATGCTGATGAAAGTTTTCAGTGTGCAAACATGTGTCCAGCTTTTTGCTAAGATGAGATCTTTGCCGTTTGATCTTGTTGTCCCTTCAGAAAAGGGTTTGGTCTTGGCTGTTGAAAGATGTTGTTTTTCCTTGTAACCACTGGGCAGTTTCCAGATCAAATTTGTATCAGTACACTATTTGCCAAAGTAGCTCATGGGAAAATGTGAGGACATTTTGTTTCAAAATGCACCCATAAACTAAAAAAGAAGCATCCCTTTCAAGTGTGATGTTAAGAGATTTGGATATAAAGTGCTGAGTTCTTGACCAGTCCAACAGATGTGAAAGATGTTCAAACATTGAACCAAAGATTGTTTGCTTCTTCTTTCAGCCAGAAACCTAAAAGCACTACATGCGATGGGATGGGAAGAGAGAAGAAAAACATTATTTTTGTGAATTATCCAAAACTATTAAAAATGAGTTCCCACTGTTAGCTTGGAAGTCACAAAACAAAACATGTACTCCATCATTGAACACGTGTCATTTTATTATTTCGTTTGGTAATAATTTAATAGATGACCTAATCCAATCCAATATAGGTGAAGGCTTAATAATCCAAAAGAACTCATCAGTGGAGGCTTGCGCACTAATCCAACCTCCTCTGTTTCTTTTGTCATCTGAAATGTTTTCTACTACTACAAGTTTAACCACAACTAGTGTGAGTAAAGTTAACCTCATTCCTGTTGGAAAAAATACATATATATATAATAAAATTCTAGCTTCACATTATCTGGTGAAATAGTTATTTATGGCTGGTCCATATAACATGATGAGAGAGTGAGACAAGCAGTACAGGGAACAGCATATGCAGAATGAGATGAGCTGTTGGGTGCCCTGGCCAAGAGGGAATGCAAGAGGAGGGAGGAAAGGAAGATGTTGAATTGGCTATGCACCAACCCACTCACTACAAGACATGATCTGTATGAGAATCTTGACCTTGGCCTCTTGCAAATCATACAAACCCTAGAGAGAGAAAGAGAAAGAGAGAAGCTAGCAATTGTTTTATTTTATTTTTTTGTGAAAAAAATGTGAAGGCTGCTTAGCTTTGCCCCCACCAAAATCTGATGGTGATATTGGCCTCAGCAAAGGGGCACAGATGGATCAGCTGTGACACCAGTGAGGTTGGGTCCCCCTTAATCATATATATCTCTCTCTTTCTTAAACATGATTTGGCTACTATCAATGATGTAGCATTTTCAATCTATAATACTATGGTTTTGGGAGCCATGTGGGATGCATGCCATTATCACACTGTGGACATTTTTGTATGACATTGCAGGAATATCACAGAATTTCATAGGAATATAAGAGAATCACAATTCATTCATTTCATGCAAGAGTTGGCAATAATTCTTGTGTCCCAATCAGCTCTACACTTGATACTGAGGACAAAGAATACTACTAGCTGATTACCTTATTAGATGAAGTGCTTATCACTTGTGTAGATATCAGAAATGTAAACGTTTTCTCCATTATCTAAAAATTTAGGGAGTTGATCAAACACACTTTAGGCTTCCATTGTTTTTTAAGAAAACATCCTCCTTAATTATTTATCCTTTCACATTTGAAGTATGAAACCTACAAAAAGTTGTGTGAAATTATCTCTGATGGAAGGGTAGGGCTCTTGAGCTCATAGCAGCTGGAAGGGTAAATAAAATTGGTAGATAAAAAAGGAACTAGCTTACACAGTTGATTGGCATGAGGGATCCATGTGCCCACAAGATGGGGGTGCTCTCACCTTTGTTCTACTCCCTCCTCTACCGATTAAAGCCCTAATCATGGTTGGCAAGAAAGGCAGCAGGATGAGGAGGGCAAATAGTTGGTACCAACTACATTCTCAAGTCTCATTCCCTTTCTACCTCCTATCCTTTCCCTTTTTCCATACCTGGTTTGTCTGTAGGACAGCTAAGGCCCTATTTAAGATAGCTGAAATTGACTGAATGATGGATCCGATTTTCGTAATAGCTATTTAGAGGTATAAACAAATGGATTAACTAATACAAAGTTGAAAAGTTACTTTAGAAAAGTATTTCAACAAACTTTCATATAGGAAAATTTGTGTATGAAATACACTGTTTAAAAGTTCAGGAAGGTTGCGAACGAAAATAAAGAATCCACAATCTTCAGTTTCAGACGGAGGATTCAAACTTAAAGAACATACTTGGAATAAGTACGGTTAACTTTTACAGGATTTTTACGTAGAACAATTAAATTTCTACTCGAATATTCCCCTTAATGGGTTCCAAACTGGCCATAAATCCCCATGTTTGCGTGTGTGTCTTGCCGGGCAAATTTTGGAGGCCTCGGTGAAAAGGGCAATGTTAGCCCGTGGGTGTAAAAAGCCAGCAATAGCGCGTGAACAAGTGAACACAGGAGAGTGAGGATAAACACAACGTCCCATCCCATCATCATTTTCTTCATCTTCACCCCATTGGCCGGTGGAACTACTTATTGTTACTACCACTGCACCTCATTGTATATATAGCAGCTGCCTCATCTATCATGAGATGGATCATGACCTGTCCTCCTCACACCTCACTCACAAACATTGTACCATCAAACATGCAACTCCACTGAACCAAGAAAAAAAACCTCTTCTGACATGTAGTAGAGAGATGGAACATTGGTGTCAAAAATTGATGAGCAGAGGAAAGAAGTGAAGAAGAGACCAACACAACATGCACAACAAACAGTGGCATTTGTTCACTCATTTGCTGCAAATGAAAGAGGAAGAAAAATGTAGGAACCCTCTGGGCCACAGTAGACATTAGCACTCTTAATCAATGTGCATTAGTGCTAAGCTAGTAGGAGTACTAGGTAATGTGATGGAATCAGAGAGCCCACCAGCACACATAGGATATATAATACTAACATATAGCAGTAGTAGTAGTAGTACATGGATGAAATGCGTTGCACCACAACATCGCTGCATCACTGCAAGAGCACAAGCTGCACACATGGTCCTCTTCCTCATGGCATAGAGCAGCAGCAGCAGGCAGGCACTGCAACGAATCGCCTCGCATCAACACGACGGACCCTTGCAGTGCTACTGCTAGTGTGCTTACACTACACTACTAGCTGTAGCTGCGGAGGCTGGCAATGGCAGATTGGCAGTGCAGGAAGGGCAAAGGCCGGCCCACACACATAGACCTGCCATTGCAATGCCAGTGTGGCCCCACCCAACACACATAGTACTGATTGCTGGACAAGGATGACATGGCATAGCATTGCCCTCTCCCTATACTTCTCTACAAGACTACAACTATGCAAGTACCATGGACAACAGTGTGCTTGCTGTATGTATTGTAGACCAGACAAACATACATGCATACCAAGCCCTCTTGCCTGTCATGGCTCATCAATGATGGTACATACAAGTAGATAGATGGATGGATTGAAAGAGAGAAAGGTAAGGTAGAGCCTAGAAAAGCAGCAGCAGCAGCCAGCAGCAGTAGTCCATGAGTGCGACAGTGCCACCACCATTGTGGTGCACGCATGCAAGGAGCAAGCGCACGCACAGGCACAGGCTCAGCACTTGCCATGGATTGGATGGACTTCTCTGTGCATGCAAGCACAAAGGACATGGCGTGGCCTTGTAATACCAAACAGCAACAACCATCAGCCAACTTTGGTGTGGTATGGAATGGATTAGTAAGTAGCTGTGATAGAGATATATGCGCATGCAGGGTTTGATCAATGCCGGTGACACTACTCAAACTCTGAAATCTGAACAACTCTGCTTTAACATGAATATGAAGGCCAGTGAAAATGGCACTTCTATCTAACACTACAAGTAGTGTGTAGTAGTAGTAGTTTGTAATAATAATGAACAAGATTGCCTTTGGCACAGCATATAGGAGAAAAAAAGAGAAAAACGAAAACTAGTGTTACAAACAAATTACAGAGCTAGCTATGTGCTAAGAGAAGCAGTACTGCTACTACTACATGTATGTATGTATATATGGAGTGTCTTACCAGCCGTATATGGGGTTCTGTACCTGAGGCGGCAAGAGGTGGAGGTCCAAGCTATGTTGCTTGTTGTAATTGAGGGTGCCGGGTATTGCTCCAGTTGACAGCCTGAGGAGCTCATTGCCCGTGAAGCAGTAGTGGGCGAACGCCAGCCCACCATCTACCATGTCTGACATGTTTGGCAACGAGGCTGATTTTTCATCTTGTTGTCTCCACTTTTACCACATCCACTGGTGCTGGTGGTGCAGTCCCTGTTGCTGCTGCTCAGGACCTTGTCCAGCTCGGAGTGCTCCATGAATCTCTGTGTTGCGGCCTCCCAGGATAAGTTGTATCTCTGCTCGGGTGTGAGGGCTGCGGATCGCGCGCCATTGCTTCCTTCACTTTCGCGACGAAGTCCTCCGATGTTTTGTATGTCAAACAGTTGGGGAATGACCTGAAGAAATCGTTTGATGGGTGGTCTGTGCAGACAACAAACTTACCCATTGCTAATGCCTCAGCAGTCGCGGTGCATAGGACATCACTAATGCTTGGATTTATAAAAACCTTGTACCTGAAAGAAAAAATAACAGGAGAGACATTCAAATTAATGATATCACAGATGTAGGAAGATGTCAAACAGTGAGAGGCTCTGGTCTTTTACCCATGAAGAGAATCATCCGCATGATCCCGACCTTTATGAAAGTTAAGGTTTAGGTTCAACTTCTTGGCCACTGATTGCACCTCATGTGAATCTTCACCATTTCCATAGATGTCCAACTTGAAGCCTTCCAAATCACTCTTGTGTTTGGCATACAAATCTATCAATTCTCTGTAACCTTTGGCCCAGACCATCTTCCCTAGAAAATAAGCTCCTTTTGAGAAAGAATGCTGGCCAGATTCCCTTTCTGCTGCAATTCTCTCTCCAACCTCAAGAAACTTGGGATTGACACCATGTACATTGCAGATCATGGACTTGGGAGATCTTGGGTAGCTCCTGACAGTCGCAAAACCTACATTGTACCAATCATCAGTTCAGTAGGTAAAATCAAGTAAATTACATAATTTTTGAATACTTATGCGGTAATCTACAAAATAAAAACTTCACAATGTCACAGTAGAACATTGCAGTAATGCAATAGGTTATCATAGTACCCCACTTAACTGAGTACCTTATGGCAATAAGCTCTGGCAACCAAGTTGTTGATGTGCTTCACAAAAAGGCTTGAATAGCACCATTCTTCTCCCTCTTAATGTACTCCAAATAATTTGTATGCACAACACCGACAACATGATTAAATTTATCAGTCCAACGTTTCCCATGATGGTACCAGTTCAGGTGCTCAGGCTCTTCCAAGATAGCAATGTCAGCTTCCTTTGATGGTATAAATTGTGAAGTGTCCCCCGCAGGAATTATGCTTCTCCGTTCTTTTTGAAACTACACTTTGCAAAACAATCGATATTAGACAAATAATGAACACAATGTTGCAAAGGTTATTCACTTGTTCTGAAAAGAGAACCCTTACCTTTCCAGGATAGAATGATATTTTGAAGTCTGTCTTGAAACCAACCCTTTCTTCCAGCCAACTCCTCATATAAGCTTCTTGTTCTTGTGGAGAACTAAATGTCATGCTATTGGGATACACAAGTTCTTGATCAGACTTGCAAAGCCAAGGCACCACCAAGGTTACATCTTGCTTGGAAGATTTAGCCAAGTAAGCAGCACGAAATAAAGGATTTACAGCTGTTCCAGTCATCCAGGGAAGACTGGCAGTGGTGACTATCGCAACATGCCTCTTGTCAGCTGTTTCATATTTATGCCCATCATTCCAAAATCCACCTTCATAATTGTGTCCTGTACTTTTGCAGGACACTAGCTATTCTTAGATCAAGTTCATCACCAGCATTGTCATTACTGAATGCGGATGGTTCATTTGCTGGGAATGAATTATATGCAAGGTGGTCCTTGCGCTTGCTGCATAGAGATTCCACCAGCTTATCGCACATATCTATAGCATATGACAAACAAAAATCAGCTCAACACAATCCCAAGAACTCAAAATATAAGATCTCTGAAGATCTAGAATGCAAATATAAAGTCAAACTTCGTACCTCTTTTTATACCAAGTTGGTCAAACAATGGCCCAGATTGCTTCAGGAAATATGCCAAGAGTTCACCTAAATCTAGCGGTGGAACTTCCTACATTACAGCAGTACTGATTAAAGAAATGAATAAATCAAGCAATGTTATCAACACATCAATGCTGTCGAAACCATGTTCCCAAGATCACAAGGTGGAATGGTTAAACATTTTTATAAAAATTTTGATGGTCAAGTTTATTTAGACAAAAGATTTAATGAGGTAACATGATACAAATATATCTGAACAGTGAAATACAAAACAACAGTTCTATGGCCTTTGTTCTGAAACAAACAGTCTCTACCAGTCCAAAATTAGTAGTACATACACATCAGATTTTTTTAGATAATGGATTAAAAACCCGGCCTCTACATCCATGAGAGCATGTACACAGCCAAATACACATCAGAAATGAACTGAAGGAAACACTTCTCATAATTATTTCTTTCATATTAAAAAACCCCTTGCTAGTCAGTACTACAACTTTACAAGGCATTCATACAGGGAGAAGTAAATTCCTTGACACTGACAAACAAGACTAAGTATGTGTATAAAATGGTCATGCTTGAATGCACATTGCAAGAGGATATGAAACCAGATTACTACCTCAGATGCTTCAGGCACAAAGCTCATTGATTTCTGCAATAAAGAACAGAATGGTACATCAATATAGTGGGATCATATATGTGCTCTATTGGTAGGTTACTAGAGCAGGCTGTAGCGTGTAAAGAACAAGCCTAATTAAGATCTGTGCATTTAGAAGCAGGCAATCAAAACAATATTTGATAACGACAAGTTGATTTTTCAATTGCTGATCCTTCTAACTAAAATTTGAAATTCTCCACTCACAACACAGTTAACAAGAAGATACAAATATAGCTTCAGATATTCTATTTTTCATAGCAAAACCTCCCACTACTCTGCGTACATGCCTTGGGGGCCAGTGCTACAGCGTTCAACATGTTCCTTTTTCACCCCATGTACTCCCTTTTGAATCAATGCAATTAAGCCTTGCACCATCTGTTAAGTCTAAAGGAAACCATATATCCAAACATGGGAACGAGAGTTGGTCAGATTTTCAGGTATCACTAACTCATTACAGAGTGTAGCATCAGTTTAACCTTTGGGCCTCCGGTTCCCATTGGTACTATTTTTCACTAGCTCATTTTGTAGAAAATTTTCAACTTGAATTTCATCAACCTCAGAAAAGCTAAAAGTCACAAGGCATGGAACATCACTATTGAATTTCTTCCTTAGTTCTAATATGCCAAAGACTTGCCTAGCGCCCTTGTCGCTTAATTTCTTCCAGGGATTTGATCTTTCTATGATTTCTTCCAGAGATTTGATCTTTGTAACATATGATGGGCAAATATTGAGAAATTGCTACCGAGATCAATTTGAACATCATTCTGATATGATGGGCAAATATTCGGGAATCGCTGCTGAGATCAATTTGAACATCATATTGAGGTTGTATACTCCAGTTTTCAACTACAAGTACAGCTATGAACCATAATAACTAATAGCCAAGCTACACTAGAAGGTCAATTTGATTCGTTTCATATTTCCAAAGCCTGTAACATATTAACCTGAACATTTCAGTTGAACCCATTTCAACTTGACCACTCCACAGTATTTTTTTTGTTTGTCCCATATTGTACTATAAAATTCGATATGGAGCTCAAGAGAACCGCAAAATTTCTCAATACCAGCCTAACAAATCCCGGAATGGAACACATCAGAAGTGAACCTAACCATATCAACTACTCGTTTCACCATCCTACTCGATTTGAGTTGTATTGGCTTTGGTGATGCACTGCTTCCAGAAGCAATTCGTAAGAGCTCAGTAAAATCTCCAGGAAGTTTGGAACCTCACCAAGCTAAGCTTGACCTTGTGGAGCATGTCGGTGGCCTGCCCCTGCCGCCTCCGCTCCATTTCCCTGAGGCGCGCCTTGACCATCCGTATGGGCTCCCACTCCACGGCTTCCTGGACCTCCTCCCACCCCCACCTGCTCCCCGTCCCCCTGCTCCCCCTCCCCACCACCTCCGTCCCGAACGCCTTCCCGATGGCCGACAGGTCCAGCCGCGTCGTCCCCGTCGACGACGAGTACGCGCGCCGGAGCCGCGCGAACAGCTCCGGCTCCGGCACCGGCGCGGTGAGGAACGTCTCCAGCTCCCCGCCCGCGCCCGGATCAGCCGGAGGTCCTCCCGCAGGCCGCGCGACAGGAACGACAGCGCCCCTCCCCGCCGCCGCTCCCCCGCCTCCCGCCGCCGCGGCCGCCGGCCGCGTGTCGACGCCGTAGCTTGCCATGGGAGAACGCCGCTAGGATTTTGGCCGGCGACGGCGAGGGCGTGGCGTGGGTGGAGGAGGAGGAGGCGGTGGAGGTGGATGTAAAGGATGGAAAGCGAAGCGAAGCCGCCGCGGCGGAGGGGAAGGAGGAGGAGAGGAGATTTGGCGGGCCCACGTGGACAGGTGAGGTGGCGGATGCGCGGCTGGGCGTGCGCCATCTGTTGTGGGGAGGAATCAACGGTCAGGATCGAGACTTTCCGGGAACCCAGGGCGATGGACGATGATCTGACAGAAATGACATGTCCAGACGAGGAGGTAAATATTCTATGAATCTGCTGATTTTTTGAAAAACTAGAAGAGCTGGGCTTTTAAGTTTTTAGCTTCTAATTTATTTTTCGAATTTTATAATTATATATATTCTTAGAATCTCGTAATAATCTGTGACTGTTTGAAGAAACAAAGCTGCAGGTGCTAGAAGTTTCTTCAAAAGCTTATGGATTGATACCGGGCGTTGATAGCATGTCAGATAAACACATGGCAATTACATTTCTCAATTCTCATCATGACATTACATCAGAAAAAGAAGTACGAAACAGTTCTGTTTATACCGTGAAATAGTGATGCAGAGAAGAAAAAAACTGGCTTCTTTCATGCCAAACTGGCTGAATTAATTGACTTGATAAGCTTTGTAGTTAAAACTGTTGAGTAATTAGACTTGTTCATTTAACCAATTATGAGGCTCACGAAAAATACTAAAAATAATTTAGCGATTGTTCGACTACCTACCTATGTCTTTGTCTCTTCTTCCTCCCTGGTTAATGATGTCTCTGTGTAAATTCCTCCCGTTGATACATTTATACGAGTAGACGGAAAATTAAGTTTTTTTAGCATAACTCTACACGAACTCTACACGACTGCTCGCTCTGCTAATTTCACTTCTTCACTTTTGCAATGGCTGCTTCTGATTCTACAACTTCGGTGAACAATCCTCCAGTTGCACCTACACCTGCTTCAAGTTGCACCTGCAACTGCTCCTACTCAGCTTCAAGTTGCATCTGCAACTGCTTCTGCTCCATGGTATATATTCATTTTTAGCAGTCTTTTATTCCTTGTGTTATTTGCTTGTGCACCGTTTTCCCTGTTTTATTGGTTTACTTTATAAAGTTCAAAATTAAAAATCTGCCGTAAAATGCCTAAATTTCTAACAAAAACTGGCTGGATCTTGCGTTGAGTTCAGGCAACAAACATGAGACACAAAAGTAGAGTAATTCGAGTTTGGTTAGCAGAACACAAGACTTATCCGTTAGCAGCACAAGACAGACATGAAAAACACACACGCTGTATGCACTCATTCAGATTAGCACCAACGATTAAACAACACTGCAAGCAACGCTAACATTAGTTCTGCACGGCAGCTTCAGTTTGGAACCATGCAGAATTTCACAACAGATCCATCAGAAGATCGAAAGCAACGGCTGTGTTTGTTCTTGGCAAACAACCGTGGAGGAAACGCCACTCACTGTGACACGGGGATCTGAATCTGGTACATTCTCAAGAGAAACTGTACCTGTAACCCGTGGAAGAGAAAAATGCGCGGTGCGGAATTTTTCGACAGAAAGCGCCATTGCAGTCAAGTTCATCTTCAGCATATTTCCTCGGCAGTAATCTGGTTTGCAGTGCAGGGTTTCTTGGCCGCCAACCATGTGTTGCTGTTTCTCCAGTCATCTATAAGTGTCAGCATCAGCATGGCAATGTCTGGCACAGGAAAGAGTTGCTCTGGCAACCGTGAAAATTATGGCTCTTTTTCTTCATCAGTTCATCAAGACTCAAGAAGGTTAAGATGGAGATGGCAACTCCTCTATTTGTCTTATCTCTTTTTTCCTGTCAGTTTGCACAATCAGGTTGTTGCAATTCTTGTCTTCTGTCAGCATCAGTCTTGAACTCGTAGGCCAACTCTTTATTCTTTTACAGCCATATCCAAGTTATCTGAAGGATCCCAAGAGCTCCAATCAAATGCCAGACAAGTTATTCACACCAACTCAAGATAAAACAAATTCACAACTTCATAACTGATAATTCACTCATGGTAGTCCGGTACAAGGCTTGTAGGCACAGGAGATTACAAGCTCCATTTGCAACATCTGCTTTGTACTCTTAACTACCCATTGCATAGCAGCAGGTACAATCCCATAACGTGAGATTTGCCAGAACAATGGAGCTTCATAACCTGATTCTGAATAAATTTCAGCAAAGCGACATCATACTTGACAAAGTCCTAATAGACCTTTCCTCCCTTGCTATCCAAGTTTGACAGTTTTGCACAAATTTTGACAAACCTGCTCTTCAGCATTTACTCAAAGTTTGACAGTTCATTCTGTTAGCTTGACAACTTACCAGTTACTGCCTTTTGTGCTGCACTGCTGGATCCATTAATGAATGTGAGAAAAGCCGACCAGGCACAATCTGAAAATGAGAAAACTGACTGGCACTCCACTGTGGTAGATGCCAAAGTATGCGTCCATACAAGGCCAGCAAGGAAATGATTGACACTCATTTGGTTCATACCCTGCCACAATGCCACAAATATAGCCTTCAATAGAATCCACATTTTCACCAGCTTGGCACTCACAATGTCCCTCTAAATTGCCAGAACAATGGTTACCCCCTTTCCATCCATTTCTCTTTGAATCAAACAGTTCCAGTGAGAGCATAGACAAGTTGATCTCGAGGGTTCATCCATGCAATGCCCACCACCCATCATGCAAGCCCCTTTTGAATTTCACAAGGAATGATCTAATTCCCGGAAGAGCTGAAAATAAACTCCTCCATTAAAAATAAGCCTCAAACCACAGCGATTGCCCGGTTGCACCATCGGGGCTTCTGCTGCATTGCATCGCAGAGTTACAGGATGCACTTGAGGAACAACCATTTCCACATTCCCATCAATTTCCAATCAGCTTCAACTTTTTAGGATTTGTGAGCTTCAAATCACACAGGTCACACTACCCAGGCAGCTAGTGCGAAGCTCACGCAATGCCATACCGGCGCATCAACCCGTGCACCCTCTCAGCCACATCGACGCGCCCGTGCACCCGGCACGCGGCGAGAAGCACGGCGCAGATCACCCTGTCAGGGCGCGCCTCCATCCGCGCCACCATGTGCTCCGCCTCCTCGACCTCGCCGGCGCGCCCCAGCATCTCCACCATGCATGTGTAGTGCTGCAGAGCCGGCCTCCTCACCGTCGCGAACACCCTCCTCCCTTCGTCCACCATCCCGGCCCTCGCGCACGCGGCGAGGACCGCGGTCACCGCCTTGTCGTCCATCTCCTCATCAAGGCCGGCGAAGAGGTCGAGGATCTCCCGGCACCGGCCGTGAGCGGACATCGCGCTGGCCAGCGCCGTGCGCGCGGAGAGCGTCCGGTCTCGCGGCGGCAATTCGTCGAACAGCTTGCGCGCGGAGGCGAGGTCGCCGCAGGCAGAGTAGGCGTGGATGAGGGAGGGGGCCAGGACGGCGCTTAGGCGGAGCGCCGCCGCGTGGAGAGACGCCACGAGGGGAGCGACGGCAGGGAGGCGGCGCGGCGGAGCAGCACGGCGTAGCGCCGACGCATTGCGGCCTTTGCTTGCGTAAAGGCTTAGAAAACGAAACAATGGAGGACTGTAAGTAAGGCTCAATACGGTGTGTTTTTTCTCGCGTCCGCCCCTTGCTCCTCCACCTCCGGCGTTCTCGCCGGACACGAGAAGGAAGAGGGCTCGTCTCTAGTTCGTCAGCATTAAGATTTTAGGGTTTTAATAAAGTTTGTTTAGAGACGAGATCTATTAGTTAATGTAGGGTTTTTCTTTTGGTGTTTATAGAGTTAGATTTGTTTGGAGTGATCGGCTTATACTGTCTCGTTGTTGGTGACTACTAAATAAAATGTTCTTAATGAAACCTAAAATTTCTTCGAGTACTACATAAAGCGTAATAGGTGCAGCTTGGAAAACCAAGCGGCACCGGTTAGTCGGCATCTTTTTCCTTCCGCCACCATCCCGCCCTCTGCCGCCTCCCTCTCCTCCCGCCGGCTTGAGATGAGAGTGAGAGTGAGAGTGAGAAGATAAGGATTAGATTGAGAGTGAGAAAATATAAGAAGTGAGTGGATGAGACCGACCGACTCGGTTTATACTACATGCGTGGCTCGGCTCGGTTTATAGGTGTCGGTTTTATTAAAAACCGATAATAGGTTCCAGTTTTTTAAAAACCGACATCAATAATATAGGGATCGGTTTTTATTTAACCGACACCTATAATATATTATAGGTGTCGTTTTAAAAAACCGACACCTATAAGTATAGGTCTTGGATATTATAGGTGTCGTTTTTTTAAAAACCGACACCTATAGTATAGATGTTTGGTTTTTAGAGCCGCTACCTATTGTTTTAATAGGTGTCGGTTTTTACTTGAATCGACACATATGCATGTTTTTGTAGTAGTGTTTCTGGTCGGATTATCGATGATTAAATCGGTGGGAGCCAAATTTGATGTTCGAGTCACCTACTTGTTTGGTGGCATCGGTTTGCTGTTGTGTCGGACGAACGGAGATTATGGTTGATAGTTCATATGCTTTTAGAGGTGCCAGAGTTGGTCAGCGTTGTGACTGCGCTTGTCTGCTCGTATCTTCTCATGATATTTCAAGATGTGGAGCCTATTTGTTTTGTTTTTACAAACTTTTGTTTTTATGCCGTGTAAACAACATGGTTATAATCTCTTCTTAATTTAATATAATCTGTATTATCAAAAGAAAAGGCTACCCCATGATATAGTCATCTCCTCAATTGGCTTACCATAGTTATGCATGTGTTAGCCAAAAAATATTTCTATGTTACTGTAATTCAAGGTAATTAAAATGGCTATGTGGTATTATGGGAAAAAATAATGAACCACATAAGATTTGAAAATGTGAGGTTGGCAGTGGGGGAGCAAAATGTGAGTGTGTGGTGAGGACATATTAATTGTTGATTATGTAGGAGATAGAATTTGGAGATGATATTAAGACCAGACATTAGTATATTAGTACATGTAAATTCAGGTATATATAATGTTTAGATAAATAGATCTGTAAGCCAATAGAACTATTGTAAAAGAATAATAGAACGACACTTGGAGTAACCTACGAAATATGGATTCACAAAAGGTTGAAATGGCATGAATAGAGAAAATGTTGGTAAGTGGATACAAACAATATATTAGACCTGATTTTTCATTATCAAATAAATAACATATTTTACATTTTTTTTAAATGAATTTTACACACATTTGCTCTATTATTTGTGTTTGATTTCTTAGGGATCCATGATCTTGTGAAAAGAGGTGGGGGAGGGAATGATCAAAAGAACAAAGTCATTAAAACCATGGACATGCTCTTCTCTTTCCCATCTACGCTTTCTACCCCTTCTACTACCTCTACATGTCGACACAGGTAACAATAAGATTTAGCTTTGCCTTGCATACTTCTATTATGATTTTGCTTATACCTTTAGATGTCTATGTTGAATTGATGTTTCATATTAGACTATTCTTGTATAGTCACATAGATTTGGTGTACGTGGTGAGCTTATTATCTTACTGTTCAATGGAGGCCAAAATCTAATGGTGCGGCGGTTGCCGAACAGGGACAATACCTCCCCACTATCGGAGATGCATGTTCAATTTGTTATTTCTTTTTGCTAATTTTTCCTTTATTTTTTAATATACTATGGGGGCCTCCTGCATAGTTCCCATGTAAAAAAACTTTCCCTTGAATTGATGTATGCATTTTTACTTATGATCTATTTTTGGATCAACCTTTTTTTACAATTGCAAATGACCTGAAGGTTCTAACTAGAATGTATGGTGAAACCAACGTGTTTTTGCCGGTGCCCTCACACCCCATGGATTACTAAGTGTACCACACCCATATTCACCCTGGCCATGGCCTCATTGGCCACTGAGAAGGTATTACATGCAAACTCTCTATCCAAATAACATTAGAATTATCAAATACAATGTAGTATTATATCCATAAAAATATGTATAATACATTATTATGTTCAGTTCATAGATCACATCTACTATGTAGTAATTATTACCAACGAAAAACAGCACTAATTAATTAAAATGTAAATACTCTTATACAGAGATGAGGATGCTTGCTGGTCAGAGGATTTGATTCAATACACCATCTGTGGACATCGAGATAAGAAAGCATGACGATGTGGTGACGAAGGCTAGTACTAGCAAGCAACATGATCATATTCGACGGAAGCATTAGTCATCGAAGAAAAAGCAAGAAGCAATGGTAATAGAAATGAAGTCGTTGCATAAGGATAAGGAATCGGCAACCGCTGCTACAGTGGACCTCCTGGGTTTGCATTGTTGGCAGATGAATAGGAATACTATACTATTCCATTATGTTTGGTCGTCTGTGCACCATGTTGTTATAGGCTTGTAGTGGAGAGAAATAAAGTTTGTGACTTAATTGTAATGAACAATAAGTTATCATTACCAGGTGAATAATACACTTTCCTTTTTTAGAAAAAATGAATTGGTTTACGTCACACATTGTTGTATCGTTTGAGTTCGATTTCGTAAGCATCCATTACTATCATGTGAAAATAGATAGAGGAGGGAATTACCAAAATCATGTATACAAATCCTACTCAAATCAATTAATACTTCAAAAATAATAAATCCATTTGTACCTAACAAATCAGGGAAGCATTTAATTCCTTATCTATCCATACACACAGCAAAGGATGCACCTAAATGGAAAAACATAAAAAAAATGTGTGCATAGCAATCTATAAATAATCCGGGCTTGCTCTTCTCAATCTCTCCACAAGAAAAAAAAATAAAGTCGTCGAAGCCATGGACGTCCTCATTTTCTGCCCCCTCTTCACTTCCTACCCCTTCTTCTACCGCTGCCCACCAACGCCCGGAACAACACTTCTACTATTATTTACTTATGCCTTGAGATGTCTATGACTCTATGTTGTGTTGGTGTTTAGACTTTACTCATATTGGACTATTCTTTTTGTGCAGTCGCATGGATTTGGCACGCACGGCAAGCTTCTTATCTTGGTGTTCAATGGAGGCTAGAACCCGATGGTGCAGCTGGTCGCCGAACCTGGACAGTGGCTCACCCTCCCATCGTCGAGATGCGGGTAACCATCTAGCCAAAAGAAACTATTTTTATTTTTTATTTGAAATTATATTTTATTTTTTTATCTTTCCCTTAAATTGATGCATGTATTTTTTATGTTTTGCGATATGTTACTTGGTTTGCAAGTTAATGGTGACTAAAAAACCTAGCATAATGTAACCCTTCTTTTTTTGGAATAGCCTTTGGTGGAATAGCGATTGATGCGGAGGTTGCAGCTAGAATAAATGATGGCACTAGTTTGTTTTTGCCAATGCCTTCTCCTGCCATGGATTACTCGGTGCACCAAGCACCATATCTGTCCCATCCATGGCCCCATTGGCCACCAAGGAAGGTATTGCATGCAACTCTCTATCCAAATAATGTTAAAATTAACGGATACAATATAATATTTATGTTTATAAAAATGTATATTACATTAATGTGTTTAGTCCGTAGATCACATCTACCACATAGTAATTATACCCATGAAAACACTACTTTAAATTACAATGTACATTTCTCATATGCAGATGTGAGAGCACCAACATATGCAGATATAGAGATACGGAAGCATGATGATGCAATGACAATGGCTAGACCTAACAAGTATCATGATCATAGTGGACAGAAAGCATAAGTCATGTGTGGGAAAAGGAGGAAGCAACAAGAACAAAAATAGTGTCGTTGCGGAAGGATAAGGAGACAGAGATGCCGTTGAGGATGAGGACTACCTCCTTGAGCTTGCATTGCTACCAAATGAATGGGAATACTGATCATATGCCATTATGTTTGTCTATGCTTCATGTTGTTATAAGCTTGTAGCATTGAGAAATATGACTTGTTACTACCGATGAATAATAAGCTAATAATGTAACAAAAATCTCGCTATTTTGTGCTTGTACTCTTGCACACATGCCAACACACATCTTTCACTCTTTTAGCAAGGTTATATAGTAAATATAAATATAATTTTTCCTAAAATTAGCCTATCCAAGAGTAAAGAATGAACTATCTAAAAAGAGTCAATAGCCCTAGCTAGTTTTTTTTCTATTCGCTTCTTCATTCGGTTCTCTTTCTTTCCGTCACCTCCTCCCACGTAACGCCTCACTATCTCCTAAATCCTTCCTCTTTTACGCTGCTAGTACCTATGTTTGTGTGGCCATACCATTGGTGACTTCTCTCTCCTTCAAGACACTGCTTGTACTTCCCTTAACACATGTACTCTTGTCTCTCTACTTCCGCCTCCCTCGGTTGGCCAAGTTCCATCACCATCGTTGCCTCCTCTATCTCCCCTCCATGCAACCATCTCCGTGTTGCCTTAAATAGCTCCATTGATCCTCTGCCTTTGCCTCTCCCTCCTTTGCTTCGGCAACTTCCTCTTCCCATATGGCTATATTAGACAATTCACCTCTCTTGTCAATGTAGCTATTTTTGTTTCTGTATTTCTACAAGTTCTCCCAGTCGCTTCCTCTTGACCACCCAACCCCAACCCAGCCTATCAACCTCTACCTGAACACATGCTTCTCCCATCATATCCATGCTTGTTGTCAAAATCTTTTCCTTTTCGGGCCACTACCACGTCAACCAGCCGAAGTAGTTTTATGACGTCGCAAATCCTATTTTTAGTAAGAGAATAAATAAAAATCAACCAATAAATATAAGCCAATCTAATCAAAATTAAGCAAGATTGACTAAACAACATATTGCACACACGAACAAGAACTAGGTATACAAGTTTCTATTGTCAAGATTTTTATCGACGACACATACTTATTAAGTCCATACCCCTCAACTATCGAGTTTGGCTAAACAACATCCCTCAACTACGGAACTGGCCATTTTATACCTCTCACCTGTCAAAATTGGGCAAAATACTTCCCTAAGGGCAATACAACATGGTTTAAACAATGGTTTTCATGATTTTGACATCAAAATATATGTTCTATTTACATACATTTAACTACTTCTTACATCTCCTTTTTATGAAAATACTTCTTACATCTCTTGCTAACTTGGTGAAATACAAGTAAAAAATGTATTGTTTCTGTTCCAAAATCATGAAAGCCACCATTAAAACTAGGTTGTGTTTCCTTAGAGGATATTTTGGCCATTTTTTATTATTGAGGCTGCAAAATATATGGCTTCGTAGTCGTTGGTGTTTTTTATACAAACCTGATAGTTGAAGGGTGTAATATGACTTATTCTAATAAAAAAATCGATATCTCCTTCCTCATTTAGTACCAGAGTTTTGGAGGCTAAGATAGTCTTTGCTCCTCCGTTTGCACCCACGTTGCACATGCTTTAATGATTTTATACAAACCTGATAGTTGAAGATTGTAATATGGATCCCAATAGAAAATTGATATCTTCTTCCCTGTTTAGCACCAGAGTTTGGGGGCTAAAATATTCATCGCTCCTATTTTTGCACCCACGATACACATGCTTTAAGGATTTTGCTGTCCTCTACCAAAACTTTCAATTGGGTAACAAAACTTATATCCTAGTGATGTAACTTGTAGCACTTCAAGGTCTAAATTGGCTACACTTTATTTTGGGTAGACTATATAAAACTAACAGTTCATTGTTAGCCTTCCTAACTATATATTGGTCATATCCTCTCAAGTTAGCAAAGTTCAATGATTTTCATTGCTACTTGCTGCTCTCACTCATTGTCACTATTGGTAAGTGATCTATTGATCTACCTAAGGGCCAATGCAAGGCCATGTGTAATTCAAGGCATATTCCCACATTAATGTGATATTTAATTAAGGTTTGGAGTGTCTTAGCTCCCATATATGGTTTACACATTTGGAACCTTATTAACGTAGTTATGCATGTGTTAGCCCAAAACTATTTGTATGTTAGTGTAAATCAAGGTATTATGGATAACACACAAAAATTCTAATGAACCAGATAAGTTTTGAATATGTGAGTTTTGCGGTGGGGAACAATTGAAGAAAAAAAGTGTGAGTGTGTGGTGAGGACATATTAATAACTATTTTTACAGGATTTAGAATTTGTAGATAATGTTAAGACCAAACAAGTAGTATACATAAATTCCTTGGTGATCCATGTATAAATTGGGTATATTTATAATTTAGATAAATAAATCTACAGGCCGATATACTCAATAGAATTCCTATAAAATGAATAATAGAACCCCACTTGGAGTACCCTAGGTGAAATATAGATTCATTACTTCACAAGAAAGAAAACCGTACAAATAGAGAAAATGTTAGTAAGTGTATATGACACAAACATGGTATTAAACCAAAGTTTTCATTACCAGGTGAACAACATACTTTACTTCTTTTTTAAAAAAATGAAGTTCCTTCCCGTCACACATTGTTGTGTTGTTTGTGTTTGATTTCTTGGGCTTCCATGACAATCCTATGAAGAGAGGTAGGGAGTGAATTGCCGAAATCATATATACAAGGCCTACTCAAGTCAATTGATACTTAAAAATAAAAATCCATTTGCATCTAACAAACAATGGAAGCATTTAATTCCATATCTATCCATACGCACAACAAAGAATGCACCTAAATGGAAAGACATAAACAATTCTATGCATGTCAATCTATAAATAACCTGGCCCTCATCTTCTCAATCTCTCCACAAGAAAAGAACAAAGTTTTCGAAGCCATGGACATTCTCATTTTTTCCTCCTCTCTGCCTACCCCTTCTTCTCCCACTACCCACCGCCAGCACGGGTAACAAAAAGTATTTAACTTTCCTTGAACACCTCTATTATGATTTACTTATGCCTCGAGATGTCTATGTTGTGTTGGTGTTTAGAATTTACTTCTATTGGGCTATTCTTTTGTGCGGTCACATGGATTCATCATGCATGGTGAGCTTCTTGTCTTGGTGTTTAATGGAGGCCACGACCCAGTGGTTGAACTGGTTGCCGAACCAAGACAATGGTTCACCCTCCTACCATTAGATATGCGTAATTGGCTAGCCAAAGAAATTATATTGTTTAATATTTTTTAAAAATATTCCTTTGAATAATGTATTGATGCAGGTAATTGGCTAGCCAAAGATATTATTTTTACTTTCCCTTGAATTGATGCATGCATTTTTGATGTTTTGTGATGCGTTACTCAGTTTACAAGTCAGTGGTGACAAAAAAACTAACTAGAATAATGTAACCCCTTCTTTTTATTGGAACAACCATTTGGTGAAATAGCGATTGACGCGGAGGTGGCAGCTAGAAAGAATGGTGGCGATGGTATGATGCCCACGCCTTCTCATGCTATATATTTCTTAGTGTACCTAGAACTTATATCCCGCTCATGGCTGCCCCATTGGCTACTGAGGATGGTATTGCATGCAACTCTTTATCAAAAATAATGTTAGAATTAACAAATAAAATGTGGTATTTGTGTGTATACAAATATGTATATTACATTAATGTGTTCAATCCATAGATCACATGTACTAGTTAGTAATGATTACCAATGAAAACAATATTATTAATCAGTACATTTCTCATATGCAGATGCAAGAGCACCTATAGACCAAAGGGTTGAATTTAACGCAACTTATGCAAACATAGAGATAAGGAAGCATGATGATATGGTGATGAAAGCTAGCATGAGGATCATAGTGGGCAAAAGCATAAGTCATGGAAAACATATGAAGCAACAACAACAGAAATAATGCCATTGCAGAAGGATAAGAAGTCTGCAAACGCTGCTGTAGATGAAGATTACCTCCATGAGCCTTCATTGTTTCCAAATGAATGGGAATACTAATAATATTACATTATGTTTTCTGTATGCACCATGTTGTGTAAGCTTGTAGCACTGAGAAATATAACTTGTTACTGCTGATGAATAGTAAGCTTATAATGTAACGGAAGATCTCATTATTTTGTGGTTGTACTCTTGCATACATGCCAACACAATCTTGCACTTTTTAGAATGGTTATATAGTAAATATAAAGATAAGTTTACTAAATTTAGCCTTTCGAGAGTAAAGAATGAACTATTTCAAAAAGGAAAAAGAAAAAGAAAGTCAATAGTCCTATTTTTCCTTCCCCGTTTTCATTTGCTTCTCCCTCTTTCCATCACCTCCTTGCCACATAATGCCTATGTTATCTACTAAATCCCTAATCACCTTCTCATCTTTTGCACTACAGTGCTTCCGTTTGTGTGATCACACCATTGGTACCTTCTCCTCTCTCTCCTTCATCAAGCCACTACGTGTGCTTCCCCTCACATATATGCTCTCATCTTCCTGCCTCCTGGCATCCCTAGTTGGCCAAGCTCCATCACCATCGTTGCCTATATATCTTCTCCTCCTCCCCCTCTCCATGCAATCTTCATGTTGCCTTCAGTAACTCTATTGATCCTCTGCCGCTACCTCTCTCCTCCTTTGTTTCATCAAAATCCTCTTCTCATGGTTATATTAGACAATTCACCTCCCGTTAGTGTTGCTATATTCGTTTCTCGATTTCTGCAACTTCTCACAGTCTCTACCCTTGTCCCCAACCCAATCCATCAACCCCCGCCCAAACACATGCTTCTCACATTGAACCCCCTCATCCCAGTGTATCCCTTGTTGTCAAAATCTTTGCATTATTGATGAGTCCCATCTAGAATCTTAGATATGGCTGTTGGATTTTTATACATAATTAGTTATGAGTCTTTTGATGCAGAGAAAATCCAAAAATGCCATTGACAAACGTCAAATTCCAAAAAATACTATCGACAAGTGCAAGTTACTTGAAATGCCATTACACAAGAGGCTTTGTCCCAAAAATTCCATCATCGTTAGGGTTTCGTCCATCCCGTCCTGTTAAATGTCCTGTTTATCCTATAGCACTTAACAAAGGGCTGCTAAAGGAACCATAACGGAGATGACATTTATTGGATAGTCACTTGTACGATGACATTTCATAGAAATCGTATTTTTGATGGCATTTCTTGAAATTTGACGCTTGTGAATGGTATTTTTAGATTTTCTTTTTGATATCCACCTATGAGAGGGATGTTGTATACATTCATTTCGTTGTATGTGATTACTGTTCCAAATCATTTTAGCTGTAGACCAAAACTGCAAATGGTATAGTGGAAATAGTTTCATGAGGTCTACAAATGATATTTCTCTTTAGTAGGAGAGTAAATAAAAATCAACCAATACATATGAGCCGATCTGACCAAAATTGAGCAAGTTTGTGCTAGGGGTAGTCCAAATTCATGTAACCCAAATGACTAAAACACAGCCGATCGATCAACTGGGACCGTCGGATCGCCTCGGAGCGCGTGCGTGCATCCGATTCAGATGCGAAACATGGATTGATCATGGCGCGCGGCAGTCCTGAGGCCCATCATCCTGCGCGTCCGCGCGATGAAGTAATCCCGGGGCTTGACGACGCCGGGGAGGTGGCCGATCACCGTCATGAACGGCAGCTCCGCCAGCGCGTCGCGGCGGCCGAGCGTGACGGTGATGGCCGCCTTGGACGCCTTGTACCGGTGCAGCTTCCGCTCCTTGCTCTCGCCGCCCTTCACCAGCAGCCGCAGGTTTCGGGACACCACCATGGCGTGCCGCTGCGCCAGGTACCCCTGCTTCGCCTCCGGCACGTCGGTGATGTCGCCGATGGCGAACACGTTCCTCAACCCGCCCACGCGGAGGTGCTCGTCCACCGCCACCTTCCCTTCCCCGTCGACGTGCTCGCCGAGGAACGACTCCCTCAGCCACCCGGACGCCACGGGGCGGCCCGTGCACACGAAGTGGCAGTCGGCGGTGACCGTCTCCCCGGCGGACGTCGTGAACACCTTGTCGTCCGCGGAGACGCCGTCGCCGGCGCCGGCGGCGAGGTCGACGGTCTGGTCGAGCAGCACGGTGACGTTCTTGGAGCGGAGCCACTCCAGCGCCTTGGCCGACGCCTTCTCGCCCATCACCATGAGCAGGCGTGGCCCGCCGTGGACGATGGTGACGCGCTTCTCGGGGCTCCCCATCACGATCTCCGCCGCGAGCTCCACGCCGATGGGCCCGCCGCCGACGATGAGCACGGACTCCGCCGACGCGATCCGCGCCTTGTCGTGCTCGAACATCTGCAGCCGGTCCTCCCGCTTCTGCGGCCGGCTGCACTCGCGGCCCGTGGCGACGACCAGGAAGTCGTAGCCGACGGCGCCGCCGGCGGAGGTGAGCACGACGGAGTCGTCCACGCCGACCGCCGACGCCGTCACCACCTTGGCCTGCGTCAGGTACTCCGAGTGCGGGATCACCGTGCGCGCCACCGCCGCCGGCTCCATCTTGGCGCGCAGGTTTGCCCACGGGATCTCGAAGTACTCCTTCCTGCATGCATGCTCGCGCCATGGATCATTGCAGCTAGCCACCTGCACCTTCTTGAATGGAAAAAAATGGCGGTCACGTACGGGTCGATGAGCACGACGTCGGCGTGGTTCTGGAGCGTCTTGGCGAGGAGGGCGCCGGCGATGCCGCCGCCGACGATGACCACGCGGTCGCCGTCGCACCGCAACATGGCGATCTGCCTGATCGAGCGTTGGTTGGTTAATTAAATCGGGAGATCAGATCGATGGATTGATCGAAGTGGCGCCAAACCAATCCTGCAAATTAGTTTATCGATCGATCGATCGAGGAGCTCGTCTTCTTGTTTTGATTTGGGCCACGCCGTCTCCGTTGCCTGGCCTGTGAGGAGATGGACCCACCCTCAATCACCCTACTGGAAATAGGAATTACTAATTTTTGCCCTCCAGAAACTAAATAGCATATATCTCCCCCTTATCTTTATCCCAAGAAAAATCTTATTGTGGCGGACACATGATTTTCTGAAATTAATTAAGAAGAATATCTATAAAAGTATTGAGTTTCCTTATGTAAAAGCTGTAAAATTCTCCAATAGCTAGATCACTTCAGATTAATGAATCTTATTAGCGTGTAAGTTTGTTTATTACCGAAAACATCAACTCGAAAGGAGATCAAAATCCGACTATCAACTAAACTAGATGACACCTTACACGTTTACACGTTGGTATAGGATGATTCTGTACCATTAACAACCTTAAAAGATGTGCATACTTTCAGGAAAAAATGTGCATACTTAAGAAAAAAACAAACGGATATCTTATATGGCAACGTATCGGGTGAAACCGGCTTCCGGCACAACCTTGGAAACTTCGAGCTAGGTCGTTGAATCTAGATCCGAGGAGGGGATCCATCCTCGTAATTTTGCAAAAACCGCCCGCCTCCTCCCTCCCTTCACGCTTCCGTCTCCTCTCCGTCTCTGTGTGGCACGCCCGCACGCGACGCGATTGGCCCGCGACGGAGGTCGCCGTCTCGCCGCCAAGACCCTCGCCGCCACCCCACGTCGCGAGGACGAACGCCGCCCCGCCGATCCGTGCGTCCTCGACCGCTGCCGACTCGTCGGCGACACCTCCTCCTCTACATCGTCTCGCCGTCACCGCCTCCCCGCGCATCGGCCCCGTCGCCGCGCCCTCGACGCCGATGGACGCCGCCCCACCACGCGACGGAGGTCCGCTCATCGCCGTGGTCGACGTGCCGCGATCGCCGCCTCCGCCTACCCTCGACGACGATGGACGCCGCCCCACCACACCATGGGATAGGGTTTGTGCCCGAGGATGTGCCACGATCGCCGTCACTATGCCTGCCATCGAGGACGACGATCGCCGCCAAGGACCACCGCCCGACATCGACCTCCATCACAAGGAAGACAGACACGACCCTGTGCTGTTCCTCTGCCCGTCGACGTGCCACACATCCGTCCCTCACACGGCCAAGACCGACACTAGTACGCTGATCGTCCATCTTAGTCGACGTACTCCCTGATCGTGCTCCCTGATCCTCGATTCCATTGGTCCCACGGTTCCACTCATCCCACGTTTTTGCAATGTGCAGGCATCACTAGTGCTCAATTCGTCACCGTCGCTAGTGACCAAGCCGTCGCCGTTGATGATGGCATCGACAAATCAAATTTTGAGTCTAGTGCTTTGTGTGCAAGCAATACTAGCAAGAAGAATTCTTTTTTCAAAACCGATTGCAAAGATAATTTGAAGCCTGTGGTTGGAATGGTGTTTGATACATTCACCGAAGTGGAGAATTTTTACAAATCTTATGCACATGAAGTTGGCTTCTATGTTCGTGTCGTCAGCACAAGAAGCAAAATGAGGAAATATTCTTTAAGCGGTATTATTGTTCAAGAGAAGGGTATAGAAAGGAGAAGGTACAATCTGCTATTGATGAATCTGGAAAGAAGAGGAAAAAACATAATGTAATGGAAACTAGATGTGGTTGTCAGGCACATATTGTTGCCAAGCTTGGCAGTGATAAGAAGTATCGGATAGCTTCAGTGGTTGAGGAGCACAACCATGGGTTTGTATCACCAGATAAGAGGCATTTGCTAAGTTCCAATCGTAATGTCGGTGAGAGGGGTAAAGAATGCTTTGTTTACTTGTCATAAGGCTAGCATTGGCACCTCACGGGCGTATAGACTACTCCATGTCGGTGAAGGTGGGTTTCGAATGTTGGGTGCACGCGAGGGATTTGCAAAACTATTACCGTGACCTCGGGACCAAAATCAAGGATGCGAGATGCACAAATGTTTGTAGCACGGCTTGAACGAAAGAAGAAAGTGAATCCATCCTTATTTTATGACTTTATGGTGGACAAACAAGGACGGCTTCTTTGTGTGTTCTGGGCAGATGCCTTATGCAGGAAAAACTATAGTGTTTTTGGTGATGTGGTTTCTCTAGATTCCACATATACGACTAATCGTATAACATGATTTTTGTGCCATTTACTTGGAGTCAATCATCACTTGCAAAGTGTTTTCCTAGGGGCAACATTCATCGATAATGAAAAGATCGATTCATATGTATGGTTGTTGAACACTTTCCTTAAGGCAATGGGTGGAGTAGCACCTTGGCTGATCATAACCGATGAAGATGCAAGCATGAAGGTTGCTATTGCTTAGATTCTACCAAATACGGTTCATAGACTTTGTATGTGCCATATCATGAAAAAGGTCCCCGAGAAGGTCGGCCCACTTTGCGAGAGGATGCACGGTTAGGGATCGACTAAACAAGTGTGTTTGGGGATCCGAGACTCCGAAGATTTTGAGTCTCAATGGAATTCTATTATAATAGACTTTGCACGATCGAAAATGATTGGTTTTCAACAAAGTTTGCCAATCGCCAATCTTGGATTCCAGCATACTTTATGGACATACCTCTAGCTGGTGTCCTTAGGACCACGTCACGATCGGAGAGTGCAAGTTCTTTTTTAACATCCACCAAATGATATAAAGTCGAAAGGAAGATGCAAAAGAATTAAGAAAAGCAAGGAGACGAAGGTTGCAAGTAAAGGTTAAAGTCAACGGAAGTGTGGAAAATGCAAGCAAGTAGGGATCATGATGCACGAAATTGCCCAAACACTTGTTTTTCTTAATTCTTGTGAAATGTGAAATCTCAGTTTTGTGTGAAAACACTTGTTTTCTAGTGACATATTGCTTGTGAAATGTTTGATGATCTCAGTTTTGTCGATCCCTAGCTAGCTAGTTCCCTACCATGAATTGTTTCAGTATTGCTTTCTGAAATTTCAAGTTCTAATGACATGCAGCAGCAATGCACAAGCACACTACACACTCTCTGCCAAAAGGAATCGGTGCAAATTCTGCAACTAAAACACAACACATACAACCACAGCAGCGCATGCACTACTGCTGCACTGTGCATTGTGCAATTTTTGAGTACACAGAACATGGACATGTCATTGCAATTTTTTTGAGTACACACAACATGGACATGGATTTCACCCGAAACATTTCAACACAGATTTTGCATAAATGTCATTGCATTGACAAGATTACATAGATGTCACTGGTCATATTGCTCACTGGTCACATTTACAATCCCAGTACATATTGCTCATATAAGTCAGTACATATCCTAGCACAATTGTTCTTGCCCTTCCCAGTACTGCTAGATAATCTTCTCTGCTGCCTGTTACTGCAATCATCAAGCCACCTGTCAAGCCATCTCTCCCTTAGACTGAAAAAATTAAGTTTGAGCTTGAAATAATGCAGAGTTAGATCTCCTCCCTCAACAGAGTTTGTTGAAACTTGTTGAAAAGTTTTCCTGAAAAGTTTGTGCCGGCCGAATGCAGAGAAAAACGCAAGCTACTAAAAAGGAAAAGGATGTTAAAAAGAAAAGGAGAGTATAAATTTCTTCCGAAATGAAAACACAGAGGATGTTAAAAATATTTTTATGACAAGTTTAGAGTAAAAGAAAAGAAATCCTGTTGATTATAGTGCTAATATCATGCCCTGGGATGAGAGTAATCATCATTGTAGCAAGCACAATGCACTGCTCTACTTGGTTGCCTGTGCAATTATGTTCCTCAATGAGCTTGCCTCCTCCTTTGCGGCTTCCACCAAGGAGTCCTGCAAAACACATCCAGTTTATTCCATAATGTCATCATAGATCAACCAAATGCTCAGCACTCAGTAGTGCATTTCACATGAGCACATGAACATGCTGGTGTATCACTTTTTGTTGTTACTCCAAGAAATTCAAATAAGTTCAGTGGAACCAAAAGGGCTGTCAAACAATGGATTCATTTCTTGTCAATCCATTAGGATGTGTGTAAGTAGTGTGTAAGGGTAGAATACTCAAAAGGACAAAGCAAATTCCTCGTTTGTTCATGTTCGTAAGTACTCAAAGAATATTTGAATTGGTTCGTGTGATCGGGCGTAGTACTTGCTTTCTTGTTCGATTCTTGAAGCTCACCGGCAATCACAACCGGCAATACGGACATAATCACACAAAGAACAACTGGTCTAGCAATTTAACGAGGCATGGTCGATAGATATAATCATTTGAACAAACGAAGCGGGCACCTTGTGGAAAACGTTGTGCCGGCCTCCAAGCCGACGGCAACCCGATGCGGGGCGGGGGGAGGCGGCGACGGAGATCCGATGCGGAGGGAGCCGGCGACGGAGCCGATGAGGAGGGCGCGACGATGGGGGCCGATGCGCAGGGGAGGCGGCGACGGCGAGATGATGCAGAGGGGAGGCGTCACCGGCGAGTCGAAGCAGCGGTCGAGGACGCACGAATCGGCGGGGACGGCGTTCGTCCTCGCGACGTGGGGCGGCGCGAGGGTCTTCGGCGGCGAGACGGCGACCTCCGTCGTGGGCTAGTCGCGTCGCGTGCGGGCGCGCCACATAGAGAAGGAGAGGAGACGGAGGCGTGAAGGGAGGGAGGAGGCGGGCAGTTTTTTGCAAAATTACAGAGGATGGATCCCTTCCCTCAAATCTAGATCCAGCGGCCTAGCTCGGAAGTTTCCAAGGTTGCGCCAGGAAGCCAGTTTTCACCCGATACATTGCCATCTTATATAAAGGATGACGTCCATCTGGCACGACATAGAACGCGTGAAGATGGTGTCCTCGTCCTCATGCACCTTATCGTTTCACTTATTATGTTTATATTTATTAATACTGTTTATTAGTAAAAAATATAAGTAATATATATATTCTTAGTGATTTAAAAATAAATTCCATAAAATAAAATATGACAAAAAATACCACAAAACCTAAGAATTTGAACTTTAGTTTATAAGTATAAATATAAGCGAAACAACGGCGAGCGACGTCGTGTGCACGGTCGGAGAGCTATCCACACCATGCTGACAATCATGGGCACGGTGAGAAGGGACAACGGGAAGCCATCCACTCCGTTGTGGGTATCACCCGGGTAGCTCACGGAGCGGACTTAAGACCAGTGAAGTCGGACCGATAGTCTTTGGGAGTAGGGATGGGCAATCGGTTTAAACCGAGACTTCGGTTCGGTTTTTCATCGCATAGTTCGGTTTGGCATGAAGTAAAAACCGATCAGTTTGCGTAAATATTGGAAACCGCACAATTCAGGTTTGATTTTTTTGGTTCATTTTTATCGAAAAACCGATGAAAGTAGAGCCCGCCGCCGCCGCCGCCTTCACGAGCGCCGATGCGCCGAGCGTCGCTGCGCCCCTCCGCGGCCGCCGCGGCGTCGGCCCCCATCCGCGCGCGCCGCGCGCCAAGCGCCGCCCGTCCCCACATAGCGCCGCCGTGCCACCGCCGTCCCCTCCGCACCGCGCGCGCCTATGCGCCCCCATTCGCTCCAGCCCGAGCGCCGCCACTCCCCAGCGGGGCTGCGCGAAGAGCCGAACCTCGGTTCTTGGTTGGTTCAGATTTTCCGAAGAGAAGAAGAGAGAAGAGCGGTTTTTCCCGGCTCGGTTGGTTTGGTTTTTTGGTAGTTCGGTTTTCGGACATATAAAACCGAACATGCACCAAACTATGTGGTTTTTGCAACACCATGAACTCGAACCCGAAACCGAAAAACCGAAAACCAAAAACCACTAACTTCGGTTTGGCTCAGTGCAGTTTGTTTTTTGGTTTTCGGTTAAAAAGTGCCCAGCCCTACTCGGGAGGGGGTCAGAAGCCCAACCTCTTCGTGGGGTCGGCCGTCCCGACCTCCCCTCTGTCCCGACTTCAATGTTTTCTCCCGACTTTGACTCATCAGCCCGACCCCAAATCTCCTCGGGAGGAAGGCTTGATTTGCAAGGATCACAGAGAAGACAAGGAGAGGACAACCCGATAGAAGATGATGTTATCCGACAGGACTGCACAAAAGGTATCTGTGAAGGACGGATCCTAAGGCAAGACGAAGCATGAGATACCCATGACGCGTAGGACCCGAGGAAAAATGTGCATACTTAAGAAAAAACAAACGGATATCTATTGATGATGTCCATCTGGCACGACCTAGAACGCGTGAAGATGGTGTCCTTCTCCTCATGCACCCCATCGTTTCACTTATGTTTATATTTATTTATACTATTTATTAGTAAACAATATAAGTAAAATTTGTATATATGTATTCTTAGCGATCTAAAAACAAATTCTACAAAATAAAATACGATAAAAAATACCACAAAACATTTTAAAATATAAACTTTAGTTTATAATTATAAATATAAATGAAACAACAGAGCTGACAGTTAGTGCACAGTATGCACAAGTGAGAAGGGACAACAAGAGAGTCATCCACACCGTCCTCCGTCTCCTACTTCTCACCGGTCGCCACAAGTTGAGGATGATGCCCAATCATAGCAAGAAAAAGAAAGAGCTCCTCTCAAGTATGTCAAAAAGATGTGGGCCATTGATGTATATATGGGTCCGGATCGACGGGCCTCATCTGTTAGGGATCCACATCCCTCGATTTTATGTCGAGCATCTCCATCCCAAGAGAATTGGTGGGGAAAAGAAGCTTGACGTCGGCCTTGAGGGAAGAAAGAGAAAAGGAAAGTTTGATGATGACCAGGGGAGAAAAGGAGCTTGAGGAGGAGTTTGACGGACCTAGTGTAGCATTTTGAAAATTTGAAACTAAAAATTCAAATTGGATGATGCTAGATTTTATTTGGTATTTTCTACTTTGTTAATGCGAAAATAAAAATCTCGCAAAGTACTCCCTCCATTTCATATAAGTCATTTTGGGTTTATTAAAAGTGGAATCATTTCAAGTTTGATCAAATTTATAAAATAATAATAATAATATTTTTAACATCAAATAGGAAAATATTCAATGGTGGATTTAGTTAAGTTATTTGATGTTATAGATGTTACTATATGTTTGAACAAACTTGGTTAAATTTAAAGAGTTTGCGCACGAGTTGTTGTCGGTCATTAACGTATCTATTTTAATTGGGCCATAACGTGACTACTATGGCTTTCTTGAGTCCCATTCTAGTGGGGCCGGAACTCAATGGCAGATGAAATACAGGTCCTATCATATTTGGGCCAGTACGATGTTATCTTTGATGAGCCAAAGTCTCAAAAATAATTAGGTATTGAATTATGGTTGTCCTGAAGTTTTTTTCTTTGTTTCTTTAGAAATACAACACAAACACACTTGACACACACACACATACTTGTCCCCGTAAACACACACGCATATCCTATTTTTACTGAATATATTTTGAGTTGACGAAGTCACCATGATACCTGGTTGACGAGTATATCGGATATCGGGGACAAAATAATTAGTTGTAAATGTGAGCGTTTGTATCAAGTCTAAGTTTGAATTCAAGTGAGTTGATCTTACCAAGTTAAGCTATGCTCGGTTTGAAACAATTTGCAAGGACTAGTGTGGCATTGACTAGAAAACAGAGAATTCGAGATCGAATTTCCTCAAAAATGAACTACTGAAAAGGTAGTTCCGCCACATCCACGTACGAGGTGGGAACAGAGCAAACATTTACAGACAGTTAATATCAAGCAAACCATGAACTACGTACGGATCAATAACTTGAATGTCAGCAAACTTTGAAACCGCTTGTACAAAGCTGAAAACTCAATGCAAAGTGGAGTTAGTATCACTTAATACGCACTATTTTGACAGCACGCGGAAAAAAACTAAACATGCAATGCAGATGGATTCTAAATATATCCCAACCACATTTTCACCAACAAAAATAAATCCCGATCGTAAAATGTGAAAAGGGGGAGACAACGTGTGAAAATTATAGCACTTAGACACGTTCTCCACTCCTCCCATGCACACGCATGCATGCAACCATGTGCTTCCACTATAAATTCGCCGTGCAACCGTGTGTTCTTCAGTTCTTCATCCATCTCCTCCACCTCGATCCCCGGCCCACTGCAAGCAGCAATGGCTATGGCTGACTCCTACTACGTGCGCGAGCAGCAGCTTGAAGACGACGCCGTCGTCCACCGGCTCCTGCCGCCAGAGATCTTGGTGGAGATCGGCATTGGTGATCACGCCGGAGTCCACGCTCGCCGGGAGCGTAGTAGCCACGACCACGACGCTGTCGTCGAGGAGCTCGCCGCGCGCCTCGTCGGCATCCTCGGCCTCACGTCCGCCGGCGCCGGCAGAGTTGGAGAGAAACGTGCCGCCCCTGCGACTTCTCCTCCTCCTCCGACGAGTGGCGCCACACCGCCGTACAGCCACCCACATGCGCACCGCGAGCAGCATCTCGCCGGCGGCGGCGTCATCAACGGAGGAACGACTGCGCGGTACCACGCGGGGGATTCGGGACGACACGGTGGCTGCCGCCGTGGCCGACGACGACGTTTGAGCCGCCGCCGGCGTCGTTCGCCGGCACCGGCGTGTTCTTGCCGCGTGCCGAGGTGTACCCGACCAGAGCCTCCAAACCTCCCAGGAAACAGGTGCGGAACCGCCGCGTCTGCTGATGAAATGAAGGAGGCTGCCATGGAGATGGTTACAAATAAGATCACTCATGATCATGCCCCCAAATTAAATCATCGTATAATAAATATGTAACCAACCATTTGTATTCGAAAAATATCAATCAATAGTGCAAATGATTCATGATCTGTCTCTATCTATTTTCCAAGTTGTAATAAGTTAACAGTCAAGTTTTGATCCTCACAAAGTGAAGCTAAGATTCCCCCGATCTTTACTACTTGAGTTGTCAGTCCGCTCCCTACCTAGTTGTATGTTGATCTAAAAGCCCATAATTTTCCGCAAAGTGAACTACGATGGAAGAGATCGATCGACAATTCGACAGACACGCTTGCAACCCCACACTTTCCCAAGATGTCTCCTTCTACCTCGATTGGCTGCTCGGTTGTGCCATTGGCGACAGGCCGACGGCTGGAGGGTGGATGCTTGCGCCGCGGCAACCGGCGATGGCGCAGCGACTGGGCGGGCTTGGGCAAGAGGGCAGCGGGAGCGGCCTCCCTGGCCATCTCATCTCTTCTCCGGCGTAGCATTGGAGCAAGCAACCATTGGAGTAAACGCATTTGAGGTTATTGCGACGCAGGTGGCTGTCCGTACGTTTGCCTTTGCCATTGTTTTGAGTTGAAGCATGGAAGTACTAATCCATGCTTTGCTACTTCGACAGATTTCATTGTTCATTTATCTTGGGCAAATTTGTTGACGACAGGAGCCTTTAAGCTGTGATGTTCAGCATGTCCATGACATTATTTAGTAAGGTACGTATTTTATTCTATGTACATGCTAGTATGCTACCTTCAAGTTTTCACATGGTTCTATTCTGATTACAGATATTGAATCCATTAGTGAATGTCTCATTTTTGTGATTATAATGTGTTGTTTTTTTAATAGTTTCCTTGTGTTGGATTTAATCCATAGCCCACTCGTTTGTCCCTGCCATAACTATGATTTTATCATGGATCTGCTGCTGTTTGTGCCCCACATCGATGGAGCCTAGGTGGGCAATTAGTCCTCTTGTGTGCAAAATTTGCGGGGATCAGATTAATATCATTTACCTCTATCCGTTGTTTGTCCATTTGCTTGCTGCATTTTGAAGTGCATGTTCTTTCGGATGGTCCCAATCCTTGCCATGACAGTAACTGACAATCTTGTTCTTTCTTCTATTTCTTTCTATTTGAGACGATAGGATCACCTCATTGTTGTGGGTGTTTCCCTTGTAACATTGTACTAGGATGGTAATAGCTAGAGGCAGGGTAAGAATGAGGCTGATTTGTTGGGTTGTTGGCAACTCCAAGTAGAAGGTGACTTCTCTCGATCAGTAGTGTATTGTACCATTGTTTAAAGTTGAAAAGATTTTACTTTTAAACAACATTTCAGCATATAAGCTAGGTAAAGTGTGTACTAAGTACACTGCTGATTCACCTCTATTTAAGGTGTCAGAAGGATAAATATTTCTCTTGCTTTTTTAAAAGAAAATGAAACAGTCGAGGAGATTTTGGATGCCATGGGAGTGATGTTTCAGTTGCTTTACTTCCAAATCAATGGGCATGTCATGTTTTCATTTTCATTTGAACATGAGCAAGCAGAAAAGGTTTTTGATTGACGTACACAACAGCTTTCAGAGGCAACGTATTGTTTCCAGCTCATTTTTTACTCAAATGAATCTCATGGATGTTTTTAAAATCTCAACTATGTTTACAAATATAATAGTTATTACTACCGTTTTGGCGTATATTTTGTTCCCTTGGGTTAGCTTACTAGAAAGTGTATTTGATTTCAAGGTTTTGGTGCCAACAACAGAAATTTTCCTTATGCTTTTGAACTTTTAAGGCTCTGCTCTTGTGACTAGGAAAGTAGAGCAGCTAGGTGCCTAGGTTAAACGAAGATTGGTGTACCTTAGCCTTGAAATGATTGAAAGAGGCCTCTCCACTTGACTTGAAAGTTTCACTGCATTTGGTAAGTAAAAGAAATTGAAAACCTTACACTGTCTTTGCTGATGGCTGTTCATGAAGATAGATATCATTACCAGACACTTGGTGAATGCCTTGTGTGTAAATACCGAATGTCCATCAATGGAATCTTAGAGCAACTTTCTCATGAATTTCATGAGGGTGTTGCATCTCTCTTTGCTCGTCACAAGTTTATCGAATATTATATATTAGTTACCAAAGTAACTATGGCACACAGATATATCCAAAGTAGTTTGGAATTTTTGTGACATGAAAATTTATGGATTGTAGGAATTTATTTGTGACATGAAAATTTAAGGATCGTACATATAGTGATCTACATTCTCTGTTAAAATCCCACTTTGCTTGTCCTGTGTAGGGCGTTAGAGCACGGCTTGTCAACAGAGAGTTGGCTCCAAAGGTAAATTACTTGTAAATTTGTTTTTCTGTTAATTGCAAAAGGAAAAAGTGTTGAATCATTAGGAAATTGTTTAAATAAATTTCAAATTAAACAGATAAAAACTATCACAATAACTAATATGTACAGACCTAATATACTAGTAGACACAATATCCACAACCATGATCAAAGTAACTAGACAGAACATGTATCGAGCGTTTGCAGGCGTAGGAGTCACATGAACACGCAGCAGGAAGATACGCCAGGTTGAGCAGTCACGCAGAGTGCTTCCTGAAAACCTTATACTCCCTCTCCCGGTGCAGGATCACAAGTACGACGGCTTCGAAAACCTGCTCTCCCGGTCGCCGGTGCACGCGACGGCAGGATAGGGCAGACAACGGTGGTGGCGCAGCAGAGAGATCATGGCAAAACTCTAGATTAGATCGATACCCAGATGACTGCGCGTAGACGAATATATAGAGACTTCACCCCGGATGACTTGCGTGCAAAGGCAGCACCCGCGGCGGATTCGGTTAAGATTCTGCCACATATTCGGTTAGGACTCTCCAAAAATTTGCTTGTGAATAGTGAACAATTGTTAATTTGTTCAAAAAATTAAGACACGCGAATCGTGGCCATGACACAGCTCGTGCCCACTGCGCGTGTGGTGTTCCACTTCCTCTCCCCTCATCCATAGCTTTGGAAGCAAGAGAGAAGCCCCACTATTTAAGGCAATCTTACTCTAAATTAGCAATGTGATACTAAAATTTTCCACCATGTATGTGCCTACATGAGCTTTTGAGATTGAAAATAATTTAGGATTTAACCCATTAATTCAAACAAAAAGAACATATGTTCTGCACAGTTTTTTTCCCCAAAAATCATCTTCTTGCAGTGGGATCGTCCTGCACTCGAGTATGTATGTATCAATGGACATGGTCGGTTCTTACTTTGCCCCCCTTGGTGAATTTGAGTCTGAGATGAAACTGCCTACTGAAATTGCAATCCCGATGATATATACCCTTGCTATTTCTGTTAGAAGTAATCCTAAAATTGTTATGTAATGATCATTTCTGTATATGGCATGACCTTGTGTATATTGGTTCAGAAAAGTGCTCCAAGAAACTTGATGCATGTTGTTTGATCAATTTAATCTTATGCATGTTTTGATACGAGACTTTAGAATATAATGTTCGAGGCTCAGAGATTGTATTCTGGAGACATGCGCCAATGGCACTCGCAAAATATAACTTAATATATCTTTTGTCATGCATTTCTTTGTTCTCTTATATATTCATAACTACAGAGCGACACAAGCATCCATGAGTTGTATATAGGAGGCACGCCTACATCTAGTTAATTATGTAGCATGCATTTTGGCGGTAGAATCACTATATACGGAGAACATAACAAGATGATGCGGCTAGTCACTGAGCTATATGAAAGCATTGATGTCAACTACTTATAAGTCCATATGACAAAGGAATAATCACCTAAAAATTTATCTAACACTACCATGATAGCCGTACGTTGCAACGGATTTTTTTTATAAAAATAGTTTATTATATATATTTTTAAAGCCTTTAAAAACATTATTTCTATTGTCTAGACGGTATTCGATTATTATATTTTTCTTGTATGAGGTTTCTACTGCACAGACTGAAGACTGATTCGGAGGACACCGTTGACGCGGGCACAGTCAACACATCCCGAGCTAGTTTTAAAAGCACGGGATATACCATTTTATGATCATTTCACCATCCGAGGACGTTGAAGTCTTGTGCTTCATGCCTGATGGCGTGCTGTCTAAATAGCTGGACAACTCTTCGACAACACCATGCGAAGAGACGTCTTCACTTGCCGCCGACGAACTGCCTCCACCATGGCTTGAAGATGATCCACCCAAAATCCTGCCCCACTGTATCTTTTTCTTACCTGTTGTAGGGACAGGATGGGGTCTTTGCTGGCAAGCTCCCTGAAACTTTAATTCATACTTTCCAAAAACTTCATATAAGTTACCCCTAACCTCACTATAAAAGGGATTATAATCTACGCCTACAGTATCTCCAATAAGTGATAAAATAGTGAATAATCCCCTTAATTTTCTCCTAGAATCTAATATGAAAGCAAAAGCATACAACATAGGTATATATTTTCAATACTTTAAATATTTTTGTTTCATGTTAAAGACAGGTTGCATTAGTACTTCATCATTTTCATATTCTTTTAACAAAGTAGCAATTTTAAGAATATTGTGTAAAATTAAATTGGCAGTTGGATAATAAACTTGGGATAAAGTAAGAGTACAATCATAAAAAGTTTCAAGAAATGATAAAATCTTTTGACAATTGCCTAGACGTGCTCAGTTAGTATTGGCCCACCGTTACTGTTTCTTGGGCCATTATGTGACTGAAAAAATCAGTTAGTAAATCACTATACGGTAAAATAACTTTTAACATTAAATAAGTTGTATTCCATCGATGCTCTGCATCGGTGGCAAACTTACATGCTTTCTTACTGGATGCATGGCAGAACCTCTTCCATGCGGCAATCAGGTGCAGCTTAACCACGTGATTGCTTGACGAACGAACAGCGTCGATGTGATCACCCACTCTTTTTATCCCAGACTTAACAATCAATTTTATTATATGACAAGCACAACGCTGGTGCAGTAGAAAAGACTAAGCATAAATAGAAAAGATTGGTCCCGGAATATTCCTCTGAAGGCTGAACGGGTACCTCCTCCATAGCTGGTGGAGTTAGAGCCGATCCAGAGGCATCGTCATACCCCAACATGTAATTCAGGTCAAAATCATCCAAAGTGGACAACGGTGACTCATATGGATAGTTCAAATCCATTCTGAAATTTTAAACCAAAATAAACAAAATTTAGAATATTCATTCAATTCAAAATAAAAATATAGATAACACATAAATCTGAATATGACTTACATTTTTCCAACCACAAGCTCTTCACACCTCTACGATCAAACTATTTAACTCCGAAACTAATTTTGATTTTTGACAAAATTTGAGCAAATTTTGTCAAAATAAAAAAATTAAACACTTGAGAGCACAAGAGAGCACTTGAGAGCACAAGATGAGATGTTTGGGGTGAGGAAAAATGGCTGGTGTGAATGTTCTATTTATAGGACGAAATTTCATATTTTTAAAATTTTTTGGATTTTTTTAAATTTTATAGACCTCCAACTACTAATTTGAAATTCTAGCCGTTAAACTAGCCGTTAGGGCCACGTGTCGCGCTCTGATTGGCTCGTGCACAGCGGCGTCAGAATAACCATCTCCCCTCATCCACCACGCGTCGCGCCGCCATTGGCCGCCCACCCACGGGTGTCATGCCCAAGCCGACACGCTATAGTAGCTGTGCCGTGCCGTGTCGGCCCGCGGGCTCGATCGGCGGCTCAGGCACGGCACGTCCCAACGTGTCATGCCGGAACAACCCATCTCAAACCAGGCCGGGCCATACCGGGTCGGCGCACAGTGCAACCATGCCCGAGCCGACACGCCTCGGCCTAGCCCATCTGGCCATCTATAAAGCTGACCGAGTATCCCATACATATACTATATTTGTACCTGCATTCGGCACCTCCATCACACACGCACAAAGCCACCAGTAAAATACGACAACCAACTACAATAGGCAATAAAAGAGATAAGTTTAATTAGCAAGCATTTCATGCGTATGACTATATGATAAAGCTGATGTATTTTAGATCTGGTTTGGTTTGCTACTACTCAACTAAAATTTCTCGTTACTCCTGCTAGTTCACAAACACTAGCTCAACAATTTTAGGAAAAAAACTGTCAAATTGAATCCTTATAACAGCAACTAGAGTCTAAACTCGAGATAATGCAAAGATAGTGAGGAAAAAATGAAAGAGTCTTGATTTGAATAAAGGTTGAAGAATTTGTTTATCCTAGGGTTCACTACGCCGGCACCGGCTATCTCTAACGGGTATTAACCCTCATCTTTATCGGGTTGGTCCCCCGTCACTGAGAGAAGGTCACTGATGTGAGAAAATATCTCTAACGGGCACAAGGCCGTCACGGATGCACATTATCTCAATCGGGCCATAAAAATGCCCATCACAGATGAGTTTGAAAGTCAAACCAGTGGGGTTGAACGCCCGTCACGGATGACACATCTCAATCGGGCCTACTTATAAGCCCGTCACAGATGACACCTCATCTCTAATGGGCCGTGGTTACCGGGTCGTCACCGATAGGGTAGACCAAACACGAGGTCAAATAATGTCCTGGTTTTTCGCCCGTCACGGATGACATATCTCTAACGGGCTTAAATAGCCCATCACAGATGTCCTATCTATCTCTATCGGGCTTTTAGGTTGAGACCGTTACGGATGTCCTATCTCTATTGGACTTTTTCACAATGCCCGTCAGGGATGAGTTTATTATCCAAAAAAAATAAAATTTGTTTTTTGGCTAGCCTCAGGCCTTTGCTAGCCATGCCCGCTGCAAAAAATGGACAAATATCATCACAGCCCAGCCCCAGTGAAGGGTTACGCGGAGGCTACGCTAGCCGAAAACAAAATTTTTCTACTGCGCAAACCAGGAACACTTGCAAGTAAGGGCCGATAGATCGTTACCGATTGGAGTATGCAGCGGAAATAACCAATCAGGGCTATCCGATCTGGAACTGTGCTGGCCGATGACAGCCGATTCCCGCAAGCCGATAGCCGATTCCTGGGGACAGCCGATTCACCAATCAGCCGATTCGCCGAGTCGTCTGACCGCGTTCTCGCGCCTCGCTCCGATGCGCTCGACCGCAGCCGATTCCACCACAGTCGATTCGTAGCCGATCAACAGCGCACAACGTAGCAGCGCGTCTACCGGTATCCACACGTCCGGGAACAGAACGCCGAACACCCGTGTGCTAGCACGCGATGCAAGGCTAGGGTTTGGCTCGAAAGTGGGGAGGGTTTCCGTGGAGATTGATCTCGGCGACTTCTGTTGTGTTTTCGGTTCAATGCGATACAACAACTCTCCACCCCTCGCCCCTTTATATAGAGTTGGCCGACTGGGACTAGTGGTCGATCAGGACTCTATTTTAAATCGGATCCTATCCGAATCTCACAGAGTTGGCCGCCCATACGTCGTAAGCTCATAGAACTCTATCCGATCGAGCCGTATCCGAGTCCAACTCGAATATCTATTCCATCCCCTTAAGCGTGCGATCCTGTAGGTTCAGGTATACTCGGTTTCGGCTATAGTCTAACTTAGCCGACCGTCGGCTCGAGTCCAACTCAGCCGACCTGTCAACAGCGGCGCCTAGCAGCACATATTGACACCATAGTATACAAGAATATAATATCGGCTCTGAACCTGTAATGTGTACACAAATCCCTTTGCCTCACGATACCAATTAAGCTATAGGCAAGATGTGTGCCATCCCTTCAATAGCTCAACCATTCACTCGAACCGTATTGGATTATCTGTCTGTTGATTGACTCCTCAATCAACTTAGCATGGCCATGCATTTTCATAATCCATTACCTCGAGGGGCCCAGAGATATCTCTCCAAAGGAGGGGCAAATTCCATCTTGATCACTCACATCCCACTCCATGTTTCATAGCAAACCCGAGGACTACTTTTATAACTACCCACTTACGGAATAGCGTTTGGTAGTCCCAAAGTAGGCTACTACACATGTTGGAATCCATGGTGATATCAGGTTTAAGGATTTTCTACCAACACTACCTGAGACCAACTAATGGCACATTAATTCCTGTAGTGTCTCATGATGGGTCTATCCAACAATGTGTTCTCTAACACATATGTCTATGTTTATTGATTTGGTATCTCCATACCCATGATCTATGAGACATGATCATCAATCAATAAACATGCCGATCTTAGAATCATATTAGTTCCAATAATATGATATATGATCAGGGATCATTTAGAAATAGATTCATACATATAGAGTCTCATAAATAAGTCACGTACTTATTGATCAATACAAGATGTCTATTTCATGAAACTGAATAACACTTTACTCATAAATACATAAACATTGACCATGATATCCAACATCTCCATGTTGCCTCTAGGGCATATCACTAACACCCAGCCCCAGCCATTCCAGCCCCAGCCATTCATCACAGCCACAACCATGTTGATCCATTCACATATACATTCATCACAGCCACAGCCACAGCCATATCCATATCCATTCACATATATATTCATCACAGCCACAACCATATCCATTCACATATATATTCATCACATATATATTCCACAGCCACAGCAAAATAACAAGTGTACTAACCCCAAAAAACAGAAAAAAAGTCAAGTATAAATGGCTATTTATTTATTGCAAAAAAGAACATGTGTAAGAACCGAAAAAAGGAACAAGTGAACTACTTAAAAAAGACAAGTGTAGATTGTCTGTTTTGTTCCAAAAAGGAACAAGTGTAGTTCAAAAAAAAGAAGTGTAGTTCCAAAATGGTCTTTACTTTTTGCTCTCAAAATAACTAGACTATATATGTAATAGTATGAGGTGTTGTGGTAGCTTAGGTGGCTTCCAAAAGATATCCGCCGTGCCCTGTGACACAAGGTTTGATGCGGATATCTTCGGAAGCCACCCAGACTACAACACACCTAAATAATTTGAACCATGTTTTGGATGTTGCAATTTGCAACATGTCTGAACGGCTCCAGTTCATCATCGAGCGAACTTGAACATTGTCGTTGAAAACAGAGAAAGCACACCTCTAAATCAGGGAGACCGACGACAGCGGTGGCGGCGGGAGCAAAGACTGCGGCGGCGGCGGCGGGTAGTACTGCTCGATCACGACGGGCGGATAGAGGTAGTTCATCGTCGTGCGCGTCACCGATGGCTTCCATGGCGCTGCCGAGACATTGAGACGGGAACGGGGAGGCAAGCCATCATTGCCATATATAGCCGCACTATCCAATCATTGCCTTATCTCTCGCTATTCAAAGTTTGATGGAGATATACGAGTACTGCTACGCCATACTCTAAGAAAGAGCAAGACAGAAAGATTATGAAGCAAAGGGAGAAAAGCAAGAAAAAAGACCGTGATTCGGATCATGACATGTTGAAGAGACCAAGATCGGTGAAGAAGGCTACTACGATGGATCATGACATGTTGAAGAGATCAAGATCGGTGAAGAAGGTAGGAAGAAGGCGTCGGGGCCTCTCCACGGATCATCAGGAGCAGCTGGATGCGGATACAGACGAGATGACTAAGATAAGCTATTTCATTGATCCCGACTCATTGGAGTGTGAGATTTGCTTCATGTCTCTCGAAAGAATGGAGCCCAACCAAGAACATAGGTAAATGCAGTTTTGTCTTGCATCATGCATATGGTTAACCATGCTCATCGCTGAGAGTACGGCGTAGGAACCATGTTTTCAGTCCGGGGAACCACGTTGTTCCCCTTGTTCACCAACACGTTGTTCATAAGGCACTGAATAGTCCCTCGGACAGTGAACAAGGGGAACCATGTTGGAGGAGGCTCCAACACCATCCACTGAATTCATAGTCAATTCTCCCTGAGAAATTTTTCGTCGACCTTGGTCTCACCCTTTTACCCTTTTTATCGACCTTGGTCAATTCATAGTCAATAAAAACGGTAAAAGGGTGAGACCGAGGTCGATGAAAAAGTCCTCAGAGAGAATTGACTATGAATTCAGTGGATGGTGTTGGTGCCTCCTCCAACGTGGTTTCCCTTGTTCACTGTCTGAGGGACTGTTCAGTGCCTTATGAACAACGTGTTGGTGAACAGGGGGAACAACGTGGTTCCCCGGACTGAAAACGTGGTTCCTACGCCGTACTCTCAGCGATGAGCATGGTTAACCATATGCATGATGCAAGACAAAACTGCATTTACCTATGTTCTTGGCTGGGCTCCATTCTTTCGAGAGACATGAAGCAAATCTCACACTCCAATGAGTCGGGATCAATGAAATAGCTTATCTTAGTCGTCTCGTCCGTATTCGCATCCAGCTGCTCCTGATGATCCGTGGAGAGGCCCCGACGCCTTCTTCCTACCTTCTTCACCGATCTTGATCTCTTCAACATGTCATGATCCATCGTAGTAGCTTTCTTCACTGATCTTGGTCTCTTCAACATGTCATGATCCGGATCATGGTCTTTTTTCTTGCTTTTCTCCCTTTGCTTCATAATCTTTCTCTGTCTTGCTCTTTCTTAGAGTACGGCGTAGCAGCAGATCGTGTATCTCCATCAAACTTTGAATAGTGAGAGATATGACAACGATTAGATAGTGCGGCTATATATGGCAATGATGGCTTGCCTCCCCCGTTCCCGTCTCAATGCCTCGGTGGCGCCATGGAAGTCGCCGGTGACGCGCATGACGGCGGACTACCTCTATCCGTCCGTCGTGATCGAGCAGCCGCCGCCGCCACAGTCTTTGCTCCCGTCGCCACCGCTGCCGCCGGTCTCCCTGATTTAGAGGTGTGCTTTCTCTGTTTTTAGCGGCAATGTTCAAGTTCTCGTTGCTAATGTCTTCTGCCTTATTCTCGTGAATTGTCACATAAGCATTAGCTGTTAGAGCATTATTGTCCTGACCACAAGTTAGGATCTTCTGTGAGTATGGAGCATGTTGACGGCCGCCCTCCTCCTCCGCTTGTAATTCTCCCTGAGGACTTTTACATATTACTAAACTATTAGAAGGTGAAAGTATTAGATGTGGCCTCGGTTTTGCTCAGAAATTTGTGCATCAATTACAATCATTTGCAAGTGTAGATCCAAAAAAGAACAAGTGTAGATAAAAAAGAACAAGTGTAAATAGTCTGTTCTTATCAAAAAAGAACAAGTGTAGTGCCATCCAAAAAAAGAACAAGTGTAGATAAAAAAGAACAAGCGTAGATAGTCTGTTCTTATCAAAAAAACAAGTGTAGTGCCATCCAAAAAAATAAGAACAAGTGTAGATTAAAAAAAGAACAAGTGTAGATAGTCTGTTCTTATAAAAAAAGAATAAGTGTAGTGCCCCCCCAAAAGAACAAGTGTAGATGGTCTATTCTTATAAAAACAAGTGTAGTTCCAAAAACAAAATAACAGGTGTAGAATATATATGTGAATGGATCAATTTGGTTGTGGCTGTGATGAATATATATATCTGAATGGATCAACTTGGCCTCTTCTTTTTTGCAAAAAAAAGAGGAAGTGTAGTGCCCCCAAAAAAAGAACAAGTGTCCATGGCTATTTTTTTTCAAAAAAAAACAAGTGTAGATCCAAAAACAAATTAACAAGTGTAGATGTTCTGTTTTTATCAAAAAAACAAGTGCAGTTCCCAAAATCAAAATAACAAGTGTAGATGGTTGTATTTTTGCTAAAAAGAACATTTATAGAAACAAAAAAGAGAACTTGTAGTGCCCAAAAAAAAGAACAAGTGTCGATGGTCCGTTCTTATGGTCTGTTCTTGAGCATTCATCATTGGCCAGGAAGAGGAGAGAAGAAATCCAGAGGAGTGAATACAAGAAAGGTGAGGAAAGGAACAACACTTGAAAAGAACAAGTGTAGTTAAAAAAAACCTAAATTAATGTAATATTAACAGATCCAGTGTACTGCCCCCCAAAAAAGAACAAGTGTAGATGGTCTGTTCTCATGGTCTAATGTTGAGCATTCATCACTGGCCAGAAAGAAGAGTGGAGAGAAGAAAGGTGAGGAAAGGAACAGCAAGTTAGGGCCAAGAGTATCATAGGGCCAAGAGTATCATAGCAGTCTTACCATAGTCATATCAGCACCAAAAAACTGTGCATCATAGCAGCATAGCAAGATAGCTATAGTTACAGTTGATAAGCCAAAAACTAAAGTTGAAATCAACTTAAAATTAACGTTTTAATCAACAAAGTTGACTGTTTCAATCAAAAAAGAAAACAATTTAAAGTTGACTGTGCCAGGCAGTAGAGTAGTAGTAGTAGCCACAGGATATTATGGATCAACTGTCATAAAACCACACAAATGAAGAGGTGCATACATTGACCGACCCGTAGAGATGAGGTGATACATTGGCCGTAGTTACCAGGGGTTGAGGTAAGGTAGTAGTATAAATAGACAGGTTCATTAGGCTAGAAATATAAATGGGCTAGATTGTTCCTACTAGAAACCATACTGAAATTAACCTCATCTTCCAAACATCAGGCAGTATATGGACTAGCAACCATCAGGAAATTAAAGGTTTATATGGTTACAAAAGGGATTTAACCTAGCTATCATCAGCTAAATAACACCTAAATAAAGCTTTACATCAGTAGCGCTACCCTAAATAAAGCTTCAAAGATAACAAAAAGATTAAACCCTAAATATAACCCTAAAGATCTCATCTCATCATAATATTAGCCACATAATGACAACCAAACAGGAAAACCCTAGCGGCGGATACCATCAAGAAATTAACAATAGATGAACAGAAATTACAAGATACTAGCAGCGGATGAGCATCACAAAGTATCACATAGTATCACATAGCATCAAGAATCCGCCGCCGGTGATGAGAGGAGAGAAGAGGGGTACTAACCGGTGAGGACGGGCTCGGGGTCAAGGCGGCGATGGTGCGACCGGGCCCGGGGTTGACGCGGCCGGCATGGAGGGAGGCGGCGGCGGGCTCGTGGTCAACGCGGCCGGCGTGGAGAGAGGGCTCGGCCTCGATCTTGGCGGCAATGGGCGACCGGCTCGGGTGGACGCGACCGGCGCCGAGGAGGCGACGACGGGCTCGTGGTCCTCGTGGTCAGCGTGGAGGGAGGGCTCGAGGTCGAGGACAGCAACGGGCAGCTGAGCTCAGAGAGGAGGCGGTCGGCGTGGAGGAGCGGATGAGAGGAGGCGGAGGCGTGGAGGAGAGGATGAGAGGATGAGGAGGCGTGGAGGAGAGGATGAGAGGAGGCGAAGGCGTGGAGGAGAGGAGGCGACGGCGTGGAGGAGAGGAGGAGACGAGGAGAGGAGGCGGCGGCGATGGCGCGCGTGGATCCGAGAGGCGGCGGCGTGGAGGCGAGGAGACGGCCGGGCTTGGGGTCAACGTGGAGGAGAGCACTAGCAGGCGGCGGCGTGGAGGAGAGGAGGCATGAATGGATCTGGATCTGAGAGAGGCATTGACTAAGTAACCCTAGTCAACTACATCTCTGACGGGCGTACTACTAAAGCCCGATACGGATGAGTCATCTCTCGACGGGCCCTTGTAGAAAGCCCGATACGGATGAGTGTCATCCGCATCGGCAATAACACAGGCCGATACGGATGACTATCATCTGCATCGGGCAATGACATTAGGCCCGATACGGATAAGTGTCATCCGCATCCAATACCTTATTAAATTAGTTTATAGTTGGGATTGTAGTTTTAAAAATATTATAATTAACAGATGAAGTAGAGCTTGTTCAAAATTTTATTCATACCACATCATAGAGCTTGTTCAAAATTTTATTCAATAGCAAAAAGTGCTTAAACTTGGCAAAGTTAATTATATCCTGTTTAAGGAACCAAGAGAAGTGAATAATCGGAAAATAATAAAACATCACACTTAAGAGAGAGGATCAGTGCATAACAAAATAACAAGTGTAGCTAATGCAACCCATACGAATACCTGTATTTATAGTGCAGGGTAGAGAGACTACTCATTCTATGTTCTGCAACCATTAAGGCACCGGTACAAAATACTTCGTCACATTCATCAATTTACAAATTATATTACTACAAAGACTCTATTTACAAGGATATGCCTTCCGAATGGTCTGAGTGAGCGTATGCCACTTTGTCTTCGGGATCATCGTCAAGTTCGATCTGAGGTTTCACATGAAGATTCTGGTTGTATTCTTCTTCATCGATGATGTTGTCAACCCCAACAATTCTTCGTTTGCCATCCCTAACAACGTGCAGCTTCTTGTTTGCAGGGTCTTTTATATAGAAAATCTGCTCGACCTGCTTGGTTAGGACGAATGGTTCATCCGTGTATCCAACCTTGGCCAGATCTACTAAAGTGAATCCTTCCTTGTCGACTTTAACTCCGGTTTGAATATTCACCCAGCTGCAACGAAACAAAGGGACTTTGAAGCTCTTGTAGTTCATCTCCCAAATCTGCTCTATGCGGCCATAATATGTGTTCGATCCAGCTTTATCCTGACATGCATCTATACGGACTCCACTATTCTGCACTGTGCTTTTGTTATCTTGTGTGACGGTGTAGAATGTGTATCCATTGATATCATACCCTTGCCATGTGTCAACATCCCAGCTTGGGCCCCTTGCCAACCTTCGTACTATCTCAGTTGGGTCATCGGTCGATCGTGCGATACGATTCTTGAACCATTCATTTAAGTGAGTAGTATGTTCTCTGTTGATCCACATGTCTGATCGACCCATGTTGTCCTGTCGGATTTTTGCTAGATGCTACTCAAAATATGGAGTTACTTCAGCCATATGTTGTAGCACAGTGAAATGAGCCTAAGCATAGGTAGCTTGATCGGGAACAATTTTTTTCTGCCTGTTGTGCCAAGGTCTGCTAACCTTCCTTCATGGCGAGACGCAGGAACTCCGATTGGATCAGTCTCGGCCATAAAGTCGATGCAGAACTCAAGAACCTCCTCCATCGTGTACCCTTCAATGATGCTCCCCTTTGGTTTTGCTCTATTTCGAACGTACGACTTAAGAACTCCCATATACCTCTCGAACGGGTACATCTCCCTTAGAAAAGCTGGGCCACATATTTTTGTTTGCTTCACTAGATGAACAGGGAGATGAACCATGATATCGAAGAAAGATAGTGGAAAATATATCTCCAAGTGACACAGGGTATTGACAATATCAGCCTGCATCTGATCTAGATCTTCGGGGTCTATAATCTTCTGGCCGATTTTGCTTCCTTCGGGTTGGCAAATATTCTCTTGAAGCGATCAATGATGGGTAAATACTATACAAAAGAATTGTACAAAGGAATATAATACTTCTAATATATTCCTGTTTTTTTTAAAAATAACAAAAATTCGCCCCCTCCAACCTCCCACAAAAAAAGTGAACAGTGGGATGAATTCAGACAGCGGTTGCTGGTGCATTTATAGTGTGTCCAAACTATATCTCAATCGGGCCAGTTAAACGACATCTGTAACGGGGCACAGACATCTCTAACGGGCGTCAATTATAGCCCGACACCGATATGAATCATCGGTGACGGGCTATAAAGTCATCTTAATCGGGCGTTATTTTTGAGCCTGTCACAGATGTCCTCATCTCTGACGGGCTTGGTATTATGGCCCTATTGAGATATCCTAGGTTATCTCAATCGGGCTTATAGTTGGGCCCGTCACAGATGTGTTTCATCGCTGACGGGCTATTGCAATTGGGGTTGTACGAGTACATCTACAACGGTGCAAATGACGGCCCGATTGAGATGACTTCGTTCTGACGGTCCAAGTGCTCCAGGCATATTTGGAACTGTTACGGATGGAAGGTTCTGTACTAGTGGTTGGGGCTAAGATGCAAGCGCCAAGGGGCTCTGCTAACTGTAGTCGATGACACGCCGATGAGAATGCAGGGCCACGAGAGTGTGTGGAATAGAGATAGTGGAGATCGATTTCTTCTCCAGCGACCCGGTTGGTAATTTGTGTGGAGGAATTTCGCCATGGCGGCAAGGGGAGAGGGGAGACTCGCTATGCACAAGAGCGGAAAAAGAGGAACCATGAGACAAGTTCCTTCCACTGTAATCTAGATTGATTCTCTCCCATGTTTCACTTGCATCACATTCCAATTCCTCCAGCCTCTTAATTATAGGCTGCACGTTGGAGTTCAACACCTGTCTATGGACCGGTGAGCCTGAACATGCTGCGCAGCTACACCTCAAGATCAAAGTAAAACAACCGGATCAGACCAAAGGTTGAACCAGAAAAAACCGGAAGCAGTGCCTGGTGCAAGCTGGTTTACAAGAAAGACTGTTCATGCATGTGAAGCGGTGAAAATGGTAGGATTAGATGGATTTCTACCAAACTATAATTAAACCGCAATGGTTGATCCTCAAACCTCTTGAAAGAATGCCGCATGACATTAACGTTGCCACCTAACTATCTTAGTGTGAAGATTATGGCAATCGGACATCCTCATGGCAAGCCTGTCCGACTAGTAATAGGGATAGGTTACGCCTAATGATTATGTAAACATGCTATGACTTGGGTGTTACGTTGCCGATCAGATAAGGCAACATCTCATAGTCATAACTTGGTAAGATTGAGGAAACTGACTTAGAATATAATAGGGTTTCCGACTTGTAAGCCCGCCTTCCGAGACTATATAAGGAGGGTAGAGGCGTCCCTTGAGGGATATCAGATTTATGTGAAACACATACGAGCTACTAGACACACGAGATCGTGAGATCAATAAAGACTCGGTGGATCGAATCCCTGAAACAGGAGTAGGGTATTACCTCAAGAGAGGGCCCGAACCTGTCTAATCCTTGTTTTCCATCTAACCCATCGTGTTTGGCGAACTTGAATGCACCCCCAATTTCTATTGCCGAAACCAAGTTTCGACAGTTGGCACGCCAGGTAGGGGCCTGCGCGTCAAGACTTCTTCTTCAATCTCGCCGGCAAGCGCGATGGATCTTCATCAGGCATCGACGACTTCGTCGCCAGAGGATTCAACAAGCTCTCGCTCCTCGACTCGGATTCGGACCAGTCGGGAGGGGGAACCCGCTCGGCGCCGTTTCGGGTTACCAAACGACGCTGAGATCTACTACAACATTCTGACTTCTGAGCTGGAATCCATCCACTCGGAAGGAGGAATCCACTCAGCGCCGTTCGGATTACCAAACGACACTGAGATCTACCGCAATTTTCTAACTTTCGAGTTGAGATTCATTCACTTGGGAGGAGAAACCCTCTCGGCGCCGTTTGGGTTACCGAACGCCGCTAAGATCTATTGCAATCTCGTTTCTTCCGAGTTGAAATCGACTCACTCGGGAGAACCATCGCCATCCAGCTACAACCCGGACTGGAACAATCCAGATTCAAGCAACCCGGACTCAAGGGAAATCACCGTCATCCTTCAACCGTTTGGATCATGCTCATCCACGAAGCTCGATGAGTTCCTCAGCTCTTCAGATTTCGATGACCTCTACGGCATCTCCACGGACGAGGCCAACGACTCCGACTTCGACAAGGATTATGATCCAAGGTGCTTCAACGTTCTCATGGCTGAGGTGGCCGAGACCGACTCGGCCATGGCCCGCAGAATCGCAGAAGAAGAACAAGCCAGGCTTGAGCAGGAGCGCAAGCTGGCAGAGGAGGAGAATAGGCGCAAGGAAGAAGCCGACAGGAGGAAGCGAGACCTGAGGGCGACCGGGCGATCCGGACACGAGTCGACAACACCAACATCTTCCAGACGCCTCAACAGAACGCCGTTGCCGTCCTCACCCTCCTCGACACTGTCATCAAAGCGGCCGGTGACACCGATCCTGGACAAGATCAAGACCATCGTCGCGGCCACAACCAATTGCTCTCCCTCCACCTCAGCACGAAGGCCGACTGAGTCCGTCGCTGAAACACCCGACGGAAGCCGACTTCCGCCGCTACGGTCGAAGGACTACAGGAGGCCCGAGCAAACCAAGACGGCCACTAGGTCAAGAGACCCTCGCCACGAGACAACACGAAGGCATCACGAGCAATCGGCCGACTCCTGCGAAAAAGGACATGGACGACCACCGGTCCATGACCGGATCCGTCACAACTACAACTCCGACTACCGTAGCAGCCTACAAAGAACCCCGCCGAGTGATCTGCGGGAAGTCCTTGACCGGCGCCATCGAGAGCGCAAACAGCGCTCCTACAAAGACCAAAGGAGATCACCTGACTACAACGACGACGGAGTGCCTGCGTTCACTCGGGACCAGCGTCGAGTGTATTGGCCGAGTGGTTTCAAGCCCACATGAATCGAGAAGTACGACGGAAAGACCGACCCCGAGTCATGGCTGACCGTGTACACCCTCGCCATCCGCGCAGCAGGAGGAGATAACAAGGCCATGGCCAATTATTTTTCTGTCGCCCTCGCCAACTCAGCCAGGAACTGGCTCACGAGCTTGCCAAGAGGCTCAATTAGCTCGTGGAGTGAACTCCGGGACCACTTCATCGTCAATTTCCGTGGCACTTTCGAAAGACCCGGGACCCACTTTGATCTCTACAACGTCATCCGAAGCCGACGAGCCGCCGAAGGACTACATCCGGCGCTTCTCGAAAAAGTGCAACAAGATCCCCAACATCACCGACAACATCATAATTGCCACCTTCCAGAAGGGAGTCCGCGATGAGTTGCTGATCGGGAAGTTTGGGCGTAAGCCACCGAAGACGGTAAAACAGATGTTTGAGACAGTGAACTCCTACGCAAAATCCAATGACGTGATCAAGGCGGCACGACAGGATCGTCACAACAAGAGGGATGACAAGCAGCCAGGAAGCAGCCGGCATCCTAAGAAGGATAATGGCAACAACAATCAGGGCCAGAAAGATCGCAAGCGCCGGCCCAAGGACCTGGTTGCCACAACGTCCAACTCTCAACGCCGTCCCCGGGTTGCGGCCTACGACACGATCATGAACGCCCAATGCACGCATCATCCACATCACAAGCATACGGCCAAGGATTGCTTCATCTGCAAGCAGTTTGCCGAACAATACACAGCACAACTAAACAAGAAGCCGACTGACGAAGTCGGCCCATCGGGAACCAAGAAGAACAACCCGACTGAAAATTCAGAGCCTTTTCAAGACCCCGTGGGCGAGCTGAATCACATCTTCGGGGGGCCGCAGGCTTATGAGTCCAAGAGGAAGCAAAAGCTGACGGACCATGAGGTCAACGTGGCACAACCCGAAGTCCCACAATATCTACGGTGGTTGGAGGTGGCCATCACGTTTAACCGCTCGGATCATCCTGACCGAGTGGTTCACCCGGGGCGGTATCCCCTGGTACTAGACCTGATGGTTCGAAACATAAAGCTGAAGCGCGTCCTCATTGATGGGGGCAGTGCCCTCAATATTCTGTTCGCCAAGACCCTGGACGAGATGCAGATTCCAAGATCCGAGTTGAAGGCAAGCTCAGCCCCCTTCCACGGAGTTATCCCGGGGCTGTCATCTACGCCACTCGGGCACATCGCCCTTCCAGTCACCTTCGGAGTTCGGGAGAACTTTCGGACAGAGAACATCACCTTTGAGGTGGCCGACTTCGAAACAGCCTACCACGCAATCATTGGAAGGTCTGCGCTTGCCAAGTTCATGGCAATACCACACTACACCTACCTCTGCATGAAGATGCCCGGCCCCAACGACGTCATCACCCTGCACAGCGATGTCAAACAAGCCTTACACCTGCGACAAAGAAAGCTGCGATATGGCCCAATCTCATGAGAGATCACGTGGCCAAGAAGAAATCCGACTGGCTGCATCAACATCTGAAGAGGGTGAAATCCCCATGAAGAAGATAGCCAAGTCGGGACAAGGCGACGCCAAAACTAAGAAAATCTCCCTTGATCCATCTGATCCTTCCAAAACCACTGTAATCGGCGCTGAGCTAGATCCTAAATAGGAAAGTGCGCTCGTCACCTTCCTCCAAAATAATAAAGATGTTTTTGCTTGGAAACCATCTGATATGCCTGGTATTCTTAGGGAGGTGATTGAGCACTATTTACACGTCAAAGATGACGCGAAACCTATCAAACAACGATTACGCCGTTTTTCTCAGGATCGGAAAGATGCTATCAAGGAAGAACTCACAAAACTCTTAGCCGCCGGATTCATCAAAGAGGTTTTTCATCCCGACTAGCTGGCTAACCCGGTCCTTGTCTGGAAGAAGACAGGGTAATGGCGCATGTGCATTGACTACATCGATCTCAACAAAGCCTGTCGTAAAGATCCATTCGGATTACCTCGCATTGACCAAGTCGTAGATTCAACAGCCTGCCGCCCTTGAGTTTCTGGATCGTTACTCGTGCTACCACCGATCGGCTTGAAGGAATCCGACCGCCCGAAAACATCGTTTATCACGCCGTTTGGAGCTTATCGCTACATCACGATGCCCTTCAGTCTGAAGAATGCCGGAGCCCACGTACCAGCGCATGATCCAAAGATGCTTTCAGACGCAGATCAGGAAAAACGTGGAAGCTTACGTCGACGATGTCGTCATTAAGACCAAGCAGAAAGAAGACCTGATTGCCGACTTAGAAGAAACCTTCGCAAACATTCGGGCCTTCAGAATGAAGTTAAACCTGGAGAAATGCACATTCGGCATGCCATCAGGCAAACTGCTCGGCTTCATGGTGTCCCATTGCGGCATCGAAGCTAACCCAGAGAAAGTCAACGCTATTTTGAATATGAAGCCCTCAAGTAGCCAGAAAGATGTCCAGAAGCTCACTGGCTGCATGGCGGCGCTAAGCCGATTCATCTCCCGACTCGACGAGCGAGGCATGCCTTTTTTCAGGTTACTGAAGAAAACCAATGACTTCCAATTGACCACGAAAGCCCACAAAGCCTTTGAAGATTTCAAAGAATTCCTCACGACGCTGCCCGTCCTAGCCTCACCTCAGCCTTAGGAACCCCTGCTATTGTATGTCTCAGCAACTCACCAGGTGGTCAGCACAGTTCTCGTCGTTGAGCGTGAGGAAGAAGGACGAGTCCAGAAGATTCAAAGGCCAATCTACTTTGTTAGCGAAGTGCTGGCAGGAGCCAAAATTCGCTACCCCCAGGTACAAAAATTATTATACGATGTTCTGATAACCGCGAGAAAATTGGCGCACTATTTTCAGGGTACTCGGTCACCGTCGTTACTTCCTTTCCACTCGGCGATGTCATCCATAACCGGGAGGCGACTGGGCGCATCGCAAAGTGGGCTCTAGAACTGATGCCGCTGGACTTAACTTTCAAGGCGAGGACGTCTATAAAGTCACAAGCCCTGGCGGATTTCCTGGCCGAGTGGACCGAACAACAAGAAGATGTACCTAGGGAAGACCTACAATACTGGACCATGCACTTTGACGGATCCAAGAGGATCACCGGCTTGGGAGCGGAGTCGTGCCGATCTCCCGACCGGAGAAAGGCTGCGATATGTTCTTCATATTCATTTCCCGCCTCACACAACGTCGTCGAGTACGAAGCCCTGCTGCATGGCCTACGACTTGCTGTTTCACTCGGGATTCGATGGTTGGCTGTGCAAGGAGATTCCCAGCTGGTTGTCAACCAAGTGATGAAAGACTGGTCCTGTTCAAATGACACCATGGAAGCCTATCGGCAAGAAGTTCGCAAACTTGAAAACAGGTTTGATGACTGGAGCTATCCCATGTCTTGAGACATAACAATGAGGCAGCTGACGAGTTGGCACAGTTCAGGTCCAAGCGAGAAGCCGCCCCAACAGACGTTTTCGTAGAGCATCTCTATGAGCCGACTGTTGTAGCAAAACCAACTCCCAACGAGCAAGTTGCAAACCAAGTCGCCATGCTCGACGTCGACTGGAGGGCACCGCTCATCAACTTTTTAACTCAGCAAGTGCTGCCGGAAGACCGGGATGAGGCGGAAGGAGTCCGACGCCGTTGTCAGGGCTATGTCATGGTCAACTCCGAATTATACAAGAGAAGCCCCTCTGGAGTCCTAATGAGATATATCACGCCTGAGGAAGGACGAGAACTACTCCAAGATATCCACTCGGGTGTATGCGGAAGTCACGCGGCGGCACGCACCTTGGTAGGCAAAGCCTACAGACAAGGCTTCTTCTGGCTCACGGCGGTCTCTGACGCCGACAAAGTAGTTCGCACGTGTGAGGGCTGCCAGTTCTTCACTCGGCAAAGCCATGTTCCAGCCTAAGAGCTACAGACGATTCCACTATCGTGGCCGTTTGCGGTTTGGGGCCTGGATATGGTCGGCCCTTTCAAAAAGGCTCCAGAAGGATTCACACATCTATTCGTCGCGATCACAAGTTTTCCAAGTGGATCGAGGCTAAATCGGTTGCTACGATCACCGCTGACAAGGCACGAGACTTCATCCTCAACATCGTGCACCGGTTTGGTGTCCCAAACAGAATTATAACCGACAATGGGACTCAATTCACTAGAGGCATTTTCAAGGAATTCTTGAAGATTTCGGTATCAAAATCTGCTACGCATCGCCGCGCACCCCAAAAGCAACGGACAGGTTGAGCGTGCCAATGGCATGGTTCTCCAAGGCATCAAGGCCCGAGTGTTTGATAGGCTCAAACCTTACGCCGGCAGATGGGTTCAAGTATTACCTTCGGTCCTATGGTCACTGCGGACTACTCTCAGTCGGGCTACCGGCCAAACTCCTTTCTTCCTGGTTTACGGGGCAGAAGCCATATTGCCGAATGAAATGGAGTATGAATCTCTTCGAGTCCACAGTTTCAACGATGAGCGCTATGATCAAGATCGAGTGGATGACTTAACCCGACTGGAATAGGCCCGTGAGGCAGCCTTGATCCAGTCGGCAATATATCTTCAAGGACTTAGACGATACCATAGACGCAATGTTCGGTCGCGAGCCTTCATTGTCGACGATTTGGTTCTACGAAAGAAACAATCAAAGACTATCACAAATTATCTCCACTATGGGAAGGACCATACATAATCGCTGAGGTGACTCGGCCAGGAGCATATCGACTAAAGCGCAAAGATGGATCCATAGTGGAGAACTCCTGGAATATCGAACATCTTCGACGATACTATGCTTAAATTGCTTTAAGTTTCATGTTAATCTCGACTGCCAACCTCAAGCAAGATGACTTCTTGAGTTGACAGTCGGGGGCTGCACATGTGTCAATAAAGCATGGTTTTCTTCGACAACTTGTTTATATTTGGTTTATCATTGTTTAGTGTTTTGATTCGAGTTCAATAGATAAGGACTGAGAATTTTTTTGATGACCTAATCAAGCTTAGGCTTGGTGACAGTTGGACGAAAATTACTTAAGAAATTGTCTATGAAGACTCAAAGTCAAGGCATTAACATAAATAAGCTAGATATCTACAAGTTCATATCAAAGGTTACCAGCAACATTCACAAAGTCATTAACACCGAAAGTTTTCAACTACATCGATAGCTACTTTCTTGGCCGACTCCTGTGCTCCACTGATCAACTCTAGGGCTTGCTCATCTGAAGTGCCGTCGGCGAAGCCTTCCCTGACTGAGTCAATATCTATCCGAGGATAGAGTGACTTGGCCTATGCAAGAGCGAGGCCTGCTCCCATGGTGGCCGCTTCTGAGATGTTAGCTATGTACTTTTCCGAGGCCCTCCTGAGCTTGTCGAAGACTTCGACGGCATCCAGTGAGCTCGTCCCGAGCCCTTGCTGAAACAGCGAAAAGAGGATCGGTGTGGCTGCATTGGCAATATCGTCCCTTACGCTTTCGACTCTTCGAACCCTTTTGACGAAGACATCGAATTGCGCTCGGGTCTTGACTTTATAAGCTGCAGGAGATATGATTACACAGACACTCGAAGATAAAGCAAAATGAAGAATGCTATCTTAAGAGAAATTACCTTCAAACTCAGATTCCAGCTCAGCTTTGTTGGCATTAGCTTCTTCTAGCTGGGTCTGGAGTATGTGGACTTCTGATGAGTTCTCTGCAACAAAGAAATTTGCTGACGTCAAGATCAAGACAGAGCACAAGTAGAGGCATAAAAAGACCGAGATGATTAAACTTACTCCCGACTGAACCCCGGAGGTCAAGGTTCTCTTCCCGGAGCACGGCAATCTCTCTCCGCAAGACAACTTCTCTTGATGCAGCCTCTTCTCGAGTGGCCTTAAGCTCCTGCTGGATGTTCTCCAGGGAATTCAAGTGGGGGACCAGCTTCTCGAGTGCATCAAACTTGGCCATCGACCGACAATATACTCTCTGCACGCGAGTTCAGAGTTAGTCGACTAAAAGAAACCATAAGGCTATAACAGAGAAGAGCGATGCTTACATTTAGCAGCCGGGTGGCTTCATTCAAGCTGTCCACAAGCATGTCTCTTTCTTCGTTTTCTTTCTGCTTGTTCAAGACGATGTCTAATCCTTGTTTTCCATCTAACCCATCGTGTTTGGCGAACTTGACTACACCCCCAATTTCTATTGCCAAAACCAAGTTTCGACACTGAGCAACTTGCACTAGCTGGCTAGGTAATAAAAACTGGTTTATTTACATGTTTTAGAGTAAACCATGTTTAAAAAAAATATGATTGAACCAGCAGTCCAATCGGTGAACCAATGGACCGCTAAACTGACCACCGCACTAGGTTTGTTGTAGGTCTGGTTTTTCCACTATGGTCTAGATGTCCTATGGTTGGGCGAGGGGTCCCGTCTGATGGTTATGACACAAAATACAAACTCAAATGCAGATATACACGTGCGCACACTCATCTTTAATAATGTACACGTGCATACTCTAGCATTATATATTAGCATCTTCAAATATTGAAAAACCTGACACATGTTGATGTTGACGAAGTCACGATAGACATCTCGTTCTCGATAGATACATCGTCTATCACTAAAAAAATCGTACAAACACTCATGTATTTAAAAACAAATAGACATGTTTCATCACCATAAGCCTAGCTATCTAACTGAACATAGTTTGTAAAGACACATTATTTTGGTAGCACGTGGAAAACCCAATTGTAAAGGAAAATGATACGATAGTACCTTTTCATTGAATAAAGAGGGAGTAAAGTATAACCCGATGGCAAGAGAGAGTAAAGTACAGTCTTAAGGCAAAAGGGATTTACAAAGACACATTATTTTTGGCGCACGTGAAAAATCCAATTAATAAATATATGCGGATGGTTTCTAAACATAGCCCGACCGACCACATCTTTTACCAACGAAAATAAAACTCAAAAGTAAAATGTGAAAAAGGAGACAACGTGTGAAAATCAAATTACTCGCTCCCATGCATGCATGCATCCAATCGTGTGCTTCGCCGTTGTCTCCCATAACGGCTCGTATGCTTCCACTATAAATTCGCTGTACGTCGTCCACACCCCTACACTTCGTCGTGCGATCGTCTCCGCTTCTTCCACCTCTAGAGATTGTCTACCAACTTCACTACTGGAGAAACCATTATTGATTGAAGTGGTAAAAACCACAGTAGTCTCGGTTTGAGTTGCACCCGGGACTAGAGATGATTCTAGTCCCGGTTTAAAAATTCAACGGCCCTCTAGGAACTTTAGTCCGGGTTCGTTTCACGAACTGGGACTAAAGATCACCTCTAGTCCCGGTTCGAATGTTGTCAGAGCGTGTCAGAGCGTCGGGCACCTTTAGTCCCGGTTGGTAACACCAACCGGGACTATAGATGCTACCTCTAGTCTCAGTTGGTGTTACCAACCGGGACTAAAGGTGCCCGACGCTCTGACACGCTCTGACAACATTAGATCCGTCCCGGTTCTTGACATGAACTGGGACTGTTACAAGTATTTGTATCTTGGGTATAAATAGGACCCGAGGCCTTCTGTAAAAAATGACGATTCAATCAATCTAATCTTTGGCGCATCGCCAACCTTTTCTTTAGATGAACACTCTGTTTGGCTTTGGGTTGCATCGTCTCGATCCCCAAGTTCAGGCAAATGTTTGTCATTAGTGGTATGATTATCTGTTTCTAATGCTTCCATCGCAATGATACATTAGAATTAGTGATTTTACTGCGTCATATATCATATAACGCATATGAATTAGATCAATGTTTAGATCTATCTCGTTGTTGGCTCATTTCGTCAAGAACATGTGGTCAACAGGGCTAGATCTAAGGGTTGGCTGGTTCATATGTGGTATCCACCATCTCAAGGAGTGTAAGTCGGTTGTAACAGATTGGATATTTTTTTTGATACTTAATGCCGCATCGAGTTCGAACTATTGAGTCGTCTTTAGAACTCGGTGATGATCCGTTCTTCCGGGATTTATATTATCTAGAGATAGCGTCGGGGTTTCAGCCGGTCTTATTTGCCCTAATATGTTTCTTTTAACATGATTGTTACTAGATTTATATTAGGATTGCCTCTTATGTTAAGATCGTGTTCCTGTCGGACGTTGCTTAGTGAAATCGGTTCTTCCCGGCCAGCCGATGGTCGATTTCGAATTATACGTTTGATTCAGAATATTATCTTTACATAAGATTCATCTGAGTACTAGCCGATTCTCTCGTTAGCTTTCCAAGATCGGCTAGGTTATTGATCTCGTATATTTATTATTCTTCACTATATTTGGATCAAGCGGCCGATGTTGTCTCGGTGTAGCCGATCCATTCCACCACTTGGCCCAAATATGGCCTAGAATAGCATATATACATCCATGGATTTCCTTAGCCGATCTCGTGGGGATCTAACCTAACGCTTAACGTACACTATCTTGTTTTTCTTGTTGATTAGCAGATCAAATCAATCGGCACGCCCTACACGTTGTAGGCAGCCAAGAAGGACTCGCACCGGAGTCAAGCGATCTCCTAGGCCGCGCGTGAGAGAGATTTCTCGTCAACACGCTTCTTGGCACGCCTGGGACCGTCTTTGTCGGCTCGACTCGGACGAATAGACTCTCTAGCAAGATGGTCGACTCCAAGATCCCCGGCATCGCGCAGGACAATGTCGTCCCTATAAAGATGGAACAGCTTTCGAACAAAGAAGCCGAATCTAAGCGGATGGTGGAAGAACTCCGAATAATTACCTCCAATCCTTCACCCAAACAAGGTCCGGAACTATGCACCAAAAGTACAAGTTCAGCCGAACGATACCAAGGCATCCTCATCAAGCGATGCAAAAGGCAAACAGTAAGGTGGAAGAGCCGGCCCAAGTGCAAGATGATTCGGCCGTATACTCTTTACAAGATCGGATCGACTCTACTGCTCATCACGCACCGGTCAACCAAAGTAGCATCTTGGTCAATACCTCAATAATATGATCTCTCACGTGGTTGATGCCAAGGTAGCCGAGCAGCTGCAACGGGGCCCCACGTATTTCGCAGATGGCCAATTTTCTGGTTACAGGACACTAGTCACCCAGGATCATCCGCTTCCATTGATAGCACAACCAAACCCGCCAGGAGGAATCGGCCACCTGAGTCCAGGCAAAACGGCTATAAGACCAGCGGTCACTATTCTAAATCGACAACAACCGTTGCCTCAAGGTCAACTCGACAACATATTCAATAACAATTGGCAGCCAGAGCCGATTGATCTTGGCAGGCGGCAGAATGCCGGTGGCCGACAGTTGTTCCCAGACCCACCAACGCCACAACAGGAGCCTCGGCTGCCGCAAGCTGATCATCGCTACCAGTACCAAGGGGGCCGTCAGGACCACCACTACAGACCTCAGATGCCACCACAGCTGTATCGGCAAGCACCCATGCCATATGGCCCATACGAGCCGATACAGCAAGATAACCGAGCCTGGGCCGATCTAATTGCAGACGTCATGCGTGATCAGTTCGGCCTCAAACCAAAAGATTCAGGGAATATGTATCGGTACCCCTATCCAGAACATTTCGAAAGGGTCCCGCTTCCCAACCGATACAAGATCCTAGACTTCTCGAAATTCTCAGGGCAAGACAACATTTCTACCTATGAGCACGTCAGCCGATTCTTGGCGCAGTGCGGTGAAGCATCGGCTACGGACCCCTTGAGCGTTCGGTTATTCCCCTTTCTCTTTCAGATCGGCTTTCACTTGGTTCTCCTCGTTGCCTTACAACTCAATCCGAGTTGAGCCGATCTTGAGAAACAGTTCCACGCTATTTTTATTCCAAGAACCATGGAATGAAGTTGTCGGACCTCACCAACAAAGCGAAACACAATGAATCGGTCCAAGACTACATTCAAAGCTTCGAGAGATGAGAAACCGACGTTACGCTGGTGCTATCGACACTCATGGCCGATTTAGCCTTCCATGGTTTGATCGCGCCGATCAGAGAACGATTCTCTGCACAGGACTTCGATAGCCTAGCCCACTTGGCGCAGAAAGTGACGGCCCACGAACAGCGTTTCCAAGACACCAGGAAGGCCGTCAAGAGCATAACCCAGGTCATCGTCGATTCAGATTACGAGTCCGACGACGATGAAACAGAAGTGGCGGCAGCCGAATGGGCCAAGAACAAAAAGGCCATCGTCTACCAATGGCTACTGAAGACAGCTAAGGAAGAAAAGTATGATTTTGATATCACTAAAGCTGACAACATCTTTGATTTACTGCTCAAGGAAAAATAGATTCAATTACCCGAAAATCATGTGATCCCGATGGCCGAAGAGTTGAAAAAGAAGAAGTACTGCAAGTGGCACAACTCCACATCTCACGCCACAAATGATTGCAAAGTCTTCGGACAAGAAATCCAGTCGGCCATCGAGGCCGGAAGTTAAAGTTCGCCGACTCAAATCGGTCCATGAAAGTAGACGGCAATCCCTTCCCGGCAACACAGCCTATGCCGGCCCGGCGAGCCGATCGACATGAATGGCGCACGCCTTAGGCAATACGTCAATTGGGGCCAAAGCAGAAAACGACCAGACTGGATCCCACGCCACGCAAATTAATATGGTACGCCCAGTCGTCGGGTCGGCCGGTCGACGACCGATCCATGGACGAAGCCGACACCGTCATCAATACCGGTCTCGGCATGAAGAAATTTACGATGAAGCACCTCGTCGGCACAAACCGAGTACTCAGAGCCGACGACACGGGGTAAACCGTGACAATGCCGATCCACATTGGCGTTGCGATTTCTTCAGATACTGCTGGGAGTCCGGCATGAGGCTACCAACGTTGGAAGATTGCCAGCATGTAACGATCGTCACGATGATGACGAACGCGGAAGCTTGTCGTCTGCGAGTCCAGTTCGGCTCATTCCGATAGTTGTCCAGCTAAACCAAAGACGGCGACCTATCCATGATCGGCTCGGTCCGATCCATCAGGACTTCTTCATCGACGAAAACCAGGATGGAGACAACCGCGATGACGAAGAGGCCGACGATGAGGAATCGGCCAACCCCTAATGGTGCCCGTCCGATCTCTTTACAAAGACCCAGAAGAGGAGAGTTCAACGACTCAAGCGTGAAGGAAGAGAAGACGAGGTGCAACAAATGATCTACGAGCAGCGCCGTCGGCTGGGCAAAATCAAGAGGTGGTGGGTACCCAAGCAGAAGGCCGCTGTGACCGACGAAGAACAAGCCGAAGAGAGTCCAGCCGATCAAGCCAGAAGGGCAGCCAAAGGGAAGGGTAAAGTTTCTGCATCGGTTAACATGGTCTTCGTGTTGCCGGCCGAGTTCGGCGCCCGAAGCCGACGCGGATACTATCGAAGATGACCCGCAAAGCCGGAAATCTCGCCGGACCAGGCCATCTTCGACAAGCTCCGAAGGAACCGAAAATCGGCACTTAAAACCATTATACGTTAAAGGATTCGTTAACGGCAAGCCGATCTCCAAAATGCTAGTCGATGGGAGCTGCAGTCAACCTCATGCCCTACGCAATTTTCAGAAAACTCGAAAAAGGGGCCGAAGACCTGATAAAAACCAACATGGTACTCAAGGACTTCGACGGCAACCCATCGGAGACAAAAGGCGTTCTCAACGTTGAACTGACTATCGGCAACAAAACTGTGCCCACAACGTTCTTTGTCATCGACGGAAGGGGTCTTACACCGTCGCCGAAGGGACCGGATCCACGCTAACCGCCGCATCCCTTCTACAATGCACTGCACTCGATCCAATGGGACGACGACAAGATCGAGATCGTGCCAGCCGACAGGTCAATTAGTGTCGTCAGCGCCGATTTGCCACTTTGGGAAATCGAAGGCATCGATTGTTTATCTGGGAAAATCTGGCAAGCCGATTTTCTAAATGTGTCCAATTCAACAATACAGCCCATCGGAAATGATGAGCCGCAGCTGCTGCTTTGAATAAGACATGGTGGAGGGCTCGAGCGTTCTCGGCGTAGCCACCGCGGACGAAGACGATGGCAAGTTAGGACAAGGCTTCACGTCAGCCGACGAGTTAGAAGAAATCGACATCGGCTCTGGTGATAAGCCGAGGCCGACATACATTAGCAAAAATTTATCTCCTCATTGTAGATCCCAACTTATTGAATTACTAAAAGAGTACAAAGATTGCTTTGCTTGGGAATACTTCGAGATGCCCGGTCTTAGCCGATCGATAGTAGTCCATCAGCTGCCGATCAAGGCAGGATATCGGCCGTTCAAACAGCCTCCTGTTGGCACCTTTTTTGACAAAGGCACGAACACGATCGATTCACCTAAAGATTTGCGGTGGTTCTTGGTACGGAGTCGCCAACCACTTCAATCTAGCAAGAACTAGAACAAAGTGGGTTTTGTAGATCAAATCGGCTAGCGGAACCGATTTAGATGGATAGATTGATAACTACTCGTCTCGTGAGCAAACGGAAAGTTTTCAAGACAAACTTACAAAGAATTGTCGCACTCTCGCAGCGGCGGACGATTTACAGCGCAAATCAACAAAGATGGACTAAACTAGGGCAAAGTAGAAAATATGGCTGAAAATAAAAAAATATTGAAAAACGATTCAAGTAGATTGTATTGCATGTTGTGTGTTGGTTGTTTTTTTCAATTGAACCGGCCTTAAACCTTAAATAGGGGTTGGTCTTGCCCTCTGCTGCACCCTTCTCCACGTCCTATTCGGGATAAACATGTTTGGAAACCCGAAATACAACCGTATGAAGAAAGGAAACCCGAAAACCGATGAAGTCATCTAGGTTTCGAACTCCTGGCCGACCGGCCATATTCCTTCTGGCCCGACCGGCCCACCGCCCGGCCGACCGGCCCATACACGGCGGTCGACCGGCCTCTCCGAAGAAACCGCAAATTTCCAAATATTGGCAATCTTTCCTATTTTAATTCCTAAGTGCCAATTTTGGGTGTAAACACATGCCCCCTGCCTTTTATGATGAACACCATGAATCTAAAAGCATAATACATGTTTTAACTTGGGACGATAACTCATTTATTGGCCACACAATTCCCTAAGCATCTTGCCAAATACTCGGGAAGTATTTATTTAGATATTTACCGTTGATAGCCCGCCGAAACCGTTCTCCTTGAAGTGTCTCCAAGAAATATGCATTGCCTCGAACGATTCCATATATCCGATAAGGTCCCTCCCAACTTGGCGACCACTTACCGAATTCTTTAGATCAGAACCCAAAGGCAAAATAGTCTTCCACACTAGATCTCCCACATGGAACGTCTTTGCCTTCACCCTTTTGTTGTATGCTTTGGCCACTCTCTTCTTTTCTTTTTCTATCTCTTCCAAAGCCTTCAAACGTTTGTCGACCACTTCATCAAGATTATCGCCCATCAAGGACTTGTAGTCTTCGGCTGACAAATCATCTTGCTTTATATATCGAAGAGAACCAAGATTTACCTCAACCAGTAAAATGGCTTCTTGCCCATAAACAAGCTCAAAAGGGGTCACCTTGGTAGCACCATGCTTGGATATTCTATGCGCCCATAAAGCCTCAGAAAGCACTTCATGCCACCTTCTCGGATGTTCCTCGACCTTTTTCTTGATTAGTTTCAACAACGTCTTATTACTAGACTCGGCTTGTCCATTAGCCTGAGCATAGTAAGGAGACGAACTCAACAGCTTAATTCCATAAGATTCGGCAACACTTTTCACTCCTTTAGACATAAAAGAAGCTCCTTGATCTGTAGTTAATGTTTGAGGAATGCCGAATCTATGAATAATATGCTTCAGAATAAAATCAATTACCTCCTTATGCTTCATGTTCCTGAGCGGCATGGCTTCGGCCCACTTAGTGAAGTAATCTGTCGCAACTAGCACGAACCGATGTCCCTTTGAAGACGGAGGATAAATTTGACCAATAAAATCTAAAGCCCACCCCCGGAACGGCCATGGCTTAATTATAGGATTCAACACCAAAGCCGGTGCCAATTGAACATTGCCGAACTGTTGACAAGCTTCACATCCCTTATAGTACCAGAAGCAATCATCAATCATCCTCGGCCAATAGAACCCTGCTCTTCTGAGTAGCCAATTCATCTTATGGGCCGATTGATGAGTCCCGCAAATTTCCTCGTGAACTTCACCCATAGCAACCTTAGATTGATCGGCATCTAAATATTTTAATAGCACACCATCTACATTTCGGCGATATAACTTTTCATCAAGCAAAATATACTTATATGCTTGCCGTCGAATTTTCCGATCAACTCTAAGGCTAGGATCCTTCAAATAGCTAATCAAAGGAATTCGCCAATCATTTACTGTTCCCAGGGCACACATGTCCAAATTATCACTTAATTCGGCCCCTTTATCGAGAAAATTGTGCCCCCCAGCACCTTCTGTAAAGTCAGTCTTAGTACGCTCCCATCCCCTATATCTATTTCTTCTAATGGGTCGGCTGATGTGAACCCTTGACCGAGCTTTTCTACCTCGTCAAAATCCTCTATAGTTTCCCCAATATCGTTCTTTGTTGACCGATATTCTTGAACTCTCTTTTGTAACCATTCCAAATTGGTTGTTTTATTCATCATACAAAGTAATGTCACCAAGCCATGCTAAACTAGCCGGCTTTACATAAATGGGTACAAAGCCTTCTTTGGAAACACTAATAAAATCAAAACTAGAAAGATCTAGCCCTGATAAGCACTGCATGTCTCCATGTTTCCATCCCACAGAAACATCGGCCATGGCAACCTCAGCCGATGTATCCGCCTGAATTACCTCAACTTCATCAGCATCCCATTGTACTAGGCACTGATGTAAAGTAGATGGGACGCAACAGTTGGCATGGATCCAACACCGCCCCAAGATGACACTATAGTTACCTTGTACATCGACGATGAAGAAGGCGGTAGGCAACGTCTTGTTCCCCACCGTAAGCTCGACGGACAAGATCCCCTTCGCCTCGTTGATTCTCCGTTGAAGCCGTTGAGAAGCATGTTGGTCTTCTTCGCTCCGCCTCTTCGCGACCCAACTTCTTGAAGAGAGAGTAAGGCATCAGTTCACCGCCGCGCCTCCGTCCACTAGCATCCTCGAAACCGGCTTCCCATCAATGTGGCCCTTTAGATAAAGAGGCTTCATGTGACGGTTGGACTCGTCGGGCTTCTCGAAGACCGCATCCTTTGGACCTAGTGACATTTGAGCGACTTCGGCCTCGTCCATGGCGCAAAACTCCATGGGCAACATGCAAACCATGTTGATCTCCATGTTTTCACCTGACGATGCTTCCACGCCCGCTTGTTCATCCTTTTGAACAACCACCGCTTCCCAATAGCTTGATGACTTACGCTTCCACTCCTTCGCGGGCGGTGGTCGCAACTCATAGAACTCCCGTCTCTCCTCTCTTCTGGCTTCCTTCTCTCTTAACTCGAAGCACAAAGACGTTGCAACCTTCTCTTCGAGTAGCCGTCAAATTCCCGTGCATCCACCTAGGATTTGGCTCTGCTCCAGAGGCAAATAATGTCCCCGTTGCCTTTACCCGAAGAGGGAGTCACTCCAAGATCCTTCGACCAGACGTCGGTCCGACCGGCCCGCCGGCCTGGCCGACGGCACGCGTGCCCGTGGTCAGACCGACGACTAGGTCCACCACTGTAGCGAACATCGACCGCCGATGGCGCGGTCGACTCAGCCGGCAGACGCGCGGTCGACCGCCGAAGGCTCGGTATGACCGGCTATTGAACCGTGGTCAAACCGGCCAGGACGTCCGGTCTGACTGTCTTCCTGCGCGGCATCTTTTGCGACTTCGGTTCGAGGGCCAAATATCAACTTAGCCTCCTTACCAGATGGCACTGGCACGTCATACGATCCTATCTTGATCGTGATCGCCTCCGAAGCCCTCTCCTCAGGCTTGACGCGCTTGTGTGTTCTTTTCTCACCGTCAAGCCGGTCCTTAGTGGGGAACCGGCCTCTACTAGAAGTAGATGCCTGCCTTCGCGGCGATCTTCTCCCCTCTCTCCATCCTTGGTGATCCTGCATTGGAGGCATGTTGTACATAGGCGGGGGTGCCTCCCAAGGCATGAAGTAAGGGAACGTATAACCTGGAGGCGGCATCGGGCATGGTCCCCATGGCATGACCTGAGGGAGATGAGGAAACGGCGGCTCCAAAACCTTCGATGAAGGACCAAATCGCTCCTTAGGAGGCGATCTTGGTCTCTTTCCTTTGGCGCGCTCCTTCTCGGCACTCTTCTTTTTGTACTTGTCAAGGAGCATGTCGAAGGTCACCTTGGGCTTGTGGGGGCCTCTTCGATGTAGATGCCTTGGCCTTATTCTCCTTCCATGTCCCAACCTCCGGGCTCTTTGGGACAAGCATTTTGGGCCTAGGCTCCCCGATGACAACTTCCTTCCCCTTAGCTGATTTGGCTTGCTCCGGCCGAATCAACACCTTCTTACCCTCAAGGCCAATGGTATTCACCGGGAAAGGATCGCTGTCAAGCTTCATCTTCGGGCCCTCGGTGAATTTCAACCGTCCTTCATCTATGGCCGATTGAACCTGTCGACGAAAAACATTACACTCATTAGTAGAATGTGAATAAGAATCATGCCATTTACAATAAGAACGGCGCTTCAACTCTTCTAATGAGGGTATGATGTGGCCTTTAGGTAATTTGATCTGTTTTTCCTGCAAAAGATAGTCAAAAATCCTATCACACTTGGCCACATCAAAGCTGTATTTGATCTCGCTCTGCCGATCCTTGCGAGGAGTCGGCGTCAAACTAGAACAAACAAAGGGCTTGTTCTTGTTTGTCCAAGACCACTCGGCGACATACATGTCATGATCGCCTTCATCGACTCGAATCACTAGTAGGACACGATCATGCTAACATGAGGTTTCTTATCACCGGGCCCGACAAACTTTTTAGCATCCCTGACCCGGCTTTCCTGAGCCAGAGCCTTCTGCATTACCTGACTAACATCGAGAAATTGTTGGCCATCCAACCTTTCTTTAATGGGAGTAAGCAACCCATTGAAAGCGAGGTCGGCCAAGTCTCTCTCGGTTATGCTCAAACTAAAACACCGGTTTCTAGCATCTCTAAATCTCTTAATGTAATCAGTAATGATTCATTATGTTTTTGCCTTACCGATGTCAAGTCGTAAAGTCTAAGCTCGGTTTCACCAGATAAAAGTAATCATGAAATTTCTGTTCTAACTGAGCCCAAGTATGAATAGAGTTAGCCGGTAAAGATATAAACCAAGTAAAAGCAGTACCGGATAAAGATAACGAAAATAAGCGCAATTTAAAAGCATCCGAAGTGCTAGCCTCCCCGCATTACGCTAAGAATTGGCCGATATGTTCCCATGTGGTCCTGTTATCATCTCCACTGAATTTGGTGAATTCAGGGACTCTATAACCACGAGGATATGGGATGTTATCGAAATAGTCAGGATACGGCTTTTGGTAAACCTTAGCACAATTCCTGGGCTCAATTCCGAACGACTCTCTAATAATGTTTCTAATTTGTTCTTCCATATTTTCAGGCCTAGGCGGGTCGGCTACGACCGGCGGCCTAAAAGGTGGCTGTTGCGGCGCAATATTGTCATATTGGCCATCTCTCGTGTCGCGCGGATATCCCCTACTAGGATCATTGTATTGATTGGGGACATGCGGGGGAATTGGTGCATGGACAGTAGCCACAGGAGAGTCGTGTGCGGGAATATGGTATAGAACCGAGTTGCCCATGATAGGATCTATCTCCCATCGGCACCAGAGCGCCGGTCCGACCGGCCATGGGCCCGCTCGGACCAGCCAGGTAAGGCGCGGTCTGACCGGCCAGATAGTCGCCGGTCAGACCGGTGGAGTATGGGTACGGGCCGGCCTGACGACCGGTCTGACCGATGTAGGGTGAACCGGTCAGACCGACGTAAGGCGCCCCGGTCAGACCGGCCATAGGGCCGATGAGACCACCGTACTGTGCTCCGGTCAGACCGGCCGTCGGGCCGGTTAGACCGAGATATGATGGGCTGGTCGGACCGGCCGTAGGGCCGGTCGGACCGACGTAGTGAGGGCCGGTCAGACCGGCCGTAGGGCCGGTCAGACCGACAGAGGCGGCAGAACTACTTTCGCCGGGGCCTTGGGCAATCGCCCCGTCGGTTTTACTAAATATGTGGTTCACAGGGGTTTGGTTCCCCCCTGAAACCGAGGTAGGCGGCAAATCGGTCGCGGGAAGACCGGATTTACCACTCATGTGCGCTTTAAACAACCTATTAAAACAAGCCTCCATAGCGGATTCAACCTTATTGTTCACGGCGGCGGTAACGGACTCATCCACCGTACTAGCAACAAGTTTTTGAATAGGCATAGAGATGTGATCAGCGCTTACCTCGCCGCGAGTTACCTTGAGCGGGCTCCCGGGCTTGATGATGACGCCCTGTCGCGTTTTGGTGCAAGATTGATCTAGCACCTCCTGCGTGATTGCTCGTATGCGCTCCTCCATTATTTGGCGAGCTTCCCCATCCAGGTCGTCCAACGAGATGTGGACGACGTTGGATGGCTCCACGTCTTGCGCCGCTTGCTTGGACATGGCGGCGTCGAATCCGAGTTGGCGTCGTGTCTACCCCAGCGGAGTCGCCAAAAATCGTGTTGGCACCTTTTTTGACAAAGGCACGAACACGATCGATTCACCTAAAGATTTGCGGTGGTTCTTGGTACGGAGTCGCCAACCACTTCAATCTAGCAAGAACTAGAACAAAGTGGGTTTTGTAGATCAAATCGGCTAGCGAAACCGATTTAGATGGATAGATTGATAACTACTCATCTCGTGAGCAAACGGAAAGTTTTCAATACAAACTTACAAAGAATTGTCGCACTCTCGTAGCGACGGCGGACGATTTACAGCGCAAATCGACAAAGATGGACTAAACTAGGGCAAAGTAGAAAATATGGCTGAAAATAAAAGAATATTGAAAAACGATTCAAGTAGATTGTATTGCATGTTGTGTGTTGGTTGTTTTTTTCAATTGAACCGGCCTTAACCCTTAAATAGGGGTTGGTCTTGCCCTCTATAGACCTTTCTCCACGTCCTATTCGGGATAAACATGTTTGGAAACCCGAAATACAACCGTATGAAGAAAGGAAACCCGAAAACCGATGAAGTCGTCTAGGTTTCGGACTCGCCGGCCGACCGGCCATATGCCTTCTGGCCTCGACAGCCCACGCCCGGCCTCGACCGGCCCATACACGGCGGTCAGACCGGCCTCTCCGAAGAAACCGGCAAATTTCCAAATATTGGCAATCTTTCCTATTTTAATGCCTAAGTGCCAATTTTGGGTGTAAACACCTCCCAGGAGGTTTAAGGCCGATATGTACGACGCAATTAAAGCCGAAATCACTCGGCTATACGACGCAGGATTCATTCGGCCTTGCTGATATGCCGAATGGGCCTCGAATATTGTCCCGTATTGAAGAAAATGGCAAACTTCGGGTGTGCATCGATTTCGAGATCTAAACAAGGCGACCCCAAAGGACGAATATCCAATGCCAATAGCCGATCTACTTGTCGATGCTGCCTCAGGCCATAAAATCATCAGTTTCATGGACGGCAACGCAGGATATAACCAGATATTCATGGCCGAAGAGGATATCCACAAGATGCTTTTCGATGCCCCGGTGCAATCGGCCTCTATGAGTGGGTGGTAATGACGTTCGGCTTAAAGAACGCTGGGGCAACATATCAGAGGGCAATGAATTACATCTTTCACGATATGATCGGCTCACTAGTAGAGATATACATTGACGACATCGTTGTCAAGTCAAAAGAGATAGAAGGCCACATTGCCGATCTAAGACAAGTGCTGGAACGGACGAGGAAGTATGGTTTGAAGATGAATCCGCTTAAATGTGCGTTCGGCGTGTCGGCCGGGCAATTCTTGGGGTTCCTCGTCCATGAAAGAGGGATTGAAGTCACACCAAGGAGCATTAATGCTATTAAGACAAGTTAACCTCCAAAGGATAAAAAGCAGCTTCAGTCATTGATCGGAAAGATAAACTTCTTCAGACGGTTCATAGCTAATCTCTCAGAAAAATGGAGTCGTTCACACCATTGCTTCGGCTTAAAGCCGATCAGACCTTCACGTGGGGGATAGAGCAACAGAAAGTGTTAGACAACATAAAAGATTATCTAAGCTCTCCTCCAGTTCTGATGCCTCCACAAAAGGGAATACCGTTCAAGTTGTACCTGTCAGCCGATGACAAGTCAATCGGCTCTGTCCTAATCCAAGAGGTCGACGACAAAGAGAAAGCCATTTTCTATCTCAGTCGGCGGCTGCTAGATGCAGAGACAAGGTATTCACCTGTCGAGAAGTTATGCCTATGCCTATATTTCTCATGTACAAAGTTAAGGCACTATCTGCTGTCCAATAAGTGCACGGTAACTTGCAAAGCCGATGTAGTCAAGTACATGCTGTCGGCTCCAGTGCTCAAAGGAAGGATCGGAAAGTGGATCTTCGCGCTAACAGAGTTCGATCTAAGGTATCAGGCACCAAGGGCAGTAAAGGGACAAGCCATAGCCGATTTCGTTGTGGAACATAGAAATGATTCGATCGGCTCAGTGGAAATTATGCCTTGGACTTTGACTTTCGATGGCTCGGTATGCACCAACGGCTGCGGCATCGGCTTAGTCCTTATCTCGCCCAGAGGGGCAAGCTTCGAGTTCGCTTTCGCCATTGACCCCCACGCTATGAATAACCAAGCCGAGTATGAAGCTGTTCTCAAAGGGTTAACTTTGCTCAAGGAGGTGGAAGCTGACGCAGTCGAGATAATGGGAGATCCGTTGCTCGTCATTAGCCAATTATCAGGAGAATATGAGTGCAAAAACGACGCGCTGATGGTCTATTACCGACAATGTCGGGAGTTAATGGATGGTTTTCAGGTAGTCACTTTGAAGCATATCCCAGGGAGCGTAATACTAAGCCAATGATTTGGCTCAAGGGGCATCAGCTACCGGCCGATGCCGAGAGACGTAGACGTAGGTGTGGCCACCATCACACCGATGATTGGAGGTTTGACGTCTACAATTATCTCAAAGACCCCTCTCAATCAGCCACAAGGAAACTACGATACAAGGCGCTACGGTACGTGTTAATCGATGAAAGATCTATACTATCGGACGATTGACGGTGTACTACTCAAGTGTTTGGGGGCCGATCAAGCTACAGTGGCCATCGGGGAAGTACACGAAGGAATCTGTGGCACACATCAATCGGCCCACAAAATGAAATGGCTACTTCGGCGAGCCGGGTACTTCTGGCCGACAATGCTGGAGGATTGTTTCAAATACTACAAAGGGTGCCAGGACTGCCAAAAGTTCGGCACGATACAACGAGCACCGGCATCGGCCATGAACCCAATCATCAAGCCGTGGCCCTTCAGGGGATGGGGCATTGATATGATCGGCCAAATCAATCCACCTTCAAGCAAAGGGCACAAATTTATCCTAGTGGCCACAGACTATTTCACAAAATGGGTAGAGGCGATCCCTCTCAGAAAGGTGGATTCTAGGGACACAATCGAGTTCGTCAAAGAACACATCATCTACCGATTTGGCGTTCTGCAAACAATAACGACCGACCAGGGGTCTATCTTTGTGTCAGACGAGTTTGTCCAGTTTGCCGACGGCATGGGGATCAAGCTACTTAACTCTTCGCCGTATTACCGCAAGCCAACGGGCAGGCCAAAGCATCAAACAAAAGCTTGATCAAGCTGATTAAAAGAAAGATCTCTGAGCATCCTAAGCAATGGCACACCCGATTGGCCGAATCATTGTGGGCGTATCGGATGGCATGCCACGGGTCAATCCAAGTCCCCCCGTACAAACTGGTCTATGGACACGAAGCAGTGCTGCCATGGAAAAGTGTCGTCGGCTCAAGGCGCATTCAGCTACAGACCAACTCACACCGACGATTATTATCATCTCATGGTAGACGAGCCTGAGGATCTCATTTTGTCCAGATGAAAGCTTTAGAAAAAGTAACAAAAGATAAAGAATGAGTAGCCGACATTACAATAAAAAGGTCGTACCTAAATCTTTTGAGGAAGGCGAACTCGTTTGGAAACTTATACCGCCGATCGGGTCTAGAGACAACAAATTCGGCAAATGGTCACCAAATTGGGAGGGTCCTTTCAAGATCCACAAATGTGTCTCTAAAGGAGCTTACATGCTAAAAGGATTGGATGGAGAGATATTCGGAAGGGCCCTTAATGGAAAATATCTCAAGAAATATTACCCGAGCGTATGGATCAATTCGTGAGTCGGCTATTGTCACAAGGCCGACCCACGACACCGATGTCTTACAAGGCATCGCCTTTAGGCATTCGCATACACCACCTCAAGCGCTCCACGATCGGCTCATGATTGCCCGACAGGGAAGACCGAATGTATGAACGACTCGAACTCACAAATTTTGTCGACATCAAAGCTATCAACAAAACTTGGGGGCATACACATGCGCAAGTCAACTGAAAAAGCAGGCCGATTGCAATACAAAAATCAGGCTAGAAGTTGAAAAACCAGGCCGATTCCGACGCAAAATCGGCAAAATCGGGAACATTAAAACGAGCTTTATTCGAACCGGCGCGAAGCCGTCTTTGATTATATGTTCGCTAGGTAGTCCCTAACGGCCGCCAGGGCTCGTTCAATGGGCTCCGCAGTCTCCATCTCTAGAGCATCCAGGATCAGGTACTCCAGCTGAGTGACCCTTATGTCGGTGGTCGTGGTCAGTAGCTCGTTGGCAAGTTGGGCTTGCCTACCTTCCAGCCGATTTCGTTGTGGAACATAGAAACGATTCGATCGGCTCAGTGAAAATTATGCCTTGGACTTTGACTTTCGATGGCTCGGTATGCACCAACGGCTGCGGCATCGGCTTAGTCCTTATCTCGCCCAGAGGGGCAAGCTTCGAGTTCGCTTTCGCCATTGACCCCCACGCTATGAATAACCAAGCCGAGTATGAAGCTGTTCTCAAAGGGTTAACTTTGCTCAAGGAGGTGGAAGCTGACGCAGTCGAGGTAATGGGAGATCCGTTGCTCGTCATTAGCCAATTATCAGGAGAATATGAGTGCAAAAACGATGCGCTGATGGTCTATTACCGACAATGTCGGGAGTTAATGGATGGTTTTCAGGTAGTCACTTTGAAGCATATCCCCAGGGAGCAGAATACGGAAGCCAATGATTTGGCTCAAGGGGCATCAGGCTACCGGCCGATGCTGAGAGACGTAGACGTAGGTGTGGCCACCATCACAGCCGATGATTGGAGGTTTGACGTCTACAATTATCTCAAAGACCCCTCTCAATCAGCCACAAGGAAACTACGATACAAGGCGCTACGGTACGTGTTACTCGATGAAAGATCTATACTATCGAACGATTGACGGTGTACTACTCAAGTGTTTGGGGGCCGATCAAGCTACAGTGGCCATCGGGGAAGTACACGAAGGAATCTGTGGCACACATCAATCGCCCACAAAATGAAATGGCTACTTGGCGAGCCGGTACTTCGGCCGACAATGCGGAGGATTGTTTCAAATACTACAAAGGGTGCCAGATCGCCAAAAGTTCGGCACGATACAACGAGCACCGGCATCGGCCATGAACCCAATCATCAAGCCGTGGCCCTTCAGGGGATGGGGCATTGATATGATCGGCCAAATCAATCCACCTTCAAGCAAAGGGCACAAATTTATCCTAGTGGCCACAGACTATTTCACAAAATAGGTGGAGGCGATCCCTCTCAGAAAGGTGGATTCTAGGGACACAATCGAGTTCGTCAAAGAACACATCATCTACCGATTTGGCGTTCTGCAAACAATAACGACCGACCAGGGGTCTATCTTTGTGTCAGACGAGTTTGTCCAGTTTGCCGACGGCATGGGGATCAAGCTACTTAACTCTTCGCCGTATTACCGCAAGCCAACGGGCAGGCCAAAGCATCAAACAAAAGCTTGATCAAGCTGATTAAAAGAAAGATCTCTGAGCATCCTAAGCAATGGCACACCCGATTGGCCGAATCATTGTGGGCGTATCGGATGGCATGCCACGGGTCAATCCAAGTCCCCCCGTACAAACTGGTCTATGGACACGAAGCAGTGCTGCCATGGGAAAGTGTCGTCGGCTCAAGGCGCATTCAGCTACAGGACCAACTCACAGCCGACGATTATTATCATCTCATGGTAGACGAGTCGGAGGATCTCATTTTGTCCAGGATGAAAGCTTTAGAAAAAGTAACAAAAGATAAAGAATGAGTAGCCAGACATTACAATAAAAAGGTCGTACCTAAATCTTTTGAGGAAGGCGAACTCGTTTGGAAACTTATACTGCCGATCGGGTCTAGAGACAACAAATTCGGCAAATGGTCACCAAATTGGGAGGGTCCTTTCAAGATCCACAAATGTGTCTCTAAAGGAGCTTACATGCTAAAAGGATTGGATGGAGAGATATTCGGAAGGGCCCTTAATGGAAAATATCTGAAGAAATATTACCCGAGCGTATGGATCAATTCGTGAGTCGGCTATTGTCACAGCGGCCGACCCACGACAGCCGATGTCTTACAAGGCATCGCCTTTAGGCATTCGCATACACCACCTCAAGCGCTCCACGATCGGCTCATGATTGCCCGACAGGGAAGACCAGAATGTATGAACGACTCGAACTCACAAATTTTGTCGACATCAAAGCTATCAACAAAACTTGGGGGGCATACACATGCGCAAGTCAACCGAAAAAGCAGGCCGATTGCAATACAAAAATTAGGCTAGAAGTTGAAAAACCAGGCCGATTCTGACGCAAAAATCAGGCAAAATCAGGAACATTAAAACGAGCTTTATTCAGAACCGGCGCGAAGCCGTCTTTGATTATATGTTCGCTAGGTAGTCCCTAACGGCCGCCAGGGCTCGTTCAATGGGCTCCGCAGTCTCCATCTCTAGAGCATCCAGGATCAGGTACTCCAGCTGAGTGACCCTTATGTCGGTGGTCGTGGTCAGTAGCTCGTTGGCAAGTTGGGCTTGCCTACCTTCCAGCCGGTCAAGGCGCACGAGCGTCGAGGACGCCATGGGGGCAAGAATGGATGCCACCAAGGTGAACGGGAGGCTTGGCCGCCGGTGACGAGCCTCCAACTCCCGAAGCGTTTCAGTTGGCCCTCACTCGTCGGTCTTGGCCGACCGACGCCTCGACTGTCTCCATGATCTCCGGGATCACCCAAAGTGGATGAGGCGGCTGTGAGGAAATCCGTTCCTGAGTACTCGAAGGGAGAAAATGGCAAGAATAGATGAGTTGGGGAATCACCTGGTTCACTGACGAGCTCGAAGAAGCCATGGGAAGCCTTGCCGAAGACTTAGAAGACTGGGCGTTGTACTCCTGGAGGTTGTCTTCTTCGGCCGTGAGTTATTCAGGAAGGGCCGTAGGAGCCCATTTATAGAAAGAAAAGATACGGTTTTTAGATGTGAAAGTTCACTGCCGACCCGAGAGTCAAAGCAAGAGTCGAAGAGATCATCATTAAAGGCGTCGGGAATCGTTGAATGGCTGGCGACTGCGCAAGACTGGGAACCTATCGTCTAGGACTCACGGGTTCTTGAGGTACAGGTTCGGGTGAGTCGGACTACGAGGCCAGATCGGCAGCACACTCGGGCACACGCGGGTGGACGGAGGATAACACTAAAGGTCGCGGCATCACCTCAGGGTCGGGGCCGATTTCGAATCAAACAAGTCGAGGCTCCGCACACAGCCGAGGGACAGACTTGCCTACGAGTACAGCCGATTATATCTACGAGCGCGATGGCATAAGGTCGATGAATCGTTCCACGCAAGTCGAAGCCGGGTATTAAGCGCAAGGGATACGGGTTATCCAATCGCATTACAGGAACACAAGTATTGTATAGAAATACGAGCTGACCTCACAAGGTCGGACAGTTTACAGTCTCATTTTTTTTAGGAAATCGACTATGGCAAACAACGTCGTCCGCCTAATCTGGTCAATTTCGCCAATTGCCCTAAGGTCGTCGGCCTCGGACCCGGCCACCGATCGGGTGCTCCGCACCAAGTCGTGCAAAAGCGCCATAGCCACCCTGATGCTTTGGCGCTCGGCTTCAACCTTGGCCGGCAGACCAGCTATGTACTCCTCATGAACATCGATTTCGTTCATGACTTGAACGAGATCAGCCACCAATTGATCCCGACGGGCACGGAGTTGCTCAAGCTTGGCCGCCGGTTCTGTCTTCAGGCGGTCAAAGGCGGCCTTCCGGTTCTCAATGGCTTCTTTTGTCGACTGGATGGCAGCCGACCGCACTTGACTCTCACAGCGATCAATTATTCGCTGTCGGGCTCGTTCATACTTGAACTGATAGGCTTCCATGAAAGTCGTCGGCATGATGGCTTCGGCTACGGCGTCCTGCAGCTGGTCTTGGATGTCTCTGAATCGTGCACGTATTGAGCCGCTGTCGATCACCAGCGCGTCCAATGAAGCCTCCACCGATTGCCGATATCGGCTAAAGTGGTCCTCGGCCGCAGCCGACGCCGCAAGCGCTTCCTCGCCGGTATCACCGGCTCCTCGAACTCCGACAAATCAAAGTTGAGAAGGTCGGCCACGTTCTACAGGAAGGAGAAAGGATCGGGGGCATGACAAAGCCGATAGTCAAAATCGCTGGCTTACCGTCGGCGCCGTTGTCGTGGCTGTTGGCTCAACTGAATTGTCGCCCATGGCCGTCCGACCCTCTTTGCCGGCGTTATCACCACTGTCCCCAATAGGCGCAGTACATTCGCCCGACGCCTGGGGGGCAGCCGATGGAGACCGCGGGAGCTGCAGAAGAAAGGATTAATGGATGAACCGATCGATTACCACAGACAAAGTGACGGAAGATGATTACCGGCGGCGCGGGGCGAGGAGTGCGACCGGCCAATCTCTTGACCTGCGAGCATCAGACTGATCAGGTGCAAGTGATCATCGCGAAACCAAGCCCAATGAAGTAAAAGCTTACCGGTGGATGTCTTATCGGCGGGCTTGGGGCTGGCGGAACGTTAGTCGGGGCATTTACCGACTCAGGACTCGAGTGAAGGGTTGCGCGGAAGCTACGCTAGCCGAAAACAAAGGTTTTCTACCGCGCAAACCAGGAACACTGTCAAGTAAGGGCCGATAGATCGTTACCGATTGGAGTGTGCAGCGGAAACAGCCAATCAGGGCTATTCGATCCGGAACAGTGTAGCCGATTCTCGCAAGCCGACAGCCGATACCCGGGGATAGCCGATTCGCCAATCAGCCGATTCGTAGATACCGTAGTCGATCTGAGTCGTCCGACCGTGTTCTCGCGCCGCTCCGATGCGCCCGACCGCAGCCGATCCGGCCGATCAACAGCGCAACGTAGCAGCGCCTCTACCGGTATCCACACGTCCGGGGACAAAACGCCGTACACCCGTGTGCTAGCACGCGATGCAAGGCTAGGGTTTGGCTCGAAAGTGGGGAGGGTTTCCGTGGAGATTGATCTCGGCGACTTCGTTGCACGCGATGCAATTGACGTGTCCAGCTCTTCACCCCTCCCTCCTTTATATAGAGTTGGCCGACGGGACTAGTGGCCGATCAGGACTCTATTTTGAATCGGATCCTATCCGAATCTCACGAGTTGGATGCCCATACGTCGTAAGCCCATAGAACTCTATCCGATCGGATCCCTATCCGATCGAGCCGTATCCGAGTCCAACTCGAATGCCTGTTCTTATCCCCTTAAGCGTGCGACCCCGTAGGTTCAGGTATACTCGGTTTCGGCTATAGTCTAACTTAGCCGACCGTCGCCGAGTCCAACTCACCGACTGTCACACGGCGCCTAGCAAGACATATTGACACCATAGTATACAAGAATATAATATCGGCTCGAACCTGTAATGTGTACACAAATCCCTTTGCCTCACGATACCGCTTAAGCTATAGGCAAGATGTGTGCCATCCCTTCAATAGCTTAACCATTCACTCGAACCGTATTGGATTATCCGTCCGTTGATTGACTCCTCAATCAACTTAGCATGGCCATGCATTTCCATAATCCATTACCTCGAGGGGCCCAGAGATATCTCTCCAAAGGAGGGGCAAATTCCATCTTGATCACTCACATCCCACTCCATGTTTCATAGCAAACCCGAAAACTACCTTTATAACTACCCAGTTTCGGAATAGCGTTTGGTAGTCCCAAAGTAGGCTACTATACATGTTGGAATCCATGGTGATCTCAGGTCAAGGACTTTGTACCAACACTATCTGAGACCAACTAATGGCACATTAATTCCTGTAGTGTCTCATGGTGGGTCTATCCAACAATGTGTTCTCCAACACATATGTCCATGTTTATTGATTTGGTATCTTCATACCCATGATCTATGACACATGATCATCAATCAATAAACATGCCGATCTTAGAATCATATTTGTTCCAACAATATGACATATGATCAGGGATCGTTTAGAAATAGATTCATACATAAAGAGTCTCATAAATAAGTCACGTACTTATTGATCAATACAAGATGTCTATTTCATGGAACTGAATAACACTTTATTCATTTATTCATAAACATTGACGTGATATCCAACATTCTATGTTGCCTCTAGGGCATATCACTAACATCGAGGCCCCAGGTTCGGCCACCACCCGGGCAGCCGTTGGCGCTTCCTCATTGACAGCAGCGTCGAGGAATTGCTCGACGGCCGGATCCAGATGGGGGGAGGCTGTCGACCGACGCGGCCGATTTTATCTCTTTCACCCTCTTGGGGGCAGGCGCGGCTGACAAACGCGGTGGTGGCGCCACCTTTCTTTTCGGCGCGATCGGCTGACGCACCTGCCCTCGCAACAGTGATGTTAGTTTGGGCGCCCCCCAGCCGATGGCCGATGGAGCAAGGCCGCCTACATCCAGAACGCCTGGGTTATATTCGATGGGGCGCCCGAAGTCACTTACCGTCGGCCGCTCTGTTTCTGTCTCCTGCAAAATCGAAACATGAATGTTAATCGGCTCATCCAGCCGATGAATGGATTGTAAGAAGAAAATTGTTAGCCTGAAAAAGAAATATACCGAGGGGATCTCATCGGGCAGACGCAGGTCGATGTAGCAAGACGGCCGTTGGTGGAAAATGTGGCGTTTGAGTTCAGACCACCATCGGTCCTAAGCGACGCTTCTCCTCGTCGACAAGTGTGATCACGCCGCGTCACCGAGGGAGGACTGGCTATGTTCAGCAACCGATTCATCATCAAGTCTTGGCCGACCTCCCCTCTGGTTTCAATCTTATCGGCATAGAAAAAGCCAATGGGCAGTTGCCCAAGACCAAACCGCCTCGCCGCCGATACCGGTAATAGAATTCATAGCTCCGGCCACCGATTGACCTTGGTGAACCCCGTCGGCAAGATGTAGGGAGACAAAGAGGCGGCGAACAATTCTCTGCACCTTGGGTTATCGGTTGAGTTGAGGTCATCCCAATTGAAATAATTTGGCAACTCAAACGATCCCCGGTCTGGATAGAAGTATCAAGTGCGGTTGTCGTGGGACAGCCCATCGTAAAAGACTGTGAACCATTCGGCCAATAGCTCGGCCGATTGCTTTGAGCCTTCATGGGCGGCGGCTGCTTCTCCATAGTTCGTGCATCGCCTGGTGTCAATCTGGTTACCTTCTTCGTCTTCAATCGGCTCTAGCCGCGGAATCCGGCGTCCGTCGACGGGGCCGACCAGCCTACATTCGGTGGCTAACACCACCAGATTTGGAGGAACCACCGGGGCCACCAGTGTTGACTCGGGCGTTGGCGGCTATTTTCGCGGCGCTTGGTGTAGCATTTGATATGAGTAGCCGAGGAGGTATTTTCCCAAGGCAAATTCTTTCCCGTCGCCAGATTTCGCCATGATTTGCCAATTAGCGGTCGGCCCACGCTCGATCCGCGAGATACAAACTTTTCCAGCCACATCATCAGAAGGCGGTGTATTCTCGGTGGCCGACTGTCCCGTCCTTCATGTTTTGGGCGATGAAGCCGCTCCACCCGCCGATAGCTTTGGTTTTGAACTGATGTTGGCCTTTTCGGTTCAAGACGCTGGGGTTAGCCGATGATTCAATGTCCAGTCCAGTTGTCCTATATACATCGGCTAGTGTGATGGTCATCGGCCCTTGCCGAAAGATGAAAGCGTTAAAACTATCGTTCCAGAAGTAGGTCGTAGCCGATAGAAGCGGCTCATCTTTCTCCATGCCAGCGATGGACAATTCCAAGCATTGGGCAAGTTTTTTCTCTTCCCACTGGGCATACTTGGCCAACTGTATCCTTTTATACCATTCAGTCCAAGCTGCATCGGTGGATGGCCAAGCTTTGAATGTTTCGTTCCAATGGGAGAGAGATGGTTTGGCGGTGTTAAAAGGGATGCAGTTGGTTTCGGCTATGATTACATCAGTTGGGTCTGTGTTGCCGATAGGTCCGAGGAAATACTTCTCCGCTTGTGTCGAATTGGGGATAAGTACTTGATGAGACAGATGCTATAGTCCGAAGAAGGGGAGAAAAGTACTAGTCAGGAATGATTGTGTTTTACGATTCGGGAACAGGAAAAGTACTAATTGATAAGAGTATGGAATAAAATGCTACTGAAAAATCACCGAACGAATCGTTGATGTGAGGATATTTGGAGAAGCAGGTTGAGAGTAAAATTGTGGATCGAAAGAAAGTACCTAAGGAAACTCGGTTGCAGCAGCGGCTGAAGCGGTTGCGATGGCGGCAGCAGATGGCGCAGTGGTTGCGGCCGGCATGACGGTGGTGGCCGGCGAGTTGGAGGTACTTGATGCAGCGACAGAGGCCATTGGGAAGCTCGGGGCGAAGATGAGTTTGAAGAACGTGGGGAAGGTTGTCGAGCGCCGATGGAGTCGCCGGGGGAGAGAGAGAAAGGGCAGGAAGTTTGTTCGTGAGGAAGGCTGAGCACACGTTGAAGGCGTAGGCGGTTCAGCCGAGAGAGGTGGATATTTAAAGAGCACTTGGGGAGAAGTCGAGGTGGTTTAGGCCAAGAAGGAAGCAAGAGTTTGAATAGGCAAGCAAATCCGCAACACTTCGTATTATGGACTTGGGGGGCATGTGTTAACACTGAAATTTGGTAATTGAGTTCCTAAGTTCGTAAAGACAAAGCGAAATCAGATCGGCTGAAGACAAGAATCGTATCGGCTAAAAAGGGATCGGCTGCAGGGTTAGTCGGCTGAGGATGGATCGAATGGGAGTAGACGACAGCCGATTCTGAGTCCGGAAGAGATGAAGCTGTGTTTATGTGGACCCCCGTTTTTGAGGCGGGAATCTTTCGTGTTCATAGTACCATTTCCCTGGATCGAGTAGTTGGTACCCACGAATACAGTACTGGATAATCAAGTGCACATGCACGAATAGTCTTACAATACCATTATTACATCAATAAGCCCGAAGGCAATGTTCAACCCATAGGACCTTATGGTCCGAACACAACATAAAAATAGAATTTAGATAAGGCAGCGGAAAGAGGCAGCGGCTTGTCAATTGCCACAGGCAACGACCGGAGCTAAGGTCTAGAATGCGCCGTCAGTTCCTTCGTCCTCCTGGTGATACGCGTATGGGTCTTCTGGCTCTTCATTCCCATCAGCTGGAGGTTTGTGCGTATAGCAAGGGTGAGTACCAACCGTACTCAGCAAGCCAACACGAATTGATGCATATGATAGGGTTATTCAAAGAACATGGCTAGGGTTATTTTTGCGTAAAGCCGCTTTCACAATTCTTTTCACAAGCCTATCGACTAGCCAAATCAAGTTTTAATTTCATAGTTCATTAATCCGGCGACGGTTCGTCTACCATCCATCGTGATTCCAAGGATGGCTTCCCGCCTCCGATTCGTCATGGTTTTCTGGGAGTCCACCCTTCTCGCATCTCGAGAAGTTGATCCACCAAATAATAAAATCATCATGCAAACCCATCCCAAGCATTTTTAAGTTCAAAGTCTAGCCAAGCGAAAGTCTTGTCACGATGCTCAATATCCGCGAGCACGGCTATTCGAATAGATTGATTCATTCACACCGCAGTGGATGTACACTTTACCCGTACTCCGCGACACAACAAATGAGCCTACGCCTCAACACATGAGACGGTCACGGCAAAGCCTTTCGATAACCTCACTTTGGCGCACCCGCTCCATGAACTTAAGCCCTCATACACTCTAGCCGTCCTTTTCTAGCAAGGGAGGAGTTCGGCGCACCCGGGGTAAGGGAAAACTTTCTCAATCTTTAGGTTTAATTAATGTCGCTTAATTCCACCTTTCATAACAAAGGCCGCAGCCTCATTCTCATCCCTTAACCACATCATAGAGAACCATCTATGCAAGGATACCGCTCCGCTCGGCTATCTAGTCGCCTAGGTCTATACCCATTCGAGAAGTACGGTTGTACGGCTCGTTTCCGGCTATCTCATGGCTCGGTCCTTAATCGACTGTGGTCGGCACTTGCCTTTTCCGGAATCCACCCAAATCATCCAAATCCGCCCAGCCTAAAACATTTGTATAGCATTTCAATTTTCATCAAACTTAGTTCATCATTCTCATGGCCATGTGGCGCTCATGTCTCCACATGCCGTATATCAACTACCTTCCCTAAGGTAGTTGCCCAAGCACAAAACTTTTTCATAAAGTCATGAGTATGCATAAATCTAAGTATAGCATGGCTAAGCATTACCAGTTATTCTTCGGTTGTTTGTATCACATCGCGAGTTACAAGGAGTAATTCTAAAGGTACTCAATAGCAAGGTATGGCATAACAAGTATAGGTAACTCGTAAAGCATGCATGTTTAGAGTTTAAAATAACATCATTTCGCAATTGGGATCGATATGTTCAAAGGGTGTGAAGACTTGCCTTGCTCGCACGCCGGTTGAGTGGGGTCTTCCGCGTAGTCGTGTTCACCTCTTCGGACGCTATCCGTACGTGCGAAAAGAAGGGTTGAATCCAATTAGAATCCAACAACATCAACGAAAAGAAAAAGATCCCAAAATGATCGCGAAAGCGGTTTCCAAACACAACCTCAAACCTCGGAAATCTTAAAGGTTAAATCAACGAAAAATGATTTCAGTTAGACCGAGCGAACCATCTTGTGGTTAATATGTATTTTGCACTTAAATTTGAAGATATCCTAGAATAATTAGGTTTCTAATTTTATATTTCCAATAATTGATCTTTAATGTTGCAATTATATTTATTAGGGTTTTTGAAATTCTAACGACAGATAATATCATCCATGCTTAACCAATATTTAAAAAGGTTTCATGTGAACTTCGATAACAATTTAAAGGTTGGACAATATTTGAATTCACAAAAAGAAAAATTAATCTATAAATCATTTTCACAAAGTATTTCATTTTAGAAGGGGAAAGAATATTATACTTATTCCTAAATAATAATATTTCAAAAACCTTGTTTTATCCTAAAATATTTCCAAAATAATTTATACATTTTCCCTTATTCCTTTACTATTTTTCTTTTCCTTCTTTTCTTTTTTTTTCTTTTTCCTTTTTCCTATTCCCTCTGTTTCTTCCCTTCCCTCTCTCGCTCTACTACCCCGGCCGACGGTGAGGGAGATGACGGTGAGGGAGGGCCGGAGCTAGGGAAAGGAGGGGCTTTTCACCATCTTGGGACCACGGGGTCCCATTTCTCCACTCGGCGGGACCGGGAGCGCGAAGAGGGCCGGCGACGCCGAGGTGGTTCGGCGGCGGTGGCGCTCGTCTGGCAGCGAACTCCGGCAAGGTTTTGGCCAAGGCAAGATGTCTACGAGCATTAGTGAGCCCTAGGGATGCTTGAGAGGGGGTTGGTTCGGCCGGGAGGCGCTGAAGTGTGCCGGCGACGGCGGGTGGCGCGGCCGAGACAGGGAATTCGAGGGGGCTCGTCGCCGGCGATTTCCGGCGCCCTTTGGCTCGGGAGACTTAGGGGAAACAGTACTTAGAGCACGGGGATACTGGTGGTACCTTCAATTCGGGAAGAAACCGGCCGAGGATGACGAATTTCGGAGTTTTGCGCCGGCGGCTGCGTTAGGGTTCTTCCGCCGAGCTCCGATTCTTCCCAAAATTCAAGCAATGCAACGGCTAATTTTTGGGGAAAACGGGAGAAAGCACGAGAAAGTTGTGGCGAAGATTTTCGGTGTTGGGGGCTCGGCTCGGGTGGCTTCTTATAGGCGGTCGACGGGGCGATGCGACGGCAACAATGGCGCGGCCGGCACGGCACGGCGCGTCGCGGGAGGTCGTGCGTGACGTGCGGCAATCGCAGCCGACGCGCGTGCGTACGGTGAGCGCGGCGAGGACGGTGCGTGCGGACGTGCAGCGCGACGCTAACACGGCGGGTACGGCGACGGCATGGCGACGGCATAGCGCGGCGCCGCGCGACTTTGGCGACCGCGGATGGCGCGATCGACGGCGGCGGCCAGGCGCGCAGACGGTGTCATCAGCGAGAGCGCGCGTGCGCGGCGTCCCGGTACGGCGCGGCACGGGTTCGGCGCATGGCGCGCGCGAACGTGGCTGAGGGACTGGTCGAACACCTTCTGACGCGATGAACAGTGTACTTTTCCTATTTTACTGATTTAATTTTCCTAATTCCCTATTTCCATTTCCTTTCTTCCTAAAAATCCCAAATAAATTTTGGTATTCTCAGACACTCTCTAAAATGAGATTTCCCATTTCTCCCTATTTTTCAAAATATATTTTTCGTATTTATTTTGTTTCTTCTTTTGAATTCAAGAAAATAGGGTTTGAATAGCGACAATTTCTATCTTCATTTTTCTTTTTTCAAAAATATCTTTATCATCAAATCCCAATTATTCATTATCCTTTCCCCATCAATTAGGGTTTAAACCAAAATATATCCTTTTTGTAATTCACCAAATTATATATGTATGTGCTCTTTTCAAGGTACACACATTTATATTTTGAAATCATTTTCACCGGTTGAAATTTCAAAGCTTAGGTTTTGTCCCATTTTCCTCATAGTAATTCTAGAAGAAAAATCTTATTTTGTCAGACTCGGCAATCCGATCGAAAAACATGATAAGAAGCAATGATTCCCAAAAAGTTTTTGTGAGTCCCGATTTTTACGTTCCGAATTCCATTCCTCCGATTTTCGGGATGTTACAAACCTACCCCCTAACAATAAATCTCGTCCCCGAGATTTCTTACCAGTGCTGAATAGGTGTGGGTATTCTGTCTTCAGAACTCTTCGCTCTCCCAGTAGCTTCTTCTTCTGTGTGATTGCTCCATTGTACTTTGTACATGCGCCATGACTTGGTTCGTGTCTTCTTTTCTGCCTCATCTAGTATCTTGATTGGATGCTCCGGGTAGGTAAGGTCACTGTGGACATGGATGGTTTCTAACGGGGCTTGCTCTTCCGGTACCCGCAAACATTTCTTCGCTACGATACGTGGAATACCGGGTGGACATCGGAGAGATTCTCGGGCGCTCCAATTGGTAAGCCACTTCTCCCTCCTAGCGCTTATCAAGAATGGGCCCACGTATCGTGGTGCGAGTTTCCCTTTGACTTTGAATCTCTGAGTTCCCCGTAGTGGTGAGACCTTTAGATACACGTAGTCACCTTCTTTAAATTCCAATTCTCTTCGACGGGTGTCCGTGTAGCTCTTTTGTCGTGATTGAGCTGTTTGTAATCGGTCCCGGATCAAGCGAACTTTTTCCTCGGCCTCTTTGATTATGTCAGGCCCGAATACGGTCCGTTCACCGGTTTCTGACCACATTAATGGGGTTCGACATCGGCGACCAAATAGAGCTTCGTTTGGCGACATCTTCAGCCGGCTTGATAGCTATTGTTGTAGGAGAACTCGGCGTACGGCAAACATTTCTCCCAATCCTTGGTGAAATCCAATGCACGAGTGCTCTCAAAGATATCTTCTAGTACTTGATTCGTCCTTTCGCCCGCCCATCGGCTGGGTGATAAGCGGTACTGAAAGCGAGATGACTTTCGAGTGCCTCGTGGACTTTGCTCCAAAAATGAGATGTGAATTGGGTACCACGATCCGATATAATCCTCTTTGGTACACCGTGGAGACATACAATCCTACTCATATATAGTTCCGCTAGCTTGGCACCGTTGTAGTTAGTTTTCACGGGAATAAATCGCGCGCTTGGTGAGCCGATCTACTATTACCCAAATGGAATCGTAACCGCCGTAGTTTTGGGTAGTCCCACTATGAAATCCATGCCTATCTCGTCCCATTTCCATTCGGGAATCTTGAGTGGCTGCAGCAAGCCACCGGTCGTTGATGCTCGGCTTTCACCCTTTGGCACACATCGCACACGGCTACGTATTCGGCTACATCTCTCTTCATATTGGGCCACCAAGATTCTCCCTTCAAATCCGGTACATTTTCGTGCTTCCGGATGTAACGAATATGCCGATTCGTGGGCTTCTTTTAAAATCAATCCTCTCAAACCGCCTCGTTCGTGCACGCAGATTCTTTTCTTGTACCACGGATTCCCCCGTCGTCTACCGAAAACTCCTTAGCGCGTCCACGCCATGCGTTCCTTGATTTCCGGGTCTCCTCATTCCCTTTTTGGGCCTCTTCTATTTGAGTCCTCGAAGGGGTTGGATTTCCAAGTGAGTTTACTTCCCGTAAGGAATCAAAGTGCATTAAGTCGAGCCATTTCTTCTTGGAGCTCATTGGACATACCTCCCAATCCCATGTGGTTGCATTGGGCTTTGCGGCTCAGCGCATCGGCCACTACATTTGCCTTGCCGGATGGTAATGGATTCCTAGATCGTAATCCTTGATCAACTCCAACCATCGCCCGTCGTAGGTTGAGATCAGCCGAGTAAAGAAATATTTTAAGCTCTTGCGATCGGTATACACATCACAAGGGTTCCCGATCGATAGTGTTTCCGATCTTCAATGCGTGAACAACCGCGGCTAATTCCGGTCGTGTGTGGGATAATTCTCTTCGTGGGGTCGTAATCGTCGCGAGGCATACGCTACGACCTTCCCATCCTGCATTAATACTCCTCCTAATCCTTGCCGGGATGCATCACAGTACATCACGAAGTCCTTCCGGTTGTCGGGTAAGGTCAAGATTGGGGCAGTGGTTAACTTTTCTTTTAGCTGGTCGAAAGTCTTTTGACACCTCTCGTTCCATTCAAACTTCTTTTCCTTCTTCGAAGTTGAGTCATAGGTCGGGCTACGTGGAAAACCCTTCGATAAGCCGTCGGTAATAACCGGCCAAGCCCAAGAAACTCCGAACTTCCGTCACCGACTTGGGTGCCTTCCATTCCATAACGGCTTCGACCTTGGCGGGGTCTCGCTACTCCTCCGCTGAAACCACGTGGCCAAGAAAAGCGACTTCCTTGAGCCAGAACTCGCATTTGCTGAACTTTGCATACAGCTGGTGCTCTCGTAGTTTTTCCAGTACTAGCCGTAGATGCTCCGCGTGTTCCTCATCGTTCTTGGAGTAGATAAGTATATCGTCGATGAATACCACTACGAATTTGTCCAGGTATTCCATGAATACCTTGTTCATCAGGTTCATAAAGTATGTAGGGGCATTGGTCAATCCAAAGGACATCACTGTGAACTCGTATAAGCCGTAACGTGTAGAGAACGCCGTTTTAGGAATATCTCCAGCTCTAATCTTCAACTGATGATATCCTGACCGTAGATCAATCTTTGAGAACACCTGCGCACCTTTAAGTTGATCGAATAGGTCATCGATCCGAGGTAGCGGATACTTGTTCTTGATAGTTACTTCATTCAGCGATCGGTAGTCCACACACATTCTCATACTCCCATCCTTCTTTTGACGAAGAGTACCGGGGCTCCCTGGGAAGAGTCGGCGCACGAATCCCTTCTCTTGTAGTTCTCTTATTTGCTTCTTGAGTTCCTCTAACTCGTTGGCGCATTCGATAAGGCCTCTTGGATATGGGGGCGTACAAGCATTAGATCGATGATAAACTCTACGTCGCGATCCGGGGCATTCCGGCAATTCCTCGGGAAACACATCCGGTATTCTTGTACTACCGGCATTCCGCCTAGAGGTAGCATGGTGAACACTCCCGCAGCTTGCTCACATAGCTTTGGGTTTTGATCCATAGTTATGCTCATCGGTGATCCCCATGGGGTGGATATCGTGACTTCCCTTCGATCGCAGCCTATAATTCCATTATTTTTGGTCAACCAATCCATTCCGAGTATGACATCTATGGTTTGGGGTGATAGCACCATAAGGTTTGAGAGAAACACCACGTCCCTAATCCGTATGGGCACATTAATGCAGGCATGGGGTACGGTTATGTCTCCCCGTGATTGTACCAAAGATAGGTCTCCTAAGTGCTACTTGGTGTAGGTGGTGTTGTTTGCTTACTCGGGAAGATATGAATGAATGTGAGGCTCCAGAATCGAATAAAACTTTAACTGGTGTAGAGTTGATAGAGAACATACCCATCAATACGCTCCGGTCCTCCTAAGCTTCTTCACCCGCACATGATTCACCCGGCCACGTCGAAACCCGGTGGCGCCTCGTTGGGTAGCGGGGTCCCGAATGCACCTCGTCCCGCCGCAGGGTGGGGTTCCTCGACGGGCGTTGCATTGGCGCCGGTGCGCACGGAGTGTTGCGTGGTTTGGGGCAGCTGTTGGAATAGTGCCCGAATTCTCCACAATTGAAGCAGTTCACATTCCTTCTTCCTGGAGCGGCTAGGGTTGGCGTCGGTGTACGAAACTGAGGTGTAGCTTGCATGTTGACATGGTCGGGTGCGGGGGAACGACCGGCTGCCGGAACGTTTGGCTTCCATCCAGACGGGGTGGCTCCCTTGGGACGTTGTGGCGCTCCCTGAAATGGGCGGGCCATAGCAAGCCTCTTTTTGCGGTTATTTTCTACCATCTTTTGGTCGTGTTCAAGCCGTACGACCTTGTTGATGAGGCTTTGGAAGCTGGTGTGGTCTTGTCCGATCATCGGTCCTCTCAGCTCATCGTTTAGTCCCTCGATAAATTTATCCATCTTCTCTTCTTCGTCTGCCAGGTCACTTGTGGCGAACGGGCAAGCTGGGTAAACTTGTTCAGTACTCTTGTATCGAGGTGTTTCCTTGGCGCAGCTGCGGAACTCATTTTTCTTCATCCTCATAACTCGCACTGGTACGAAATTTTCACGAACGCAGCCACGAATTCTTCCCATGTCGGTTCTCCGGCATCTTCCGCTCGCGTTTCCTTGTAGGTGTCCCACCAGTCACTTGCGGGGCCCTCCAGCTGGTTAGTAGCGAAGACAACTCTATCAGCTTCTCGGATTCTGACGAGGGTTAGCTTCTTCTCTATCACTCTTAGCCAATCTTCAGCATCCATAGGTTCTTCGGCCGTGGAAAAGGTGGGTGGCTTAGCTCTCATGAATTCTCCCAGACTCGATCCTCCTCGACCTCCCTGATTATTAGCAATTGCTTGGAGTAGCTGGGTCTGCAAAGCCATAACCTCCGCCAGGGTGGAGGGGTTGGGTTCTGGTGGGTTCTCGTTGGTTGCTGCGGCTCTGCAGCGATGTGCCATCTGGAGAAGATAGATGAATTAAGAGATTGGACCAGTTTAGGTTATGGTTCCCAGGGGGATTTTTCTTCAAGTTCTTTTGAATGATCTTCAATCAACAGACAGGGTGAAATAATAATAAGCTTACGAATTAAGACACCGCAAAGCGATGCTCAGGTTCATCATATTACATAAGAGGGGTACACGGACTGTACACACACAGTCCTTCATGCCATGATAGCAACAACAACTATATCGTCCAACTACATCAACCAATTAAGGGAAAATAGAGAGTGGTTTGTGCTGCCGAGCTGGGAAGGTCCTCCCATCTAGTCGTCCAACCATCCGCAAGAGCCAGGCGCCGGAAGTGGGTGGTCCTGCTGCTGAAGCAAACCGGAGTCCCCATGGCTCGGAGGTGGTGGCCTCGGAGTCACGCCGAATCTTCCGACTCGGTGGCCGCGTACTCTTGCGAGCGGTCTGGCGGGTGAGGGGGCCTCCAGTGTGAGTCAGGCGACGAGGGGGAGCTTCCTCCTCCATTGGGTCGGTGTCGCTAGACTCCCATTTGATCTCCATGGGTTCTGCCTCGGACTCCGTGTCGGTGTGGATCTGGATGGGGTTATCCTCTCCTGATCCCGGCTCGGATGGTACCGCTACGGAGCTCGAGGTGGGTCCCATGGATGCGGCAAGCAGTGGGGTCTACTGTGACAGGTGCCTCGTGCTCAACATAAAGCTTGCTCCATCATGGCTTGAAAAGTATCCAAGCATGCTGGAGTCATAAGGTAATAGTGGTCGGGCACAAGGCGGGAGGTGATGGTACAGGCTCGGTGGAAGTACCTGCAGTGTAGACAGGACGAGTGCGCAGCTGCTTCTCCAGCTGGTCGATTTGCTGCTTGCTCTTCCTGAGCTGCTCTTCCAGCTCTACCAGAGCTTCCCCACGGGCCATGTAGCGGTCCGAGAGTTGCTCATACTGGGCACCATTGGCCTGCAGCTGAGTCTGCAGCATGTTTATCTGGTCTCCACAGCCTTGGTGGTCAAGTGACCGATCATTGAGGCGTGATCGCGGTCGTTGATTTCGAGCAGTGGCCTCCTCGCACGCAATCCGTCTCGCCGTCTCCGCCCAACGTGATAGACGCGTGACCATCGGGTTGTAGCAGCAGGGGGTAGCCTCCACAGTGCAGACTGGGTTGCCCTCTTCGCGATAAGGATGATGCACGAACTCCGTCACCGTGAGTTCGGCACGATGTATCGCATTAAGGCGAAGGAAGGCTTCGCGAGCCGCATCCCGAATAGCCGCTTCGCTAGGTCCCGGTGGTAGCGAGTGTGGAAGCGAAGGATGTCTCACTTCCCATGCGGGCTTCTATGGATACGGCCGCCTCCCGGCTGGATACGTTTCGAGCCATGCCTCTTGGTGTGATAGGTGGGTGGTTCCGGTATCTCAAACACCATAGTAGGGACCGAAGTTGTACCACAAACCCCTCGTCTTGCGGATAGTGACTTCCCAGTGCTCCGTCGTGGTTTGACATCTCGCTTTTGTAGGCAACTTAGGGTTAGAGGGAGAGAGCTATCATAATCATTTGGTAAAAAGGAAATACGATGTAGAAAAGGTATATTTGCATTTTCGGAAATAATAGTTTAAAACTGATCCTATTGTAGGGATATTTCCCTTTAGCCAACTGGTTTAGGGTAGGGCGCCATTTGGTCTTAGCCTACGGTCGCATGGCTCGATACCAGCTCTGTGGACCCCCGTTTTTGAGGCGGGAATCTTTCGTGTTCATAGTACCATTTCCCTGGATCGAGTAGTTGGTACCCACGAATACAAGATCGATAATCAAGTGCACATGCACGAATAGTCTTACAATACCATTATTACATCGAAGCCCGAAGGCAATGTTCAACCCATAGGACCTTATGGTCCGAACACAACATAAAAATAGAATTTAGATAAGGCAATGCGGAAAGAGGCGCGGCTTGTCAATTGCCACAGCAACGACCGGAGCTAAGGTCTAGAATGTGCCGTCGCTTCCTTCGTCCTCCCGGTGATACGCGTATGGGTCTTCCGGCTCTTCATTCCCATCACCGGAGGTTTGTGCGTATAGCAAGGGTGAGTACCAACCGTACTCGCAAGCCAACACAAATTGATGCATATGATAGGGTTATTCAAAGAACATGGCTAGGGTTATTTTTGCGTAAAGCCGCTTTTCAAAATTCTTTTCATAAGCCTATCGACTAGCCAAATCAAGTTTTAATTTCATAGTTCATTAATCCGGCGACGGTTCGTCTACCATCCATCGTGATTCCAAGGATGGCTTCCCGCCTCCGATTCGTCATGGTTTTCTGGGAGTCCACCCCTTCTCGCATCTCGAGAAGTTGATCCACCAAATAATAAAATCATCATGCAAACCCATCCCAAGATTTTTAAGTTCAAAGTCTAGCCAAGCGAAAGTCTTGTCACGATGCTCAATATCCGCGAGCACGGCTATTCGAATAGATTGATTCATTCACACCGCAGTGGATGTACACTTTACCCGTACTCCGCGACACCCAACAAATGAGCCTACGCCTCAACACATGAGACGGTCACGGCAAAGCCTTTCGATAACCTCACTTTGGCGCACCCGCTCCATGAACTTAAGCCCTCATACACTCTAGCCGTCCTTTTCTAGCAGTGAGAGGAGTTCTGGCGCACCCGGGGTAAGGGAAAACTTTCTCAATCTTTAGGTTTAATTAATGTCAGTTTAATTCCACCTTTCATAACAAAGGCTGCAGCCTCATTCTCATCCCTTAACCACATCATAGAGAACCATCTATGCAAGGATACCGCCTCCGCTCGGCTATCTAGTCGCTAGGTCTATACCCATTCGAGAAGTACGGTTGTACGGCTCGTTTCCGCTATCTCATGGCTCGGTCCTTAATCGACTGTGGTCGGCACTTGCCTTTTCCGGAATCCACCCAAATCATCCAGCCGCCCCAGTCTAAAACATTTGTATAGCATTTCAATTTTCATCAAACTTAGTTCATCATTCTCATGGCCATGTGGCGCTCATGTCTCCACATGCCATATATCAACTACCTTCCCTAAGGTAGTTGCCCAAGCACAAAGCTTTTTCATAAAGTCATGAGTATGCATAAATCTAAGTATAGCATGGCTAAGCAGTTTATCGAAGTTATTCTTCGGTTGTTTGTATCACATCGCGAGTTACAAGGAGTAATTCTAAAGGTAATCAATAGCAAGGTATGGCATAACAAGTATAGGTAACTCTGTAAAGCATGCATGTTTAGAGTTTAAAATAACATCATTTCGCAATTGGGATCGATATGTTCAAAGGGTGTGAAGACTTGCCTTGCTCGCACGCTGGTTGAGTGGGGTCTTCCGCGTAGTCAGTGTTCACCTCTTCGGACGCTATCCGTACGTGCGAAAAGAAGGGTTGAATCCAATTAGAATCCAACAACATCAACGAAAAGAAAAAGATCCCAAAATGATCGCGGAAAGCGGTTTCCAAACACAACCTCAAACCTCGGAAATCTTAAAGGTTAAATCAACGAAAAATGATTTCAGTTAGACCGAGCGAACCATCTTGTGGTTAATATGTATTTTGCACTTAAATTTGAAGATATCCTAGAATAATTAGGTTTCTAATTTTATATTTCCAATAATTGATCTTTAATGTTGCAATTATATTTATTAGGGTTTTTGAAATTCTAACGACAGGATAATATCATCCATGCTTAACCAATATTTAAAAAGGTTTCATGTGAACTTCGATAACAATTTAAAGGTTGGACAATATTTGAATTCACAAAAAGAAAAATTAATCTATAAATCATTTTCACAAAGTATTTCATTTTAGAAGGGGAAAGAATATTATACTTATTCCTAAATAATAATATTTCAAAAACCTTGTTTTATCCTAAAATATTTCCAAAATAATTTATACATTTTCCCTTATTCCTTTACTATTTTTCTTTTCCTTCTTTTCTTTTTTTTCTTTTTCCTTTTTCCTATTCCCTCTGTTTCTTCCCTTCCCTCTCTGCTCTACTACCCCGGCGGCCGACGGTGAGGGAGATGACGGTGAGGGAGGGCCGGAGCTAGGGAAGGAGGGGCTTTTCACCATCTTGGGACCACGGGGTCCCATTTCTTCACTCGGTCGGGACCGGGAGCGGCGAAGAGGGCGCGACGGCGAGGTGGTTCGGCGGCGGTGGCGCTCGTCGGCAGCGAACTCCGGCAAGGTTTTGGCCAAGGCAAGGGGTCTACGAGCATCGGTGAGCCCTAGGGATGCTAGAGAGGGGTTGGTTCGGCCGGGAGGCGCCGAAGTGTGCGGCGACGGCGGGGTGGCGGCGGCCGAGACAGGGAATTCGAGGGGGCTCGTCGCCGGCGATTTCCGGCGCCCTTTTGGCTCGGGAGACTTAGGGGAAATAGTACTTAGAGCACGGGGATACTGGTGGTACCTTCAATTCGGGAAGAAACCGCCGAGGATGACGAATTTCGGAGTTTTGCGCCGGCGGCTGCGTTAGGGTTCTTCCGCCGAGCTCCGATTCTTCCCAAAATTCAAGCAATGCAACGGCTAATTTTGGGGAAAAACGGGAGAAAGCACGAGAAAGTTGTGGCGAAGATTTTCGGTGTTGGGGGCTCGGCTCGGGGTGGCTTCTTATAGGCGGTCGACGGGGCGATGCGACGGCAACAATGGCGCGGCGTCGCGGCATGGCGCGGTCGCGGGGAGGTCGTGCGCGACGTGCGGCAACCGCAGCCGACGCGCGTGCGTACGGTGAGCGCGGCGAGGACGGTGCGTGTGGATCGTGCAGGGCGCGACGCTAACGCGGGGGTACGGCGACGGCATGGCGACGGCATAGCGCGGCGTCGGCGGCGACTTTGGCGACCGCGGGATGGCGCGACCGACCGGCGGCGGCCAGGCGCGCAGGACGGTGTCATCGCGAGAGCGCGCGTGCGCGCGCGTCCTGGTACGGCGCGGCACAACGTTCGGCGCGTGGCGCGCGCGAACGTGGCTGAGGGACTAGTCGAACACCTTCTGACGCGATGAACAGTGTACTTTTCCTATTTTGCTGATTTAATTTTCCTAATTCCCTATTTCCATTTCCTTTCTTCCTAAAAATCCCAAATAAATTTTGGTATTCTCAGTACACTCTCTAAAATGAGATTTCCCATTTCTCCCTATTTTTCAAAATATATTTTTCGTATTTATTTTGTTTCTTCTTTTGAATTCAAGAAAATAGGGTTTGAATAGCGACGAATTTCTATCTTCATTTTTCTTTTTTCAAAAATATCTTTATCATCAAATCCCAATTATTCATTATCCTTCCCCCATCAATTAGGGTTTAAACCAAAATATATCCTTTTTGTAATTCACCAAATTATATATGTATGTGCTCTTTTCAAGGTACACACATTTATATTTTGAAATCATTTTCACCGGTTGAAATTTCAAAGCTTAGGGTTTTGTCCCATTTTCCTCATAGTAATTCTAGAAGAAAAATCTTATTTTGCTGTACTGGCAATCCAGATCGAAAAACACGATAAGAAGCAATGATTCCCAAAAAGTTTTTGTGAGTCCCGATTTTTACGTTCCGAATTCCATTCCTCCGATTTTTAGGATGTTACAGTTTAGTACAGAAACTTGGGGATAAATGAAAGATTCGGCTGCTAGTTGCACGTTAAAAGATATTGTCACTTATGGATAGAGTCCTATAACGGCAATTGTATCTGTAATCTAGAGATTTGTTAGATTGTTAGTTGTAACACGGCATAGGTCCTGCTAGGGATAATGTGGTGTTTTAAACAGTAGTTTAGATAGAGTCCAGGGTTGTTACAAGTATTTGTATCTTGGGTATAAATAGGACCCGAGGCCTTCTGTAAAAAATGACGATTCAATCAATCTAATATTCGGCGCATCGCCAACCTTTTCTTTAGACGAACACTCTGTTTGGCTTTGGGCCGCATCGTCTCGATCCCCAAGTTCGAGTAAATGTTTGTCATTAGTGGTATGATTATTTATTTCTAATGCTTCCATCGCAATGATACATTAGAATTAGTGATTTTACTGCGTCATATATCATATAACGCATATGAATTAGATCAATGTTTAGATCTATCTCGTTGTTGGCTCATTTCGTCAAGAACATGTGGTCAACAGGGCTAGATCTAAGGGTTGGTTGGTTCATATGTGGTATCCACCATCTCAAGGAGTGTAAGTCGGTTGAAACAGATTGGATATTTCTTTTGATACTTAATACTGCATCGAGTTCGAACTATTGAGTCGTCTTTAGAAATGTCAGTGATCTGTTCTTCTGGGATTTATATTATCTAGAGATAGCGTCGGGGTTTCAGCCGGCCTTATTTGCCCTAATATGTTTCTTTTAACATGATTGTTACTAGATTTATATTAGGATTGCCTCTTATGTTAAGATCGTGTTCCTGTCGGACGTTGCTTAGTGAAATCGGTTCTTCCCGGCCAGCCGATGGTCGATTTCTGAATTATACGTTTGATTCAGAAATATTATCTTTACATAAGATTCATCGAAGTACTAGCCGATTCTCTGTTAGCTTTCCAGTATCGGCTAGGTTATTGATCTGTATATTTATTATTCTTCACTATATTTGGATCAAGCGGTTGATGTTGTCTCGGTGTAGCCGATCCATTCCAGTCACTTGGCCCAACTATGGCCTAGAATAGCATATATACATCCATGGATTTCCTTAGCCGATCCCGTGGGGATCTAACCTAACGCTTAACGTACACTATCTTGTTTTTCTTATTGATTAGCAGATCAAATCAACTGGCACGCCCTACACGTTGTAGGCAGCCAAGAAGGACCTGCACCGGAGTCAAGCGATCTCCTGTGCCGCGCGTGAGAGATTTCTCGTCAACGGTTCGTTGCTGTGGACGAACGGACGGACGACGTACGGACGTGGACGAACGGACGGACGCACGAACGAACACTCGTTTGTTCGTTCGTTCGGTCGGTCGTCCGTGCGTTCATTCGTTTGGTCGTTCGTTTGTGGACGAACAGACGGACGGACGTACGGACGTCGACGAACAGATGGACGGACGAATGAACACTCGTTCGTTTGTTCGTTCGTTCGTTCAGTCGTTCGTTCGGTCGTTCGTTCGTTCGTTCGGTCGGTCGTTCGTTCGGTCGTTACAACGTACATAGCATGCAACGTCCTCTCTCTCTCTCCTCTCCTCTCCACTTCCTCTCCTCTCCACCTCATCTCCCTCACATCATTCTCCTCTCTTTCTCTCCTCTCCTCCAGATGATCGTACTCAGGGACGTCAACGAACGTTAGAACGAACGGACGATAGTTTAGGATTTGGGTTTGGGTTAGGGTTAAGGGTCCGAACGAACGGACGTGAACGAACGATAGTTTAGGGTTAGGGTTGGGTTTAGGGTTTAGGGTCTAGGGTTTAGGGTTTAGGGTGAACGAACGAACGACCGAACGGAGACATGAACGATAGATTGAACGAATGGTTAGTCGTTCGGTCGTTCGCTCGTTCGTGCTCGGTGTGGATGTAATCCAGAAGTGACTTCGAAAAATATCTCCATTGTGGATGTGCACAATTGGATCTAGTGTCTGTCGGATTTCATCTATTTTTTCTATCTTCTTCTTTTTTGTCTATGTTTTTTTACGTAGACATACATGATATTCCTGAATAATTGATACATGTATTAACCGAATAAATTTTTTTAGAATTCTTTGATTAAGTCCTCAACCCACAACAATCAAATGGCGGATCGTGACGAGGAACAGTTTCTCCTTGATGAGATCGCACGAGGAACAAAGTTTTACAACGAGAAGGGACACGAAGATCCAGATCAGTACTTCAACGAAGAGGGGAACGAGGGGGGAGACGAGTAGAGGAACGAGGAGGGGAATGAGGGCTCCGCCTCCGTCTCCGCCTCCGTTGGACAGAAGAGGCCACGCGGCCTCAGCAAGAAAATAGAGGGTCGACATGTCATAATGGAGGTGGCACCTGACGGTCGACCAATTGCCCCAGAGGACGCCGCAAGGAAGTTTGTGGCGCACAGCAGATGGGTGATGAGGGATCACGTGCCCGTAAGCGTTGCCAACTGGAGGCGGTCTACCAAAGGAGGAGAGGAGCAGAGCTATCTCCCAGACTCAGAGAAAGAGATGCTGTGGACGACAATGCTGCAGATGTTCACCATCCCAGACTCAGATCAGGCAAGGGTTAAGGAATGGACGTTGAAGAGTTTCCAAAGCTCAGAGATCATTGGGATGCTTTTGTTGAGCACAAGACCAGTGAAGAGGCGCAATCTATCATAGAAAAGAACAAGGCCAATGCAGCCAAAAAGAAATACCATCACAGGCTTGAGTCAGGCGGCTATAAAAAAGCAATGGAGAAATGGGAAATATGGAAGCGGACCTAGAAGCACGGGATATCGTTCCAGGCACAGCAAACTGGCCGAAACGATCAAAGAACTGGTTCTATGCTCACGGCGGCTCACTTAATCCCGTCGATGGCACAGTGATCTTTGGTGATGAAATTCAAGAAGCGGACGGAGGTTAGAGGAGGCGATGCAGCGGTTCCTCGGGCGCGTTCGGGCCCGATAGAGAGAAGGACGAGCTAACGCTCGTCCTCCAAAACCCAGAGCACCCGGGGCGTACGCGAGGAAAAGGCGTCGTCCCCTGGAAATACGGGTTCCAAGTTGATGTCGACATATACAGGAGCCGAATGAGGTCAAAGCGAGAGAATGATGCTAGATTCGCTGAGATGGAAATGAAGCTCTCGCAGATCGATCAGATTGTCGACGAAAGGGTAGCCCTAAGGTTGGCCGAGGAGCGGAGCCAAGTGGGTTAGCCAACACTGGATCCAAGAACAACCGCACAACTCCAACAAGCATAGCAGCTGCGTGTCTACCGGAAATGAAGGCGAGCTGGCCCCACAAGCTCAACCGGTCCGTCATGCCTCGTGGATGACATCACACAGCGGACCCCGTGTGAGCTGCACATCCCGCTGAAAAACATAACAATAAATATGTTCGTACTTTTATGTTGTATATATATTTTCTTGAATAACTTGTCAATCAACGTCCATTACTAACTAATAAGCAATCTTCTCGAACAGGTCACGTCGGGCATGGCTATTCCAGTAGCCTGAGACGGCACCTACCATTCCCGGCCCGTTCCACCTTCGTACTCGAAGGTTGAAATTGAACAGGTGGAACGCGGCTATGAAGATCTTAAGCTGGATATCCCCGGAGGAGACGGGGAGACGACGCTAGGAGAAACGGCTCATGGAATATTTCTCTGGACGAAGATCTTCATAAAATTCCCCGGACGAACAACGTCTCCTATCGTTCCACCGCCCTCGCCTCCACATGGGCCATCTCCTTCGCCTCCTTCGTCGCCTCCGCCTCCTCCGCCTCCTGCGTCGCCTCCACGAGCACCGAGTCCTAAACGGCCGTCTCCAACTCCACCGCCTTCCAACCCTCCTCCGTCGCCACAACGAGCACCGACTCCTAAACAGTCATCATCCAAGAGCACGCCGTCAATATCAAGCAGTCGTCCAAGAAAGACTGAGAGAATTGAGAAGACGCCGCCACCCGCACCAAAGCGGTCGGCTGCTGGCAAGGCGAAGAAAGCGGGCAAAGATGTACCCCAGCTTGGCATGCAGCCACAGAAGCCTCTGAAGTTCAGCACGATTCCAAATATTAGACTGATTTAAGACAATTCATGCAAGAAGCTAGAATTAATATGGATCAATTACACGGGCGTGCACCCCTGGCGAAGGCTCCGCTTAAATACAAGTTCAACCTTGGAAAGCCTCTCGTCAAGCCGGATCTCGTGAAAAGGCTTCCAACTCAGATGTACCGCTTCCATCAGTGGTACATGCAACGATCCAGCAAGCGTGAAGACATGATAACATGCAAATATTCAATTGACTACTTCTTCGATGGAGATGACTACCTCTATCTCCGATTCGAAGATATATTTGACCTGTACCAACTTGATGCCCTCGACATCTCACTTCTAACCGCGCGGGTTTTGTAAGTATCGCCCTGTTATTTCGTTTCTTACCTCCTTGAATTTAGCTAACTAAAAATTTTTTAACCGTTGTAGAATGGCGATCCAATACTGCAACAAGCACGAATGCACCAAGCATGGACTCATGGATCCACGCAAAATCAACGGCCCATTGGTTGATCAGTTTCCTAATGACACCGTGGACAACATATACAACGCGCTTGTGCAGCAACACTTCCGGTCCTTTATCCTTCTGCCCTACAATACTACATAAGTTTTTTCTTTCTTTCTGAACCAATTTCAATCTCGTGCATACATAAAGTTTCATATGTGTCATCTAAACCAATTTGCAGATTCCACTAGATTCTGTTAGTACTTGACATGGGTCAGTCGAAGATCCATGTCTTTGACTCAATGGATAAACCAGAGTCCACGTACTCCGACATATTTGAACTGTTTAACAGGTAATGTCATCTTACTTTCTATTGCATATATACGGTTCTCGGATAATTATGTGCTAACTTTCAACTGCACGTAGGGCATGGGAACGATTTCGGGTCAATGTTCGCGGAAATTGAAAAGATAAGCTCTCTGTGTGGATGAAGTTTCCAGTGAGTAACATGTCTGCTCCTAATTTGAGTTGAATCATTATTATGTTCTAAAATATGAAATGCATAATAAATCTGTCGTTGTTTCTCTTTTAGTGTGCAAAACAGTCGCAGGGCATTAACCTATATGGATATTATGTCTGCGACTACATTCACCGCTTTGTGACCGAAGTTTAAACTGTCGATGATCTAGATGTACGTATAACATCAATTCATACATTACGTCTCGATTTCTTATTCACTTCATATATTTATTTCTCGTTTATTCTAATTAATGACAGCTTATGCGAGTAAGAGACGACCTTCCCTATGAGACTTTCATACAAGCCGCTCAGGAAGATTTGAATGAGATTTATTAACGAGCAGGTCGTTGATCCCGCGGGGGAGTTCTTCATTAGTTTTAGTAGCTAAACCACTCCATCCACAGCAAAGTAGATTAGAGACATTTTTTATAAGCTAGCTAGGAAACATGTATGAACATTGTACATATTTTGGTAATATATGTATATTTCCTTTCTTAAGTTCATTTAAATGTGTGTAAATTATATACTTATACATATATATATATATGCATGTTGCATATATATGTATGTGTGATATATATATATATATATATATAGCAATACTGTTGGAGAAAGGGCAAATTAAAAAAATAAAAAAATCTTTAGTCCCGGTTGGAGCCACCAATTGGGACTAAAGATGGTGGAGCAAGCCACGTGACTCCACCATCTTTAGTCCTGGTTTGTGGCTTCAACCGGAACTAAAGATGCATTTCTAGTCTCGGTTATTTAATCGGAACTAGAGGTTGTCTATTTCTAGTCCCGGATTCGTAGTCCCGGTTTGACAACCGGGACTACTGAGGGTTATCAACCGGAACTAGTATGTCTTTCTTCAGTAGTACCTTTTCATTGAATAAAGAGGGAGTAAAGTATAACGCGATGGCAAGAGAGAGTAAAGTACAGTCTTAAGGCAAAAGGGATTTACAAAGACACATTATTTTTGGCGCACGTGAAAAATCCAATTAATAAATATATGCGGATGGTTTCTAAACATAGCCCGACCGACCACATCTTTTACCAACGAAAATAAAACTCAAAAGTAAAATGTGAAAAAGGAGACAACGTGTGAAAATCAAATTACTCGCTCCCATGCATGCATGCATCCAATCGTGTGCTTCGCCGTTGTCTCCCATAACGGCTCGTATGCTTCCACTATAAATTCGCCGTACGTCGTCCACACCCCTACACTTCGTCGTGCGATCGTCTCCGCTTCTTCCACCTCTAGAGATTGTCTACCAACTCCCAACCTCAACCAGCAATGGCGGCTATGGCCGACTGCCACTACGTGTGCGACCAGCGGCTTGAAGACGATGCCGTCGTCCACCGGCTTCTGCCGCCGGAGATCTTGGTCGAGATCGGCATTCCCGATCACGCTCACGCCGCCGACGCCCGCCGCGAGCGTAGTACATGTAGCCACGCCCTCGTCGAGGAGCTCGCCGCGCGCCTCGTCGGAATCCTCGGCCTCACGTCCGCCGCCGGCGACGGCGGCATGGGAGAGAAACGCTGCGCAGCTCCGGCGAGTGGCGCCACTGCCACACCGTACGGCCACCCACACGCCCACCGCCCACATGTGCGCCGCGAACAGCATCTCGCCGGCGGCGGCGGCGGCGGCAGCAACGGAGGAATGGTGCGGTACCACGCGCCTGTATTCGGGATGGAACAGTGGCCGCCGACGCCGACGCCGACGTTTGTGATGCTGCCGCCGCCGAGACCGACGTTTGTGGCGCCGCCGGCGTCGTTCGCCGGCACCGGCGTGTTCTTGCCACGTGCCGAGGTGTACCCGACCAGACCATCCAATCCTCCCAGGATTAATGGTAAGCACTTGATCCGTATACCTCGATCGCCCATAATTTCACTCCCGTTGATTCATGGCGATCCAAGTCCAAGTCTGAACTGACATTAATTGTTGCGTGATTTCAAGCAGGTGAAAAACCGCCGCGTCTGCTGAGGAAGGAGGCTACAATGGAGACGATTAGAAATAGGATTAGCAGTTGATAAACAATTAGCAACCATCATTAGCAGTTGCTAACTAGGGACGAATAGACACTCATGCTCATGTCACACATCATCGTATAATAAATATGTAATTATCCATTTGTATCCAAATATCAATCAATAGTACAAATAACCTCTATCTATTTCCCTAGTTGTAAAACGTTATCAACCACATTTTGATATTCACAAAGCAATCTAAGAGTATCTCCAACAGATATTGTATATCTCTATTAATCCCAATAATACATAAAAACTAGTCTTAAATCTTGTATAGTCCTTTTTATTTTTGCCAGCGCTTCATCTCGAGTTTCTCGCTGGTTCTTATAGCCAAGCGCACACGAGTTGCTATTTTTGATTTTTTTTTGAATATATTGAAGGATGTTAACACACATAGAAAACTAACTTTTACATAGATTTTTCAAACATGGATTATACATAACTTTTATACAATAACCTTTGAATATGCTCTAAGTTACCTACGAATCTCTGCTACTTAAAAACCAGAATCGTCTGTCGCTCCTCCCTAACCCTACCGTGCGCAGGTGCCCGGTACTCCCAGCCTCAGGTTGTGAACCTCTCTTCTCGTGAAAGTGTGATAAGTTTATTACTACATGATTAATTAAGCTATTAACAAAAATAAATTTAAAAAATAAATTAATATAATTTTTAAAACATTTTTGATAAAAAAATTTAAAAAATATTGTTCAGCAGTTTAAGAAATATACTTAGAAAAAATGAAAAGAAAAGGTTGAGAAACTGTAAACAAGAACACAGTCTAGAAAGCCAGAAAAACAAACCGAATGACCTATGCTTAACTTCTCATTGTCCACACTTTGAGCTAATTAATTCCCAGTTACATGGTCGATTGGTCCTATAAGCTCATGAATCAATTCCGTTGTTATGAATGGTATAAAATTATCTTTATCAGGTGGAAATTAGACTATTAGTGTAATCTTGGAAACTTTTCACTAGAACCACACGATCCTCATCCAACAGATTGTGTTTTTTGTGTTTTAACCCTCGTCAGTCGCAGGGAGGTTTGGACGGCTTAAAATGACGATGTAGGGGTTAAAACGTAAAAAATCAATCCGTTGGATGATGATCATGTGGTTCGGTGGAGAGTTTTCAAGGTTGCACTAATAATCTGTTTCCACTGATACGTTTTCAACATATAAACATATAAATATAGGTATGTTTTTAATAAAATTTTAACAAGGTCAAGATTTAATGTTAGTTTCCGTTTCTTTGAATGTGTATGAAGAGGTTCTGTGAGTGTGGTACGCATGCGCATGTTGTCTTTTTTTAATGAAAAAAAGAAAAAGAAAAACAATCAGTCGGCCACTGCCTAAAGGTGAGATCATGCATGACGTCTTCACGTCCTTCGATCATACATTTGTTCTTGCCACCGCGGCTGCATTGCAGGGAGTCCTCCGCTTGGTGTTTGGTGATAAAAATTCACAAAATGAAAGGAAATTTTGTGATGAGTTTGTGTCCAACACACACTAGCTACTAAAACGGTCACACAAGAAAGAAATGTCACACACACTCACACACATATATATGTTACAGCTAGGGACATGTTTTTGTATTAATTATGTATCATGCATTTTCCAGGTAAGTAACTAATATATATACGGAGAGCTAGCACAACAAGATGATCCATGTGGCTAGTCACCGAGCTATATGAAAGCATAGTATTGTCAAGTAAGTACGTAGGGAATGTTGCCATCAAAAATCCATCTGACGAAGGAATCACCTCAAAATCAATCTAACAAAAACGAATTGTCTAAGAGTCCATCTAACGAAGGAATCACTGAAAATCCATCTAAAAAGGAACACCTCAAAAAATGTACTAAAAAGGAATAGCCTAATAATCAAGTAGAAATCCGTTCACAATGCTGAGGCGGCACAGTTTATAAAAATATGGCAACGGAAAGAACCAAATCCATAACAAAATTGACTGACCAAGTGTCCTATACACATCACTATGTTTTTATCAGCGAGCGGCATCCCTACCACGCCAACAAATACACACACAAAACCACCAGCAAAAAAAAACCACCAACTATAACAGGAAATAAAAGAGACAAGTTTACCAAGCATTTCGAAATGAGCTAATGTTTGACAATGAAATGCAATGTTACGGACGTTTGGTTTGCTACTCTACCTCGTCGTAATATTCCTTCTATTTCACAAACATTAGCTCAACAATTCTAGAGAAAAAACGTCATCAAATTGAATCCCTAGAACAGAAACTACAGTCTAAACTTGAGATAATGCAAAGACAACGAGAAAAAAAAAAGTTGAACGCGTCTTGATTTGAATAAAATTTGAAGAACTTCTTGTTTAAGGTTTACCCAAGGCGTTGGGCCTGAGATACCATCACCAAGGGGCTCTGCTAATTGTGTACGATGACACGCCGATGAAAGTGCAGGAGATTTCTTTCTTCTCCAGCGATTTGGATGGTGATTGTGTGGGGGCAATTTTGTCTGGCGGTAACTAGCGAGGGGAGACGCGCTCATGGTGCCATTAATTCTCCGAAGAAGATCAGGAGCCACGAGCAAAGTTCCTTCCACCGTAATTTGCATGGTCTAGCATGGAGAGAGAAAATCTATCGAATTGACATATAAGCCTCACTTTTTGGATTTTGTTTTGCTAACAACGATGTCGTGTAGCTACAACCGGCCGTGTTTTTATTGCGGGACGTCAAGTAAACCATTTGAAAAGTGGAGGGATGCATAATATTAGATTTAGAAGTTTAGGGATGAATTTTAATGTACACTACTTTAAAGTTAGGATCCAAATGTTTTTATTACGGGACATAGCTAAAAAAATTTAATTTTTATGTTCGGATGTAAAAATAAATTTTTTCGCTTGTAGGCAAGAAAATATTTATGAATGCATGATATATACTGCAGGGACGAATACCCAGACATGACATAAGACAATGAGAGAAAAAAAGCAGAAGCTGACGTCAAGAACATTTTAGCAGTATTGCGTGAGCAAATTTACGATATATAGAACTTCTGTCATCTTTCATTTCACACTTCTTGGGTCATCGTTAAAAAGCAAATCGACTTAATTTTTTTGAGGAAGAGTTGCAGATTTTCCATTAGATCATTATCTACAAAAATATTTTCGGATAAGCTAAACCTAATTATTAACAACGGATGCATGCACGCACGCAAATCAATCTGTGTAAAGTGCTAAAAGAGATTTTTTTCCCTGGGAGCAAAAAAAAAAGGAATGAATCTTTATAAAGTAAACCATTTCTGAAACAATTATGAATAGCAAATAATAATTAATACGAGGGTTTCGTCCGGCCATTCTGCCTCCCCAGCTGCATGCATGCATATCCGACAACGGGACAAAGATAGAACCGGCCACCGACAGCTCAGCTACCGGCACCTCATTCTCCGCCGCTCACCGTGATGAGAAGATCGCCGGCCGGTCGATCGCCGCTCATTCTCGAGTTTCTGCTTGACTATGTCACCGGAGCTACGTACGATCGAGCTATACATATATACTACCGGATTAATCCGAAATTTTCTTCGAGGTCACGATCGAAACAGACAAGAAAAGACTTTTACCTTGGTGGTCAATGGTCGTGAACTCGTAAGAAAAGACAAATGTATGTGATTTGGACTAATAAGAAATAATTTCTTCCCGCTATAAAAAATTTGACATTGTCGTTTAATTTCTTGACGGGTTGACACCAAAAAAGATTTTTTATGGTGGTTAACCATGAAGAAAAGGTATTTTCATTTTGGTATAGACTTGGCGGGTTTTTCTAAAAGGTTTGACGACAAAAATAAATTTTATGGCTGTTTTGATATTTTCCTTCACTACTGAAGAAACGATTTTTGCGTGCGGACCGAAAGGCATCTTTCCGTGCGGAAGACCGGCCCGCTCGCACGAGAAGGTTTGGAAAAATCAAATTTTCACGTGCGAGCGGCCCAACCGCACGGGAAGATCTATTATCCCGTGTGGGCGGCTTAAAAGGCCCGCACGGGAAGATCTATTATCCCGTACGGGTCACTTAAGCCGCCCGCACAGGATAATAGATCTTCCCATGCGGACGTATTAAGTGGTCCGCACGGGAAGATATGTCCGTCCTGTATGAATTATTGAATTATTTAATGATTTAATGATATTAAATCGATAACTAATATCACATCACAAATAACATAAAATTAATTTCACATCATCACCATTTCACATATATACTTTCTAACTAATTTTTTGTACAATTAAATTTACAAATAATTTCACATATATAATTAAATTGACAACTAAATTCACATCACAAATTACAAAAAAATAATTTCACGGTCGGTGCCGACGGTGATTTTGGCGTCGTCGTCGTTGGTGGCGATGGCGGCGGTCGGTGGAGCGGCGGTCGGTGGAGGCGGCGGCGATGGAGGTGGTAGGCGGTGGAGGCGGTCGGCGATGGAGGCGGCGATGCACCGGCACACCCGAGAAGCCTCCGCAGTCGTTGTCGTGGTTGGCGGCTGCGGTGGAGGCGACGATGGAGGCCGGCGGCGGGGAGGCGACGGTGGAGGCCGGAGGCGGAGGAGGCCAACGGCGGGGAGGCGGAGGTGGAGGAGGCCGACAGCAGGGAGGCGGTGGCGGAGGAGGCCGACGGCGGGGTGGCAGAGGAGGCCGACGGCGGGGAGGCGGAGGCAGAGGGAGGCCGACGACGGGGAGGTGGAGACGGAGGCGTAGGTTGCCAGTGGAGGAGAGAGCCCTCAACGGTGTGTGGAGACGGGATCTGTATTTCGTCTCGTCGGGTGTTAGAAAATTTCGGAGCCCACGCGTACCTATATAGGCGGTGATGATCATCGCGTGCGGGCAGCTTAAGCGACCGCATGAAAAAATCGATTATCCCGTGCGGTCCACTTAAGCGACCGCACGGTAAAATGGATTATCCCATGTGGTTGCTTAAGTGGGCCGTACGAGATACTGCGGTATTATCCCATGCGGCCCACTTAAGCGACCGCATGGGATAATCCATTTTTCCGTGTGGCCGCTTAAGTGGACCGCATGGGATAATGCATCTTCGATTTTTCCAGGCACGGCCACTTATGGCCCGTCTGGAACCTATTGGGGTCCTCGTCCAGAAAAACCGTTTCTCCAGTAGTGCTTGGCGGTTCATGGTACCTAAGAATATTTGTGATCCTTGTATTTATTGATCAATTTGATAGTTAATTTCTGCATGAGTTTCCTTTTTAATACTTCGATTTACAAATATTTATAAATTTTGATATAAAGAGCTAAACTTTAACCGTTACTTTTTAATCAACGTCGACGAAACAAACAGGCACAAACGTAAGATATAAGTAAAGTGCTTCCAGTTACAAATCGATCTAATGTTATGACTTTAATAATTAGATTAGCATAAAATGTTATTCTTTTTTAAAACCCGACGACTTAAAGTCAAAATCGACAATTATTTTTGTGCGGATAGAGTATTTATAGATTTCATTTTTTAATCTTTCATCAGCAACTGTTGAACTCATGTCTTTCAAAATTATTTGTAGATTTTTGAGTATTTATAGATTTCATTTTTTAATCTTTCATCAGCAACTGTTGAACTCATGTCTTTCAAAATTATTTGTAGATTTTTTGGGAGGCTCTTTTTCCCGTTTCTTTAAATTGGTAGATTTAAAGTGTTGGCACCGTAGGGAATGACAGACAAAATGCATGAACTATTGCCTCATGTAATCATGTCCATTGGTTCACTGCATACTGGACGTGTCCAGGTGGCTATTAGCTCTCTAATTAAGGCGTATTTGAGACAAAATAATATTTTAACTTGGTGAGATTTATTGCACAAAATTTAAAAGCTATGTGCCAAACGAGGCTACGGATAAAATTGGAAGCGATTAAATTCAGTTAATAATTAACCTTTGACCCCCCAAAAACGAAAAAACTGCGTGCACTAGTTCATATACATCAGCTATAAATACACCTTCTCTTCTTCACTCTATGTCGATCTTGCATGTACTGTCGTCTCCTCCTCCTCCTCCTCCTCCTCCTCCTCCTCCTCCTCCTCTCCGGGCAAGCAAATACATTCGTCATCGTCATCAAGCTAGGAAGCTATAGTTCGCCGGAATCCATCGCGCCAATAACTCGTCCACGCCGCCGTCCTTCGTTGGCTATCCCAGCCACTACTCCGCCGGCTTCCCGGCGCCGGTAATGCATCTCAATGGTATTTAACTGTGGATTAATTATTTGTCGTTGTTGCATTGATTTTAATTTTATATGTATATGTGTATATATATATACAAATATTTCGTGCATTACAACGGACGTCATTTTATTTTATCATAATTTATTGGGACTATAAGTTAATTTTATAAATACTTAAGGAGTTTTCTGCAAAATAGTCAGGCGGATGAAAATTTTAAGTAGAAACACTCTTTTCAGCGCTCTACAGGTTAATTTTATAAACATTCAAAGAGTTTTCTACAAAATAGTTAGGTGGACGAAAATTTTAAATACTATTTATTTTATAAATAGTTATATATATATTGTCAGGCATACGGAATGAGAGGTCGCAGCGAGCTTGTCATGACAGTGAGCGGCCGCGGTCCGCCGGAGAACACCGTGGTGTGGACGACGGTCGCCGAGCCGGGGAACTGGTTCTACGTGCCACCGCCACCGTCGGGACAGGTATATGTGCGGCGGCCGGCCGGACGGACGGCGCCCGGTGGAAACCGTCGCGTTATTAATTCACTATCAATTGATTATTTATTTTATAGTTCTAGAAATGGTTTGATGTGTAATGTTCTTTATTTTCCTCCCAAAAAATAAAACTTTTTTTTTGGTTTAGCACCTTCACATGATTGATATGCATACGTGCATGCACTGGCCGTAGTGACGCTAATTATTATTACATTTAGCCGATGTGCAGTGAAATCTGTAATTTGATTTACCTTTTAATTATGACCAAGATAGGAGTAAGATTTAATACTGTAAATCTACTGTGAAACTGTGAATTAATACATCAAGACAAGAAGTTCCATGGCAAGGCCAATTATATAGCTAATGCATGCAATGCAAATCGATGAGTAACTCGGTCACAGTTCAATGATGAGCTAATTGAGCTACTACTAGCCAAGATATACAAGAGTATGATTCAATAACTAGGTTGAGTGTGAATACATCCAAGATTAGAAGTGAAATGAAAATGAAGAGAACTAGAAACATGCTAGCTAGGTTGAGCAATTAATTAATTCATGACCACTCTCTAGCTTAATTAGTGTATTATTTTCAGATTTTATTCCCATTTTACTTGTAATCATAGATGTATTGGCACTGTAATACCATAATTAAATTATATGCATGTAGATTGTACTAATTTCTCTGTATATATATAGTCTGACGGCACTATCATGATCAATTCTGCGGCGGTGGCCGGTGGGGCCACCGGCCGCATTGCGACGCAGAGCTCCGGCACCAGCACCGGCACCGGCACCGGTGTGTTCATACCGGAGCCTCGCATCCGCATAGTTCCCAGGATGCAGCAGCCAATCAATTGGGTTCCCTTGGTGCCTGATAGAGGTATATATAAGAGAGAGATGAACTTGCTAGTAAGTATCGGGACGTGTGATTTCAGCGTTAAGGGTCCGTGCATGATTTTTTTTAATGGAAAATAGCATGATTGTGCTTTTTCATTGAGTTCCGTAATTGATTCTTAATATGTTCATATTTTCTTTCTGCAACACGCTGACACTTAGTTGTAGCGTCTTTTAGAGAGGTATATATGGGAATTTTTCACCAAAGATAGCCGATATGGCTCCGCAGATTTAGGATGGTTTGGGTTTCAATGTTTTTAATGCTTGAATTCATCTGAACTACTGGAGATTAGGCCAGGATCAATGTAGGATATATAGGCTCATCTTTTTTTTGCAGATAATGGGAATCCCGGCCTTCGGTTAAAGGATATATGTTTGTGACAATATTTTTGTTAATAGAATACTATATTGTAATGCATTGTTATGTTTGTGAAAACGTGACATGTGATCAAGATGAATACTAATGTACTGCATTATTTACATTCAGATGTCATGGCACCACCACCAACTGCAGGTGGCAATGGCAGGAAGCCTGAACTGAAGACTGCAGATGCAGTCAAGGGCAAGGGGATACAAATGAGCTATGCTGCTGCTGTGAGAGGAGGTCCTAGAAATGCAGCTGTGGAGGCAGGTCCAAGCCATGAAGCTGTGAGGGCAGATCAAAGCCAGCAGGGGCACACGTTTTCACGGCAGAAAAAGAGTGCGGCCACGGCGGCTATGGAAGAGCCGGCGTCGGAGAAGAAGGAGGCAACGGCTCCTACGGTGGAGGACATCCCGGAGCTGGCGCTGCTGCCGGAAGAATGGATCTACTGATCGACTATATAATATCTGACAATGATCACTAGATGATGAATAAGAGTAGCTATTGTTGCTGCATTGATTTAATTTCTGTAGTTGGTGCCTGTTTTGCTAGACAAGTAATCATGAACAAATGGTGATGGATAATAAGCTCCGAGAATACATGGTTCAAAATTCAAAATATATGCGTGTTGTCTTTTGGAACATGGATGGCATCAGACCATCAAAGTGTCTACAAATTTCTTTCATGTCCTCCTATAGTATGGAAATAAAAGTGTGATGAAAGCACCTTCTTATAGAAGTGTGATCAACACTATCCAGATTGATCAACACTCTCTTATACAAATCTTGACCAACACTATCAAAAGCATTTTTGCATATATTATCCCGAACTAACATTTCATTCATGTATGTTTTTAACAAAAGAATCACATATTCACACATTCGATAGATAAAAGAACTTGAGAAGAAAAATGAAAAAGGGGTACTCACCAGACTACATCATTGATGTACAAAGCTAGAAGACAATGATGACTCCTCGGAGGTCAGAAAAATCCGAAACGTTAGAGTGGATATAACCCTGCACATGCGGATTTCTTCAAGTTAACAATAAGATCACAAAGCCAATAGAGATTAAAAAAAAGAAAACAAAGACAATAGAGGAGCATAAACATCAATTCCAGAAAGGGAGGGATCGTGGGTACACACAATCACTAGCATCACCTGTTGGAATAATGGGGCTAGGCCCATTTAAGTCAATAAATCTCGAGGCCCACGTTTAATGTTACGTGGTTAAATTGGTTAGTGCGATAGTTAAAAAGGTTTTCAATTGTGGACTATGTAGTTCATGAATGGGACGAGAAGATTTTAGGAACATGACGGCACCAAGAGAACGGTGAGAGAGATATGCTGGAAGGGAGATTGGGGGTGAGAGAGATATGCTGGAAGGGAGATTGAGGAAAATATGTAGCGCAAACTACATATGTAGTGAAAACGTGAGAACTACCATTGGATCAAAAAATTGATATTTGAGATTTGTCCACATCATCATGGGCAACCGATGTGATCCCAAAAATAGGGCGCCCATGCCCATACACATCTGGACCGTCGAATCTTCTGAATCAATCCAAAACCTTTACCCTATGAGCTCAATCCGAAACCTTTACCCTATGAGCTATAATCCAAAATGAGAAAAACTTATATTCATCAACACATCTATGGGGGGTATCACCCCGAGGTAGCTCACGGAGTGAAGTTAAGGTCAGCTGAAGTCAGACTGGTAGTCCTCGGGAGGAGGTCAGATGTCCAACCTCTTCCTGGGGTCGGGAGCCCCGACCCCTCAACTGTCCCTACTCTGTGACCGATTCCGACTATGGCTCATCAGCCCGACCTCCGATCTCCTCAGGATAGAAGGCTTGCATCGCAAGGATCGCGGAAAGGATAAGGAAGGGACAACCTGATAGAAGATGACATCACACGACAAGACTACGCAAAAACTACGCAGTGGATCCCAAGGCAAGGTGGAGCGCGAGATACCCACGGAGCGCAGGACCCGGGGGATCTCTATGTATTTTTAGATGTTGTTTGTACTTGCTTTTTACCTTTTAGTCTTAGCTTTCTTAGCCCCTCAAGTCCGCTTGTAACTGCCCCTTGATCTATAAAAGGGAGGGCAGGATCGCGGGAGAGAGGGATGGATTCTTTGGGAGTTAGGACTAATCTATAGAACCCCAAGAACTCTCATCCATTGTACTTTGTTTCATACATCATCCCAACAAAAAACACAAGACATAGGCTTGTTATCCTCTGGGAGGACTGAACATGTCTAAAATCTCTCTAGCTCATTTTCTTTCTTGAGTCGACCATCGCGCTCTTTCGATAGACATTCTTGACCACTCTTTCATCTTCTTGGGTAGCCTCCTTGAAGGACTGCCGACCCACACGTCGACACCATCCCTATCCAATATCTACTCATTCCACCCATCTCTCTTCATCTCAAACTCTCTCCTAAGCATGTGACCCATCTGATCACCTTTTGAGCATCCATCCATAGAAGCTCGGGAAGAGGAAGGGGACGACACTTGATGGAGGCGCTCGACGTCATGATGGCCAGGGACGACAGTCGACGGTGGCATGGTGGCTGGCTTCAGGGAAGATGTTGTGGAGGCAACGGCATACGACGACCTTCGTGTCGAGCTCACGAATATAGCCAGCGACCTTCTCTCATGTTCGAGGAGGTCGGCGTGGACGTCTGCGGCTCACCACCGACAGCACGCAGGACATGAACACGAGAATAGTGAACAGGTGTGATTTTTTTTATGTTTCAAACAGTGTAACTTTGTTTCTTTGTGTTGGAGTGAAATGTTGCAATGTGGTTTTGATGGTGTTTCATAACTTTGTTCTTGATTCAAATGGATTTGTTGGTGTTTTAATTGATGAAACTCAATGTTTTATATGTTACGCCAAGATGTTTCAGTCAATGTTCAAATTTATACCATCATTTTAATAGTTTGAAACATTTTCAATCTATTTAGTAAAACAGTTTTTACTAGCAGCGAAACAACGCCTGACTTTTTACGAAAGAAATCAGACGTATTCCGTAAGGATTCAAAACTATTGGATACATATACAAAGAATTTAGAGCCTTATCAAACATGTCATTTTCTTTCACAAATTAAGATTCTATCTCAACAACGGAATGCATTGCACAATCCATAACCTATTTAGAAGGTAAAGGTAATTACCAGATCTAACTCATCAAGACCTATGTAAGCCACCCAACATGCATAAATAATAAGGTTGCATGTGGTTCCATCACAAACGTCCCTTTTACACATACTAGCAACGGTGCCCGTGCGTTGCAACGGGTGAAGTCGGGGCGCGGCGCGGACAAGGACGGGAGGGAGGGGCGCAGGCGCAGCGCGTGAGCTTCGAGCAGCGACGGAGAGAGAGGCGCAGCGTGGCGCAGATGGGAACTGGCGAAAGGAGCGCAGGAGGTCTTTTTTTCATCCAAGCTCTCCCTTTATTTTCAGCATTGAGACTGCGGGTTAAATTTTATAAACACTCAAGGGGTTTTCTGCAAAATTGTCAGACGTACAAAAATTTTGGATAGAAACACTACTTGCTTTATAAATAATTATAGATTTTACATATATCCATATAACGAAAACACAGTTTACTCATTAAAGATCATTAAAAAACTTAGATTTCTAATTAACACACGTGGAGCTAATTAAGAAATTGCCCAAAACAAATAGTGTCGCACACATTGGCCTCTCTTTAATCAACAACAAAAATAGCAACATTAATTGGACAAGCAACGAATTATGTATGTATATAGACAGCATCTGATACTCCAAAACAAGAAAGACCAGATGTCATTAGAAAAGAGACGAAAAAGAAATAGCCTGTGACAATGTTCTAGTCGATGGAACACGAAGAAAAGAATCACTTCTAGGACAGTACAGTAATTGGGCAGTAGGCGTAGTAGATGACTAATTAACGATTAGGAGCTTAATTCCGATCATATCATGCGTTCGCGAAAAATTCCGATCATATCATGCGCTAAAATTCGTGGGCGTTGTCACGTCAGGAATGTGGCGATGGGCAGCAACGCCGCTAGGATCAGCGCCGTGTAAACGCTCACCGCGCCGCCGCCGCAACGCCTGCCGCTGCCGGAGAGGTAGAAGTAGTAGTACGGGTTGGACGACGACGGCGGCGACGAGAAGTGAGAGGAGGACGACGGGGGAGACGCCGTCGACCCGCTGCTGCTCTTTGTCGTCGGCGGCGGTGGTGGCGACGACGGTGGAGGCGGTGGTGGTGGCGGGCTCGTCGTCGGCGCCTCCGGAGGCGGGAACATGTCGCTCTCGTCCGCCGGCGGCGGCGGGAGCAGCAGCGTCAGGTACGGCGGCGGAGGCGCCGAGTACAGCGGCAGCACGGACGGCGTCGACGGCGACAACGACGACGGCGGCGCGGGCGTGGACGGCGGAGGCGGCGGCGACGTGCATATCGTCGGGCACGTCCCGCACTCGCTGACGCACAGCAAGCTCGCGTCCGGCCCCTCGCCGGCGACTTGATCGGCGCCGGAGCACGCCGCCGACAGCAACAAGATCACGGACACGGCCAGCACGGCCGGCCCCACCACTGCTCCTCCTCCCACCATTGCTGATGCTGCTTAGCTAGCAGGCAGAATACAGAATTCTCATGTATCAGCTGCAGCTGCGTGGTGTGATTTGCTTGTGCAGGTGAGATTCCGGCGAGCTTGTGGCCCTCCAGGTATATAAGCTCACACACAGTGATGCAAAAGATGTGCCAAACTTGAGTTGCAAGCTCCAACAGAATATGAACAGCAGGTTGTAAAGGGAAGATGCCCGGCCCTTCATTGGCAGCAAGCAATTGAGGATTCTTCTACTACAGATGAGTTAATGAATTAATCTCATAGGATTTCTGGGTCACATGTATATGACTACTACTGACAGTGTTCACTATTTGCAAGATTGTATCTGCAACAGAATTAGTGTGGGCAAATCCTACAAAAATGTGCTGCTTCAAACCTGTACATGTTATGGATACCTGCATTTGAAAATTTCTTTACCCCTGAACACTTTTATCAATTTGAGGTCTTTACAAGGTATGGCATGGAAGCCAATAAACAACCGACAAAAGAAGAGAGCACTTGTACAAAAGGCTAACTATGGAAGGAAAACTGTTGCCAGCCTTTAACTTACACGGGTTACTTCGAATGCCCTTCGCTGAGAAGGGAAGTATCAAAAGTACAGTATGAGTTAACGGTGTTACTAGTCAGTTTCCGCCTCTGTTGTTACAGCTGACTTGAGCTTTTGGCTCACAAACTGCCCCTTAACCCTGGGTCTTTGTTCTGCAAGCTTCTTCCTACTATGATACCTGACCTGTACAAACGAGAGATACAGAATTACAGATTCAGAAGAATGATCAACAATCTAAAGAATAGTAGGTATATTCGTTCACTATTTGCAAACATCTATTAAAACTCAGCCTTATATGCAAAAACTAAATATAGTTTGTCAAACGAAGTACCTTTTTCTCGAAACATCTATCTTTTCTTTTCATCCGGAATTTCAACAAGGCAGCTTCACGGCGACACCGATCACCATCCAATACAGTATTACTACAGTTCTGGACGCCGCTCTCATTGCCACTTTCTAGTGCAATTACCGTATTTGTATTTGCATCAGTTTCACCGCTCCCAGTGCATCCACTTCCTTTGCGGATATCCTGGCTACAGCTAGCACTTTGGTTAATACGCTCCATATGAGCATTCGCCAAGTCAACCGGTTCTCCTGATTCTCGGAGAATTTGTCTTGAATGATGTAATTGATGGTTTTCTTCTGGCTGCTTGTGCTCATCAATCTGAGGCGGTTTACCAAGATTTTCGTTGTAGTTGGATTGACAAGAGGCATGCTGAATTGCTGTCTTGTTGATGGCAGCTGAATCACAATGAATAAAAGCACCCTGTGGATAATACATTGGCTGCATAATTGCACCGAAGTGGTAGGGTATAGCAGCACCAACAGGAATTGGAACAGGAATAAACCCATACGATGAATGAATTAAACCGTCCTTTCTAGGAGAGGGGCTGCTTGTACCAGCATCTTCTCTTACACTACTGGAACACAGGATAGCAGCACCCTCTGTGCTTCTGTCCAAAGGGACCTGAGCTTGCACTGTACTCTCGCGTGTATTATGTTCACAGGAAAGCAAGACCCAGCTGGATTGGGGATTCTTGTCATAAACAGGTTGTTGGTGAACCACGTGTAAGGAAGGAGGAAATGGCCATTGAGCTGATGACTCTATCCTCTTATTACCATACCTGTGACAGGTTGCAAACCTTGTGATGAACATGCAAAATAAAGCTAGCAAAGAGTTACAAAACCATATATACGCAAGCAATTACTTATACCTACCCCAAGAGGGAATGGACTAGAACTAGCAAAATAGTATAACAGCATAAAGAAACAAATGGGCATGCAAAACGAACTCCACTCAGAAACCAACATTATTTAAACCAGAATTTATATGGATGAAATTTCAAACTTTAAAAACTAGTACCTCGAAAAGGCAGAGGAATTTGAGTGATTAAAGATATCTTTCTCCTTGAACTTGTGGTTTGTATAACCATTGAGATGATGTTGCTTTTCTAAATTAATCTCCAGAATGTGAGACGGACAAGATTCAGCATGGCCTGTTGCGGTCCCCTTTGAATTTTCACTAACGTTATTTTCCATGACAGCATTGTTTTCCAGAGCTGAAGATTTGCATTTTCTGTCAGCTGTGGTCTGGGCAACAACCAAAAGATCTTTTCCAGGATCACTTGAATGAAGTGAACTTGAATCAGCAAACCTCAAGGCATTATCCATTATCTGTCCAGCAACCTTTGCAGAAGTAATACCATTAAGGAATTTGGAACGCACATTCTTCTCAGTAGAAAGCACTTGTAGTTCACTATCACCACATGCATTTCCACTTGGAGCATCTAGAAAAGGTGAAATAGCAATAACTATCACATGTCCTCATATGCAAAGTTGACACTCAATAACCGATAGAGGCACATGAAAATCAAAGATCAGATTACCATGTCTAAATTCCTTACCATCATTACCCTTTAATGCATGTGATTTTGTGTTCAATCCATCAATGAAACCATTCTGTATTTTATGTTCTCTGGATGAGCCTGCCCCACCATCTGCAACAACCTCTGGTAACTTTTCAGCACTTTGAATTTCAACCTCCCTTTTGCTACCAGAACTCTGATCAAGGTAAAAGAGCCACCATAATGTTAGGTGCAGAAGAATTCCAATGATGAATTTAAAATAGACATCAGAACTTCATAGAAGATCAGTTATGATGGACTCTAACTTGCTTTAGTAAACAGTGCTGGTTACATTTACAGGATAAAGTCCTGACAAAAAATATGATAGAAAATTGAGTTTGTTCAAATAACTTCAGCAGTTCAGCTTTCAAACTTCTTTTTTCTGTTTGGCTTCAATGAACTTAGGAATGAAGAATTTTGACGTGTGCTGATATCATAAGACAGACAGGGTATAAACTAGCACAGATGCTCACCTGAGCATCACTTTCCTCGTCGCTGTTTTCTCCTGTCTTTGACCCATTATCACCATTGGCACTTAAATGATTGCTAGCCGCATTGTTTTCCGATGCATTTGTTTGGCTATTCATCTGCATTGGAATTTCCAATGGGCTCAGAGAAGTGCTCACAAGAATTGATATTTACTAAAAGCATACATTATAACATAACTATGTAGCATTCACAATCTTGACAACCAAAATTACTGCACACCACATTAGGGTACAGCTATAATTCAACTGGAATAAAAAAATGAATCTAGAAATAGATTGACCAATATAAACCACACAATACAACCGAGGAAGATTATATTTCCATATGGATCAAAAGACTGACTCTTAAAAGACCAGCGGAAAGAGGACTTACTGCATGTCGTCTCCATACATGTTGCCATAAGTTACGCAATTCATTCTTTCTCACTGGTTTCACAAGGAAATCCACCGCACCCTTCTGCATGCACCTGAGTACTGTGCCAATAGAATCTTGGGACGACATCACTGCAACAGATAACCCAGTGAAACATCACGAAAATCCCATAATAATTTTAGCAAACAATAAATTTAACAATTCTCTAGATCACAGCCTCTCAAGCTTCATCAATGTCCTCGCTACTGCTAGAGATAGGTCCATAACTCCACCATGCCACTCGGCTGTTTACATGTTTGCCATATTAGGCTTAGTGATTGGATTTCCCTCGATGCATTGCTCACATGGTGCATATATGTCTCTCTCCTTGAAGCATGCACCAAGGATAACATATTTTAGTGCCTATAACCAATTTTAATTTATATGTCTCATTCCCTGAATCCAATATTTAGCACATAGATTACACTCAAATAGGCACTTGTTTCAAGCGCTTTGCAAGGATGTCCTTGCTCTCCTTATTCTTAACCACTATTAAGAACATCAAAACTCAATAATTTCCTAATCTAATTTACAAAAGTAGCAGCAATTGATATTTTGAAGAATTCAAGCCTTGTGTGTGTGATTGTTTGGTTCATATTCATAGACAGTTAGGTACACCATACACCCACGGATAGCGTATTTCCTCAATGGAGTTATGTAATCAGAAGCTTGGAACCTTAAATATAAGCACGTGTTAATATAAAATTTCACATTCAATCCCATGTTCAATCATATTTTTGATACCATGTTTGAATGGGCCTCAATCCCGCCTATCCACGTGACATGTACGGAAAGGGATTTTGAACTAAAATCCAGGCCTACAGATGTGCATGGGCTGGGATTGAGGGCTTTCCAGAAAAGGCCTGAATGTCGAATTCCATACAAAAGACACATGGTTACCGTTGAAATTTTTGTGAATAAACTACCTCCAATCCCATAACTAACATCCTGTAATAAATAAGGCCAAATAAAATTAAGATGAGAATCCATCCAGTGATACTTATACAGGACTAATCTTGTAAAAAAACAATATTCGGCAATATCTCAAGCAAAGCAACAGAAATGGAATTTAACAAGAGTGATTTAATTTCGACAAAGCTATTACTAGAAAACAATACAAAACTACATCACACTCTTTATTCATTTGAGATCATCACAAGTTATCCAGTTGTAATAACTCGGGGTGCACATCCAGCGATAAAAATGCCCGCCAAAATTAAGCATATAGCATTAAAAACTAACACAGAGTTCCTTGCTTTAAGGAAAAGCTCTGGATAGTGAGGTCTACTCTACTCCGCTTGGCAGCTTCGGTTTGGGCCACACGCCACAAGAATTAAGCTAAATCAACTACTACGGGAAAGTAGGGGAGAACATCGAAGGGCAGCTTACTAATGACGGGGATGTTCTTGCACTCGTCGGAGGCGACGATCCTGGAGAGCAGCTCGATGCCGGAGAGCGTGGGCATGGTGACCTCCGTGAGCACGAGGTCGAAGGCGTAAGCCCGCTCCCGCATCACCCCCACGCCTTCATCCCGTCCGCCACCGCCGCCACTGCTCACCTCCGATTAATAGAGCAAACAGGGAACCCCACCCCCAATTCGCGAGGAGCCGGGAGAGAGAGAGAGAGAGAGAGGGATACTCACCGCGGTAGCCGCACTTGCGGAGGAGCGCGGTGACGACCTGCCGGGTGGAGTCGTCGTGCTCCACGAGCAGAACGCGAAGGGACCGCCGCGGCAGGATCTGGTCCCACCGGATCACCCCGCGCCCTTCAACCGCCGTCCCCGCCGCCGCCGCGCCCTCGCCGCCGGCCGCCGCCGCGTCGGCGTCGGGAGACATTTGGGAAGAGGAGGAAGAGTCGAGGAGAGAGAGAGGAAGGGGAGGTGGGAAAATATCTGCAATTTTTTTTTACGCGGTGGGTGCCACGTCAGCGGCGGATCAAATCGGAGGGCGTGGAAACCAAACCAGCCAACAAATACTGCGCGGCCGAGACGCTTCTCGTGTTTCTTTTCAGATATTTTTTTCTCTCTTCTTCTTTCCGAATTACCACTAACCTCCAAAGTTAATCAATCCGAGATATTTTGAATCGGTAGTACACATGTGATTTGGGAGTTTTTTGACTTTATTTTGGGTGGGATTCTCCTGGCCGCTCGTTTTGGGTGTGGGGAACTTATTGTGATGACTTTAGCTTAGCCGTGGGAAAAAAAAAAAAAAACGACGACTTTTGTGCGGCTGCGAGGTTGTCGACGCTTAACTCGCCAGTGCTTTTTTTCTTTTTTATTTAATTATTAGAAAAAAATCTGAATTACCCATAAGTTATTGGAGCACGAATTACTTCTGAACTCTTCGAAAACCAGACTTTTTCACCCTCAACTATTAATACCAGATGAATTACCCCTTAACCCAATCAAGCGGTTTTCTCCAATGTGACGTACACGTGACGTCTACGTGGCAAATCCAATTGAAAAAACAATAAAAAACATGGACCCCACTTGTGATATACCTCACCTCTTTCTCTTTTCTCTCTATGTCGATTGTTCGCTGGGGGCGAGGCGGGCGGCGTTGAGGGGCGTTGAGCGTGACAGCGACCAAGAGGGCACTACGGTGCAGCGGGGAGAAGGGGAGCGGTCGCCAAGACAGGATCTGGGCCGCGGGAGGGATAGACCTTGAGGATAAGTGTCGTGAAAGCAGAAGAAAGGCTGGGAGACCAACGGTGTGGGCGTTGGTGAGGGCGTCGAAGATAACCTCGCCAGCATGAAAAGAGAGGAGGAGGAGGGATATGGCATGGATGTTGAGCAGGCGGGAGAGGAGGCGCGCTGAGAGGGCGGAGGAGAGGAAGAGGCTGAGACGGGAGGTGGCGCAAGGAGGGCATCTGAGACGACGTGTGGGGTGAGAGTGGGCGAGAGCAGGGAAAGGCAAAGGAACAGCGTAGAGAGCGACGATGGGAGCATGGAGAGAAGCGTGTGGAGGGCGTCGGTGATGTCGAGCTTGGTGGCTAGAGAGGGGGGAGCGGCGCACCTATGCCAACGCAACCCTCTTCCTTGCATCCTCCCCCACGCCAACCTCTGCCTCACCGCTTCGCCCCGTCCCCAACCTCTGCCTCGTCGTCCCCGTCCCCAACCTTCGGTTCACCGCGCCTTCATGTCCCCAATCTCTGGCTCATCGCCCCAGTCCCCAATCTCCATCGCGCCATCCTCGCCCCCAATATCCGCCACGCCATCCCCGCCCCCAACCTCCGCCTTGCTACCCCTGTCCCCAACCTCTGACTCACTGTGTCGCCCTTTCCCCAATCTCTGGCTTGTCGCCCCCGCCCCCAATCTCCACCACGCCATCCTCGCCGCCAATCTCTGCCATGCCATCCCCATCCCCAACCTCCGCCTTGCCACCCCGCACCCAACCTTTGCCTCGCCATTGCTGCCCTTGCGCCATCCCATGCCGCGTCACCCCTATCCTTCATCGGATGGTGGCAAGCGAAGGTGCGGCGGATGGTGTCCGTTTCAAGCTCTACCTCCACACGGCTCCAGTTTCGCCTTGGGCCGCCACCTCCCCGAGCCAGCTTCGCACGCCAGCCAAGCTCGCGTCGATCTGCCTCCGTCATTGGCTATCGCCTCCTCTTGAGTGAGGTCCCTCTCTGTCCTCCTTCTTCAGCCATAAGAGCTTAGAAAGATAGCGCACAAGGGAGCGGAGCAGAGGAAATGGGAAGTGGGGAGGGATTGGTTTGAGGAAGAGATGATAGGTTGGTCCTTTTTTTGACTGGATTGTCACGTTGACGACCACGTATGAAAGCTTAAGTCAAAACCGCTCAGAACAGTGCTAAGGAGGTTCTTCGTCTGGTATTAATAGTTAAAAGTGAAATATGTCTGGTTTTCGACTTCAGAGGAGTAATTTGTACTCACACAACACAAATAGTTCAGGAAGTAATTCGGACTTTTTCGTTCCTAGTTATTATTGTTTTGAGGAAAATGATTAGCCAAGCATTTGCAACACGATAGTGTGTTGTACTACTACATTGGATGGGACACCACTGAATTAGATGCATGGGGACATTGTCTACCCTACTTTGTACCGACGACTGGTTGCTCCCTTCTCCACTGGATGATCCAATATGTATACAAGAGCTAAAACAGTGTGATTCCATGTAATTTTTGTTTGTTATAGGAGAGTAAGAGACTACAGGTGATTGATGTGATGACTACTGATGTCCACAAATATAGCTGTATGCATTCTTTGTACGAAGGCTGGAAATTAATTACGCTTACTCTGTTAATGAAATCTTAGGTGTGAATTATGTATGGATTTGTTTTAAGTTTTAAAGAAAAAATGGATATACGCGTACAATGTTTGAGATAATATCAGATGCGGTGTGTGCGTCTAGGCTGATAAGCTTCGTACATGGTGACATGGTGAAGATAAATTGGATCGATCATCGTGCATAAATTATGGGCCCATTTGGTATGGATCATAATTCTCTAATTCTATATTCTGATTTTTCTGAATAAGATTATATAGAGAATCAGAATCGATATAATAAAATAATAATTAGAACAATATTTTAGATTATTTTCAAGTGATTCTTGAGAGAAATTGATTTCAAGTGATTCTGGAAGAAACTGTTTTTAGATGATTCTCATTTTCTATGTAAAATTATTGAATCACTTGAAGTGATTCTTCATAGAATCGTTGTAAAATAACTTGTTTGATAAAGATTCTATTGATTATGTTGAGAATCGAGAGAATCCTTATCAAAGGGCCATATGTTGTCTTATATCACATTTTGATCCAAGGATTCGTACAAATGCAGCAAAACAAAGCTTTTCTTGAGAGTCAACTTCATTATCCTATAAAGGGGAGCGTGGAAAAACTGTAAATATTAATTATTGTTTAGCATATATAATTCGCAAAACCATCCCCTATTCTTCTAGATTGTCTTTTTTATTTAACTATGTTTTTCACCCTCTCGTTATATTAAAATCTAATGTAGGTGAAGTCTACTAATCTACTGATATTTAGCAAGGATCTAACATAGTAGATGACATGCTAGGTTGTTTAAGGTTGTTAACCTAGCTTGTAGGCAACTGCTAGTATTTGTAGAGTACTTGTTGTCTGTGCAGAGATTATTTCTGATGTGGAATTGTTGCTTGTAGTAGCCAATAGCGATTGAGTTGCTGCGGCTGTCTCCACCTGAAATTTGATTTGACTGTCAAGGTGTAAACCAATAAACCATGCATAATTTATTTTTTCCCTCTCATAAAAATCGCAGGCGTCGGCGGTCAACGATAAAATCTACTGCCGATAAGAAGGAAGAAAAGCTGGAAAATATGACTGTTTTTATTTTTGTGGGTTTTATTGATATGGTGTATCTTGCTTTTTAAGCTTCCATTTATCACCATATACTACAACCTGCTAAGCTAGCCTTATGTAAGGTCCCAACAATGCTCTCTTACAACCATGTGTTAGTTATTCTTGATTGTTATTGTCAAAAACTGGCCGGAAATTAAAAACGCTCAGTTTTAAGTTTCAATATATGTTCGAGTTCGACAATCAAACTGATTATGTTTTAAAAAGTGGCATAAGGATTTTTGAAAAAAAATAAGAGAAGGACCCCAACTATCTTTAAATTAAGAAAAAGGGAGCACATCCACGACTATGTAAACGACTTTTATGTACGAGAATCACTATAGATTAAAGATGGACTGTAAACTGCTCGTGTTTGCAAAAGTCGACCTCATTTTCACATACAGCTTCTTAAAAGACCAACATAAAAAATAAAAGACCAACATACAAAAATTAATTTTCGCAGATGAGTCTTTTAAGGGGTTGCATGTAAAAATAGGCTATATTTTTACACGCTCGTCTTCATTTTCGGCTCCGCTCGCTCGAGAATTTTCACGGGCACAAATTCTGTTTTTTATGGGTCCAAAGATTTTTTTCAAAACAATTTATCTTTTTCTGGTTTATCGGTTTTATAATGAAAAGTGGAGGACCTTGTGACTTCGCCAATGACTTCCCCATTAGGTAGTATTTTGTTAGCCTAAGCTTTTATTTATTTTTATATGTGGATCACTTAAGTGATCCGCATGTAAAAATATCCCCTCTCCTCCACATATTTTTTCTCCTCTCCTATCTCTTTTCCCTCTCAACACATCAAATTTTTTCACCTCCTCTCCTCTTTCTCTTCCTCTCCTCTCATCTCTCTTCCTCTCCATCTCCTCTCTATCTTCCTCTTTTCTTCTCTCTTCTGAGTGGTGCCGAGCAACAGTGGGCAGCGACGAACTTGGGTGTCGTCGCCGCGGCGTTGCCGAGGCGGTTGTTAACGACAAAGTTTGGCAAGATACTCGAAGCCGAAGAACAAATCGAGGCGAATTTGGCGGGAGAAAGAGTTATTGTCAAATTTGACTGCGCATCGGCTGAAGGGTTGTCAAATTTGACTATCGGCCGATACCGAGTCGGACTCGGCCAACCAATATAGATAGGGCAGCAGATACAACTAGTTTTGAGTTTAAGTTCAGCTCGGATTAAGGATTTAAAGTTATTGCCGGACAAGGATAGAGTCCATTACATGCAATTATATCTATTAGTTAGGAATATTAATAAGTCATATTCATCAAGGATATTTTGATAGGGTTCGACTAAGGGACTTGTTCATATGTTTTTGTAATTTAGGAGTTTGAGTCATGTCCAGCCTAGACAGGTTTGTATATTTGGATATAAGTAGATGCCCAAGATCTTGTAAAAAACAACAACAGTTTAATACACACTTTCGGCGTATCGCCATCAGTTTTTTAGGTTTATTCATCTCGACGAGTTCTTATTTCAAGTTGGGTTGCATTGGCTTCGATCTCTGACAAGGGGTAAAGCTTGTCATGGCGGTTTATATCGGTGGGATTAGTGTTTATATCGTTTCGACACTCTAATCCAACTTATGTATCTGCCTATTTATCATATATCTTAACTAATCTAAACCGACAACTCTGTTTACTTGTATCAACCAAGCCTTCTTCAAGGTTTTGTCGATATCGATTAAACTGTTTTGTTGATCTGGATTAGCTAAGATATCCATCACCCTGAAAATCAATCCAAGGCTTGATTGTTTAGACTTTATGTTTCTTTTCACACTTAGTGTTACATCAATTAAATTTGACCTACTAAGTCGTCCTTAGAATCATAAAAACTAACCTACCTTGGATTGCCAATAAGGCTAGTATAGAAGTTTTAGCCGATCTTACCTGGTATAACTGTTTTGCTTTAAGTCATATGATTTACTTTACTTAATTGGTTATATCTATTATTTTATTTAAATTTATCAACCATTTAAATCTACTGGCCTCGCGCTGTCTCAGTCAGGTCTGATCTGCTGAGGTTATAACCTTTTTAATAGATTTAATCAAGGTTGATAATATTATATAAGGATATATCCGAATTTTAGCCAATATGTTATCTAATCACCCAAGCTCTTTCATAGCTATGATCCAAGTCCATAAATTGTTTATTTATTTAGTTTTGGTTATAAGCAATTATTATTGTCTCGTTAGGTCCGATCTATCGTAATTGTTGGTATCTAAGAGAAAGACTAAATTATTAATTACATGTTATTTGAATTTACAACCAATCATGATTGTTTTAGGTCTAATCTTCAATATCTATCCATTACATAGTTATTTAGATCATATAATTGTATAACAATTGACTTTAATAATATTAATTTTATACTGCATCGATTGGGTTCGACCTATATAATTGAAATTGTCTATGTTTATATTTGATTTAAATCTATTTCATGAACAATATCTTCTACCTTACGGCCGATTCAACTTGACCGCATCAGCTAGGTCATCACATTATGTCATCGGCCTATCGGTTGATCGGCTATCGTCTTCTAACTTTTACCATGTCTTGTTGGTTACAGGATCAAACCAAATGGCACGCCCGTGTTCTTTTCTCCAGCGTTTATTGGACCTACACTGGAGCTAAGCAGAACTCTCTGGCCACCGTGTTTTCACATCGACAGCGATGCCAGGGAGCGGACGGTTAGTAGCCCCACCGCCGGCAAGGAGCGGTTCGAGCGGCAGCTTGGCGACCTCGGCGGCGCCGCCACCGACGAGAAGGCGTTGGGAGCGGGTGGTGGTCGATGACGACGACGACGAGGCGATCGGGAGCAGTGCCGTTGCCATCGCCAACCCCAGGACAGCCGGATCCACCTTCACCGCCCGTGACATTCAGATCCGGCTAGGGTTTTTGGAGGATTTTTATTTTTTTGGATTTTTATTTTTGCGAGCGGATGATATAAGCACTCGCATGTGAAATTAGATTTTTGTATATGGGTGCGTCACCCACATGAAAAAATCGACAAGCGGTTCAACCACATAAAAATAATAGATTTTGACCGCATTGAAAAATGGGTTTTGTGATAGCGATTGGATTATGACACAGACCCAAGTGAGTTGGTGTGAACACCCTTGCACCAAACCATCTCGCTATACTTAGTTCCCTTATCTTATTTTTATTTTTAAACATAAAAATATTATTGATTACACTCAGAATTCACATGAATCTCTGAATATATCCATAGGTCATGTTTGATTTAAATTATGTAGATTATTACCGCAGATTGTAAACTTAATTACAGAGATAAATTAAATATTTGAATAAATAAATATGACAGATGGCTTAAAATAAGGATCTAAATAATACAATACAAAACTTTTTAACAAAACGTATTTTTAAAAATATAAGGCAATCAATCTATTTTAATAATCTTTCACTGCAAAGATCTTTCCTGTCCTCGTTGGCACGCTTTGACGCGCCTTGCCATCTTGGTCACGGAACTATAGCTAAATGCAAAAAAAGGCTTCTCATCGTCTCACACACTTGGTAGCTCCTTAATTAATAGGACCAGCCTTTCGATCCTTAATTAATAGGAGTACTCCTAATAGCTTCTGAACAGTACTTTATTGAGCTCGAGATCATCGAGTATTTGATATTTAGCACTAAACTAGAATATCAGCGTACTAGTTAACGTGCTTCATATAACTTCGTACCATAGAAAGTTTAGTTTGTTTAGATTATAATTTATTTTGCAAATCCTAATAATATTAATTAATTTTGAAATAACTATGGGCTCTTCAATGGTGAGTTTGTCTTGCTAGGATTACTATGTTAAGTATGAGTTATTCAACATTGCTATGTTGGTATATTAAAAGAATACATGTCCGACGAAGTAGCTCTCACCATGGCGGTCGCAGTAGTCGATGGCACGGGCAACGACGGAGGGGATTGAATTTTGGGATGGTAGGCGTCGGTGGTAGCACTGCAGCGGCTGTGATGACACACGACTGCTTCTTTAAAAAATCGAATATTATTGAAAATAGAAACAAAGCAAATATGGTAATGAATATTTATCATAATATAAAAATCATCTGAACTTCTCAAATCAACAAAGAGATGTAGCTCAATAGTTTTTTTAAAACAATAAATCGATATTTATAATTTTTATAATTAATAATAATATATACAACTAGTTGTACACTTTACTTTCTTGTAAAAAACTATATTCATCTATAAATGTAATTATAAGTAGTATGACATAGCTTAATAAAAATAAAAAATAGTCATTAGGCAAAAAAATCTAAAAGTACTAGACAAAAACAGTTCCATTTAATTAAGCATCTCAATAGTATAAATCTAAACATTTAGAGTAGATAAGGGCTAAAACTAATCACTTGTATATAAGAAATACTTTGTTTTTTTGATTTTGAGAAAAATGATGAATTCGTTTTCGAAAAGTTTTCTACGGATTCCGGTTTCCGACATAGCCTTATCATATTCGTTTCTGTTTTAAAAAAAATCCAAATTCGTTTCCGTTTCCGAAAGTTCCCAAAAAAATTCCGACATTTTCCATTTCTGAAAACACGTCCGAAATCCAGATACTTTTCGAGCCGTTTTCATCCCAAGATGCCAAGTGGTAAGGGGACGCTGGCACCTTAGGACTACAGCGCCAGCGTCGTTGGCGCACCAAAAGGGATTATTCATGGAATAAGGTTTTCTGTAAAATAAATTTTTAAAAGGACCAAAATGCAAAAAAAAATCCAGTTTGGTTCCTGATGAGCTAGGTCATTCACTTGTGGGCTTGTGGTATTGCAGGACATGAAAGTATGAAAAGTCCGATTCCAGGATGACCATGCCTAGCCTGACAAGCATGACGAGCCCACCAAGGTAAAAGGCCCATAGAGCCCGTTAAAACAACATTGCCTAGCCTAGTTAGAACAAACGAGTCCAGATGTCCAAGGAACATGGTGATTTTCCTTGAATTCGCGCATTTGGTTGGCCCTTTTGTTGAAGATGTTGTGTGGAATATGATTTATCCAAATCATTTAAGGCCTCTTTTTGGAATGAATATATTTTGAAGAACTTCACGAAAATTAAACGAACCTACAAATTTGAAATTGTTGCGTTGCTAAGGGGCGCCATGCTTACAAAGTTCTTAACTATTTCATTTAAAATGTTGGAAGCTAGTAACAATGCTAGTAAATGATGTGTAAAACGGTCCTAAGAACATTTTGTATGTACGGGAGGCGAGCCATGAGATTAGCTCAGCTAGGGTTGACTTGGTTAGCGTCTTCAAATTTACGGTTAATTATTCATATCTATTGATTACGAGACGATTTTGTTAATTTTTAAGATATCGATGGTCTAAATTTTGAAGGTGTTAATATTTATACTTTGTAACGCGTGACAGGAAAAAATGCATGTAATAAGTAATTTTTACCGGCCTCTTACCTAAAACGATTATTATGGTTCAGCCCATAAGGGTACACCTTCCTGGACTGGCATTAATCCTCGTCCGGATATTAGGCTATTCGTGAGGAGTTTCATCTCACGGTTTTTAAGCATAAGATGTCAATAAAAAATGTTTGAGTGAATGAAATAAATACTCTCTCTAATGCTAAGTTTCATTTACGGTTTCATAAATGGTGTATCATTTAATTATATAAGACATATGATTGGGACGTGATGAGATTTGATTTAAACTCCGAGTCCCAGTGCTAGTTTCATCGGTTTGATGAAACCCTTCCTCTCTCTCCTCTTAAATTTTTTCACGTCATCATACGAATGACGCGTGACAAGTATTTAATGCGTATAAAATTACCACTAAAAATGACCTTAAACACGCCGTGCACCGTGCGCCCGATCCACACCGCCCTGCCCCGCCCCACACGATCTCCCCACCCCCAACCCACCTCATCCATCCACCCGCCCGAACGACCACCATTACACCACTTAACTCCTCTCCCTACACCAAAGTCCATGCATCAAATCCCATCCCAGCCGTCCATTCCCCTTTATTGCCCGCCTCCACCACACGAATCTCGAGGCACAACCTCTGCACGGACGGACCGAGCCCTGTATGATCATCTGAGCCGCCCGTAAAGTCAATGGTCAACCCCGCACGGATCTTACAGCGCATGGTGTTCGAACGATTCTCTTCTTCTTCCCCCCTCTCCCTCCTCCTCCTCCTCCTCCTCCTCCTCCGCCTTCAAACACGTCGTCGCCGACGACCACCATCACCCACCAAATCACGCATCCCCATTGCCATCGCCTCACGCTTCTACCCCTCTAGAACCTTCCAGAACAATCCAGTATCCCTGCACGCCCTCTCCTCGCCCTCCTCGAGATCGCGCGGAGAGGGAGGCGTCGCTTGATCTGTGAGGAGGAGGAGGAGGGTATCCGCGACTGTGAAATCGGAGATATGGTGGTGGTGGCGGCGGCGGTGCTGCCGCAGACGGCGGAGGCGCTGTCGCGGCGGGCGAACATGCTGAGGGACTCGCTGCAGAGGAGCCAGGGAAACACGGACGGGATGGTCACCATCCTCGGATCCTTCGACCACCGCCTCTCCGCGCTCGAGGCCGCCATGCGCCCCACCCAGGTAGGTAGTATCCGCACCCAACCACATTTGAACCATTTTCCGTTGTTCGATTCGGCGAAATTTGTAGCAGCGTGGCACGGAATTCGTCTGAACTCGTGTGTGTGTGGTCATGTTTTGGGGGGGATTGCAGGTGAGGACGCACGCGATCCGGATGGCGCACGAGAACATCGACAAGACGATCAAGGCCGCCGATGGCATCCTCTCCCAGTTCGACCTTGCCCGCCGGGTACTTCCACACTGAAATTGCCAACATTTTGCGATGAATCTGACAGTGAATTTGGTTTGTTTTGTGAATCATGGCATTGTATAGATCTGGAGGGATTAAGTATGGCGGACTTATGGTGGGAAAATGGCACAACTGTTGCAAACTCCATTTTCACCATGTTCAGAAGTTCTGAACATTTCTGAATAAATTACTACTAGATGATCTTAGAAGGCCTAAACTGCTAGCTGATTAAAATTCATTTACAAGATTGTAGTTTTGTATGTACCTTCAAACTGGCTTTGAGGTTGTAAATACTTCAAGTCCAGATCTGCATTAGATTTGTGTCTTTATGCAAATGTTTGCTTTCGAGCTTCAGGCTGAGGCAGCAGTATTGAAGGGTCCTCATGAGGATTTAGAGAGCTACCTGGAGGCAGTGGATCTGCTCAAAGGCATCGTTCGCTTCTTTTCCACAAACAAGAACTTCAAGAGCAGTGAAGGAGTTCTGAACCATGTCAACAATCTGTTGGCTAAGTCTGCTCTGAAAATTGAAGAGGAATTTAGGCAGCTGATGGCTACATACAGGTAAGAGTCTCTATTATCATTGCACATCCATGATCTACTCCTGAGCTATTGCCTGTATGCCAGTGAAAGAATAGTTAATTTTATATTGTTCTCTACTTGCAGCAAACCTATTGAGCCTGATCGCCTCTTTGATTGTCTTCCCAAGTCTCTGCGGCCAACAAAAGATGATCCTGACGCTGATCGAGGGAATGCTGGCCACTCTGAGCATCCCTCCAAAAGTTTGGAGACTGCAGTATACCGGACCCCAACACTAATTCCTCCAAGAATCCAGCCTCTCATGAATGACATCGCTCAGCAGCTCATTCAGGCTGGAAATCAGCAGTCATGCTATAAAATTTACAGGTGGGTTTTGATTATGAATTTTACATCTATTCTGGGTTCCTCTTAGTTCCACTCCACAACTATCCTGAGTTCTTTTAACACTACAATTGTGCAAACATCAAGCTAGTATTGTCATCTTTTTTCAGAGATACCCGTGGGTCTGCACTAGAATTGAGCCTTCGGAAATTGGGAGTAGAGAAGCTTAGTAAAGAGGATGTACAGAAGATGCAATGGGAAGCTTTGGAGGCTAAAATTGGAAACTGGATCCATTTTATGCGAATTGCGGTGGGGATTCTTCTGAGAATAGGTCCATATTATGTATATTCAGACCTTAAGACTCATATTTTGCTTACCACACAGGTCAAACTACTACTAGCAGGCGAAAGAAAAATCTGTGACCAGATTTTTGATGGTGTCAACTTTAACAAGGATCAATGTTTTGCTGAACTGACAGCAAATAGTGTTGTGACTCTTCTAAGCTTTGGAGATGCTGTTGCTAAAAGCAAAAGGTCTCCTGAAAAGTTGTTTGTATTGCTAGACATGTACGAAGTAATGCGTGAACTTCAACCTGAGGTATTCTGGAAGTTATTTGTTGAGACCTGACTCCTGCATGATTCACTTGTTCTTTCACTTCCACAATTAGCTTGTGAGATTTTTCATGTCGTTATGGTTTTCTCTTCACTGTGAAGACTACAAAATTTCAACCCTACGCTTGTCCAAACTTGTTACCAGATTGAGGTGATTTTTGAAGGAAAATCATGCTCTGAGATGTGGGAGGCTTCATTGGGCTTGGCTAAGCGCTTGGCTCAGACTGCTCAAGAAACCTTTGCTGATTTTGAGGAGGCTGTTGAAAAGGATGCTTCGAAGACTATTGTTAATGATGGAACTGTGCATCCTTTGACCAGCTATGTGATTAATTATGTTAAATTCTTATTTGAGTAAGTACTCACTTTTAACTTAGTATTCTACGGCACTTCTATTTCAATGTTAGGCTAGGCTTCTTTCCCGAAGGAACTCTCTAGAATGTCCGATTAACCACTGCTTAGTGGTATCGAATGATACAAAGTTGTTCAAGGAGCTAAACATGAACACAAGAAATTGCCTATTCATGGACATGTAGATTTGTAAATCACTACAATTTGAGTGAGGTATGGTACATTGATCGTGATGAGTTATCTATGTGACAATATGTTCATAGTTGTATCCGTCGAGAATTACTCTGAGCTTCACATCTACTGAGGAGAGTGCAGATAACAATTAGGGAGGAAGTAGAAAGAACTTCAATCACCAAAATTACTGCAGTGAGAAATTTACTAATAGTTATGCATAAATTTAGGTAGACGGAAGTTTTTCTTTTTCCCCCTATTTTGTTTCTGTTCTGAACTAATTTCTAACGGTTCAAAGCAAACTCCTGATCTACTATTCCAGACAGACATGTTCTCTATTACCTTACTATTGTTCATCAAGAATGGTCTAATTTGTTTATAGTTTTCCTGTATTGTTATCACAAACCTAACAACATTTCCTTGTATGAACAGTTACCAGTCGACACTGAAGCTACTATTTCAGGAATTTGAAACTGCTAGTGAGACAGAATCTCAACTTGCTGTTGTTACCATGAGGATAATGCAAGCCCTACAAAATAACTTGGATGGAAAATCTAAACAGTATAGGGATCCTGCATTGACCTACTTATTTCTGATGAATAACATTCATTATATGGTCAGATCTGTTCGCAGGTATGTTTGTTTCCTCTCTTCGAATCTGCATCCTATAAATACTGGCAATATGCTCATTTAATGTTCTCCTGTGTTGCCTCAGATCAGAAGCAAAGGATATACTTGGTGATGACTGGATTCAGAGGCACCGTAGAATTGTGCAGCAAAATGCCAATCAGTATAAACGTGTTGCTTGGGCAAAGGTTAGGATCTACGAATTATTTAGTGTTCTGCACACCAGTTTCCTGCTAATATATGGATGCGCAAGGCTTTTGCACGTTTGCAAAAAAAAAAAGCACACCAGTTTCCCTTTTTTGTTTGGCTGCATGTTGTTTACCTATGTGGACCTCTTTGTTAATTTTATTTTAGAAAACAGCATGCTAGTTTGTGTGACAGTTCAAAGCACTTGTGAGACTTTGGTCCACATTCCTCCATTTATGTGCCAGCCAGTTCAAATTTGAGTTGGTTATGCCCTAATACGAATCTTTTTACAAAGCTGAGCTTCAAAAGTGGCAACTTTAGTTATTATGGTGTTACTATTAGATTAAAAATTAAAGCATCTGCAAAATCCTTGTGTACATCTAGTTTTACAGAACTAACGTATACAGATGCCATGTTAACTCAACACAATCTATTATCTATTATATATTAGAAGTCCATTAAAATTTCTACAAACGCTCTTAAGCCGCCACGTAGCATCCTACAAACGCTTCTAAGCCACCACGTGGCACTATAATAAATTAGAGAAATTCTTAAAAATTTTGGGGAAAAATAAAACATCTAACAGTTGATTTTCATTAAAATTGGGTGGACCCATTATTTACAACCATTAGATTTATCTTTAAAAAAATCACCTCCCAAACCTGGGCCCACCTGGGCCTGTAGGCAAGTACGTACATATGTTGCTTTTTCTTAGAAAAAAATACGTACGTCCGCCCCCTGTTCCCTCAATTCTTTCCGCTCTCTTTTTCACCCATTTCTTCTCCTATTTTCATGTTTTATTAGTTAGAAAAGCAAAAAATTTGTGTGAAACAATTAAGCATCTACAACATCTAAATCATACAACTAATATTGATCCGTTTATGTCTTTAGATTATTTTACATTTAAAGACTCATATCCACTGTAATTCAACTTTGAAAAGAAATATGCCACTTTGGGCTATATTTTCTGACTTTTGCGTGCCATTCAAACAATTATAAAATGATAAAAAACACTGATATAGATTTTATCATTGTGTATAACTTGATAATAATTAAATTAGAATAAAAGTAAAATGAACCTAACTCTAAATAATGTTAAAAAATTTACTCCCCCATTCTAACACTATAATAAGTCAAAATAGCATTATTACAATTGTAATATTTATATTTTTAATATCTACTATGAATATGCTGTAGGAAAAGATGAGTAAAAATAGATTTTAATCAATTAATAAAGATTTTATTCTATTTTTAGTTAATAAAGTAATAGCAACAAAAACACTATAACGTATAAAAAAATATTTTAATTATATGCATGCATACTCTCTCCCCTTCGACTTTGTCTTCCTCTCCTCTCTCATTCAATTCTTTCATCTTCTAAATTTTAACTAATTAATAAAATAATCAATAATTAGAAAGCTAAATGATGATAATTTATATGTAAGTATGTAACAACTTGCGTCGATCTAAACCAACTAGAAGGAGGACTAACTTGATGGTACAAATAAAACATATTTATTAACAATAATAGTTCTTTAGGATTTGTTAAAAAAAGCCACTAAACATTTAATTAAACAAGACAAAACACCTTATTGTTAATTTGCACCTAATTTGTTAGATACGTTTTCCAAACAAACTAAATCTAACTCCACAATGAAGAGATCATAAATAATTGTTTATGGCAATGCATTAAATATTCTAACAAATAGTTTGGAAAAAATATTTAAGCAATGCCGATGAAGAAAAAATTGGAGAAATAGTTCTTTTGAAACATTGCAGGTGTCATTTGATTGATATTTCGCCTATATAAGTTTTTTCAAACGCAATCTATAATACATGCCCGTGCCAATATGCCGGCTACCTTCCTAGTTTTGTAAATTAATGTATATGGCGACGCTGAAGAATTGCAGAGATAATAATTTTACTATGTAGCTTTATTGTCCTACAAAGGCTTTTTATTTATGAAATCAAGCCTTGTGGATTCGGTAGTTAACGTGCTTGTTACATGATTCTACATATTGAATAACAGTTGGTTATAATCTATATCTGCCATGCTTGATGCTTCTGTTATTTCAGATTCTCCAGACACTTTCCATACAAGGTGCGGGCAGCACTGGTTCATCAGATCTTAGCAGCAGTGGGGTTTCAAGAGCTATGATCAAAGAACGGTTGGTACCTTGACAGCTTGTTTTACCCTGCTCGGATATAAATGATAACTGAAGGTGTCACAAAACATTATGATTTTGCCTTGGCAGGTTTAAATCATTCAACATGCAATTTGAAGAGCTCCATGCAAAGCAATCTCAGTGGATTGTACCTGATCAGGAATTGCGTGAATCCTTGAGGCTTGCGGTAGCTGAGGTTCTGTTACCAGCCTATCGGTCATTTGTCAAACGTTTCGGGTATGTTAACAGTCACTTTTCATCTTCTCCTTACAACCATAACTTTTTTTACATGCCCAGTGTCCTCCATGCAATCGATTTATTTGGCTCCGTCTGAACTTTTATTGAGAGTTAGATCTAGTATCCTAAACTGTAATCCTATTTGTCAATCCCCCTACAAGAAAATCTCTCATATGTCTATATGTTAAATGATTCACTGTCAATTTCGGTCCCTCGTCAAACCGCAAAGTTAACTGCATAGTGCACGCACGATGGAATAGTGGCGTGAGCATGACAGTGGCTACTTCTGCAACGTTTTATGTTTCCTCCCTCCTGTTCTAAGATAATGACAGTACTACGTACACATTTGGCATGCAGTAACCTTGTTGAGAATGGGAAGAACCCGCATAAATACGTGAGGTACAGCCCAGAGATGGTGGAGCAGCTGTTGGGGGAATTCTTCGAAGGACAGCAATGGGGAGAGCAGAAGCGCTGAGTAGTGAACACTGTCCATGAGCGACAGCACGAGCTCTACCAGTAAGTTGAAGTTGTACAGCAGCACGATCTGCAAATATTTCTTTCCCGGACAAGCAACTAACGATTCTTTGCCTTATACCGATGCGCTACCGATGAATATATAATAGCAGCTTCAGTTTGTCTCAAACGCCCTGCAAAAGAGTAAAAACGTTCTCTTCCCTTTCAGTGCTGAGTGGCAAATACGGCGACAGGTGAAGAGGCGTGTATCTCTATGTTCTCACAACACACCTATGTTATTAGTGTTTTGTTTTTTTCCGATCACAGATTTGTACTATTGTTCTGTTATGGTGTTCGGAACTAGTGATCCGTTTATGCGTCCACCAATCATCTGCTTTGTGCTGTAGAAAATATTGCTTATTGCAGTGAGACTACTATTAGGACCGAAAGGCATAAAATCTTTTTAGAGAAAAGTCGCGAGGACCCGGCTTATATCGAAAGTCAACAGAGATGTACTTGATAGGACAGTGGTATGTGGTTTTAACCTCGAAATTCCGTGTTTAATTCTTTCCATATTTATAATTTTTTATAAAAATGTTTAGAGTGACGTATCTCTTCAAATCTAAAAAAAAATTGAAAGCCAACAATTTTGTTATGTTATAATAAAGGGGACAACACAATGTTATGTTTCTTTCTCACGAGGAGGATGAAGAAGGCTCAGGCTTTATATCTGTTATATCTGGTAATGTCAGCACTAAACATTCAGCTTAGATCATCGTCCAGCGAACCGTGTCTGTTCCACTTATGTTCAGGCTCACGTTTTCGGCGTTATTGCTCGGAGTATGATTAATATAGGCTTAGTGTTTTGAGAGAGATTTGGCATAAAGAGATCTTCGTGAAGCCAGCAAGAAATACATTTTATTTTCCGAGTACAAGTAAGTTAATGAGAATCCTCCATGATAGTCCAATAAATATGTTCTTTTCTATGTTCTGCCTTTGTGGTATGTATACCATCAGGACCGGCTCTAGGTTTACATGAGAATTTTACTCTCGCAGTTATTCTCCAGCTCTTAATATTGCAACGTTTTAGGGCGAAGAGGGGCTTTTCTCAGGATGATAGGGATGACCTGGGCGACTAGGCAGCGATGGTGCTACTAGAGCCACGGGGTTGGAGAAGAGTAGTGGCTAGGAAGTGTGATATAGAGTGGTTAGGAACCAGCAAACACTAAAGAGAAGAAAGAAGCTCGTAGGAGGTACGGATGAGGCGGACGGTGAGGCAGTGCTCGATCGCCTTTCTTAGGGACCCTGGACATATCCAACGGTTGTCAAGTAAACACATTAGCATGAACTCGGAGGAAGGTGACATACGAGTTTTTCTATTTGGGATCCAAGTTATTATCAATCTTGATGATCTTGGACCGGTCGTCGTTGATCATGACTTCCTTGATGAGCACTAACTTGCCCGCGAAGATTCACGTCTTGGAGCCAGAGGGGCCCGAGCCATCCTCGGAGGCCCAAGCTCGGGAGGTGGATGGTCCCAAGGCCGTGGGACACCGTTCGCCCTCGAGGACGAGGGCGTCCAATTCGGTGAAGCTTTGTTTAGCGTAGAGGAGGGCATCTTCGACATTGCCTCTTAGGCCTCGGCATCTTCATGACGAGATACGTGTAATGCATAACTGCCATAAATTACGCCAACACCGGTCGCCCGAGGATGATGTTGTACCTGTTTTGTTCGAAAATTGTCCTGGCCCCCGAAGGTGACCATGAGCCAAGCATGCCCAAGGGCCATGCATGGTCTGGGGTGATACTATGATACAGGAGTGAAGGCTTAAGCCTCTCCACCCATGGTTGAGCTTTGTGAACACCTTGCTCGACATGAGGTTGAGTCCCCACACCCCATCTACGAGGATGTGGCCCACCTTGACACTACAGATTGTGGGAAGAGATGACCGGAGCGATTCGATCAACCCCGAGACACTCGAAGGGTGATATGACCGGTCAAAAGTGATTGGTGTTTCCGACCACTTGAGTCATCGTGCCGCTCCGTGCTAGGGACGATCGCGAGGAGCTTGTGCCCCATCGTCTTGAAGCTGCGACTGGAGCGGCGCATGTGTGTGCCATCGTCAAGGGTAGCGACCATATGCTTGGGTTCGGAAACCGAGGTTTGGATTCTTCTCGTTGTCGTTGTCCTCGCATGTGAGTTCCTTCTGGAACTGCTTGCAACGCTCGATGAGGTTCTTGTTAGACCGGCACTTTGTGATGTCATGTCGGTCAGTCTCATGGATGTCACACTACTTGTTGGGCTTGTGCTCGGCGGGTGCAGTTTTCTTCTGTTTGGCTCCGTCACCGCCACATGGTGGTTTGTCCCAAAAGCATTGGCATTGCCTTTCATTTGGGTCGCAAGGACAAAGTTATCAGTGCATTTGTCCTTGCGACGCTTCTTCTTATCGTGCTTTTTAGTGAACGAGAAGTCCCAGCCCTGTCAGTGGGAGCCAACTCGAATGGTGGCTCAGGACGAGCTCGAGCCTCAGCCATCTTGGCTCATTTGTCGGCCAACACAAACAACTCGTGTGGTGGTCTCGACCTGGTTAGTGCTCGCTCACGCATGCGCTCGTCCGGACCCCAAGTGTAAACACATGGATGACCATTGAGCTAGGATCCGAGGGGTCATGTTGCATACGACTAAAAGTTGGATGCAAAGCCTCAACGTTTCGTCCTCCCACCGGTGGACACATGAAGGCACTACTACAACCCAAGACGTGCCAACGTGCCTGGAATTTGCCACAAACGGTGGCATAGCACCTCCCACGAACCAATGGAGTTCGGAGGAAGGTTCATGAGCCATGAGCGGGTTATGGATTTCAGGGCTAAAATGAAATAATTGGCCATGACCACCTTAGACCTGCCTGCTGCCTGGATGGCGGTGGTGTATAGCTGGAGAACTCGGAAGGATCGACTGTTCTGTCATATTTCTCTAGGATGTCGGGGCGAACTTGGTGGGCCATCGCACCTGACTAAGCCCCCGAGTAGACGCCCAACACCCCTCCCTCTGTAGAGGGTGACTTCGGCAGGCAAATGCCAGCGATTCTTTGCCCTCCGCTGCCAAGCTTGAGAAAGCATAAGCCTCCTCAAGCGTGGTACAATGACAAGAGGGCATCGAAGATGGCCGGCGGCGAGAGGCAAAGAAGGTTCAATAAGGATAACGCAATTGGTCTCCGACAGCGACTAATTGAGTGGCGAAGGAAACTTAGGACTTACTCGGTGGAGTGCGGGGGAGCGAGAGGAGGAGAAAGAGAGGAATGGGGAGGGTGCTACCTTGGAGTGGTGGCGGCTGGAGAGAAGAGAGAGGAGGTAAGGGAGGTGGTGGTGGTGATGGTTAGGAGCTTGAAGGTCGAGCTCAGGATGTTGGCCGATTGAGGAGCTCTTGGGCATATTTATATTTGTGTTCCTTTGAAGCTATAATAGACATGGATGTGCCAGCCTATGAAATAAAGTTTGAGCTAAGCCTCGATCTCGGTGAAGGTGACTTAGTCAACTTTGTCGTAATAAACTTTATGTGTTCCGTTTTGTTAGTTTGAGCTGAGCTGTGCTCTGTTTTGCACTGGATGGATGTTTGACTCTTGTGCTGGAAATGGGGATTGTAAACGCCTTATTCCCTATGTCAATGAGTTGAATGTTTGCACTTGTTTTTATTCCCTAAGTCAGTGAGAAAAAATGGCAAAAACCAAAGCAAAGTATAAACCAGACCCTACTTAAAGCACGTTGCAAGAGTCATATTGGCTATTGCCAAGCTCAGCGCTTAGCCTTAGGGAAAATTCGGTCTAATAGAGAAGCTTAATTAGTAAAGAGGATGGACAGAAGATGCAATGGGAAGCTTTGGAGGCTAAAATCAGAAACTGGATCCACTTTATGCGAATTGCTGTCCATATTGTGTATGTCGTTGAGACCTAAGACTCAAGCATCAATGTTTTGCTTACCACATAGGTCAAACTAATACTAGCAGGCGAAAGAAAAGGCTGTGAACTTGTCTGAACCTGTTATCAGATTGAGGTGATTTTTAAGGAAAATCATTTATCCGATTTTATTTGGCTGCATCTGAAATTCTATTGAGAGTTAGATTAGGGGGTGTTTAGCACAGCTCTAGATCATAGATCCTGATGGAGTGGAATTGAAACTCTGCCAAATACTACAGCTCTAAACAGATCTAAATGAAACACTTTAGTAAAATGAATTAGCAAAGTGAAATTACCTTTCACCAACTTTCAACTTTAGGCTCCAATTAACATTGAAGCTTGGAGTTAGAATCCTATCATATACTCCTCTCCTATAGTATCCTAAATTGCAATCCTATATGTCAACCCCTCTACAAGAAAATCTCCTCGTAGGTCAAACAAAGAAACCATTACTGTTAGCTCTATACTGTTAAATGATTCACTGTCAAACGGATCCATTACTGTTAGCTCTTATCACCTTTTCCCATCTCTTCACATCCAAGACTCCAACATTGTAGTGTGCATCTAGTTTTCAAAAAGCAAGGCAACCGCATGGTGCACGCACGATGGGATAGTGGCGTGAGCATAACAGTGGCCATTTCTTCAACGTTTTATGTTTTCTCTCTTCTGCTCTAAGATAATGACAGTACAATATACATACATTTGATGTTACAGTAATCTTGTTGAGAATGACAAGAACCCTCGCAAATATGTGAAGTACAACTCAGAGATGGTGGAGCAACTATTGAGGGAGTTCTTCCAAGAACAGCAATGGAGAGAGAATGTAGCTCGATGGGGGTCAAATGTAAATTTTATGATGCTATGTGATGTGAAGGGGCAAATGCATTGCCCATGTGACATGCCACTTTAACGGTTAGCCTAGATCAAATGACGATTAAATCAGATGTGATATATTAAACAAAGATCGTGAATCTACACGTGTAATTTTTAAGTTTATATACATAAGTGACACCATCTTTTTAAGGCCTTGAGTTTAGGCACCATGTATTTCACTCTTTTTCCAATCACAGCGTTGTACTGTTCAGGATGTACTACTGATCTATCTTATGCAACCACCAATCATCTGTCTTTTGCTGTAGAAATAATGCTTATTGCGGTGAGATTGTGCTATTGGAACCGAAAGGCACAATAGAAGGAGATAAGACAATTGTTATGTTTCTTTCTCATGAGAAGGATGAAGAAGGTTGAGTCTCAAAGTCTGAAAGAAGCAACGGCTATACTTTTTATCTCTATTAATTACTCCTTATTTTCTTCACCGTTTGCACCATCTTCCATCGCTTTTCGCGGTGATAAGATTAGACGATCGATTGTTGAGCTTTACCAGATTGCAAGTCTGCAACGTCAAGCGTGAGACGTGTAGGACGGCATGAAAGGGAAGGAGGAGAAAGTAGAGCATATATGTCTTTGCCTTTCTGAGAGGTTCTTTCGTTGATAGCTGAAGCTTAATTGTGGTCACCGGTTTAGGTGTTTGGATCCTGAGACTAATACTAGTCCGTATCATATCAAATGTTTAGACATTAATTTTAAAAAATAAATATGAATTTATTATAAAAATAATTACAGAATCGGTGGATAATTCGTGAGACGAATCTATTAAACTTAATTAATTTACTATTGACAAAGCCAACTAAACAAGCCCATGTAACATCTTATATATCATTCCATATTATTCCATGTGATATTCATAGATTTTACACTCTCCAACTAAACAAGCCCTAGCAAAAGAAAGCATCGTTGCAGAGTTGTTGCACGTACGGTTGTGCTCGATCTCCCCACTCAATTCCCTTCTCTGTCACTGTGAAAGTGTGAAGCAACTCGTCTCGTCACGTCAGCACTAAACATTCAGCTTAGATCATCCTGCAGCATCGTCTTGATTCTCTTCTCCGGGAAACCGTGTCTGTTCCACTTATGTTCAGGCTCACGTTTTCGGCGTTATTGCCCGGAATAAAGGCTAGTAGTAATTAAGAGATTTTAAATACCCTATAATATTTCGATGAAAATGTTAGTTCTTTGTGGTGAAACTACCTACCTGTTTTTAACATGTATTTATGGTTAATTTACGAGTAGGTTTCTTGGGGTGGGTGTTACTTGTTTATCTAGATTTACTTCATATGCATTTAGGTTTTTGTAAAAAAACTTTTCACCAAATTTAAGTTGCAGATCTCTCCTTCCCTTCCCTTCAGATCCCAAATCACCAATAGTAGCTCACTACCACCCACCCACTCCGCCGCCGCTCGCCGCTCGCCGCCGCCGCCGATCATCCGCCATGCACCCCTCCTCGTCGTCTCACCCGCCCGATCACTCCAACCCCAAGTCCCCGCCACCTCCCGCGCCCGCCATGGGCTACCCAGCAAACCATCCACCCACACCCCCGCCTCCAACGCCGCCTACTTCGCCTCTCCGCCCCCGCCGCCAACGGCACCGCGGCGGCCTTCGGCGTCGCCTACCCCACCCCGCCCCGCCGCCCCACTCCCACCCGCCGCCGCCGCCGCCGCCGCACGCCACCACCACTACCCACCTCCTCCTCATCACCACCCCTACCCGCCCCACCCACCTCCCCGACCTGCCTCCGCCGCCTCCTCGGCCTCGTCGTCGCCGCCTTCCTCCTCCTCGGCGCCGCCACCTTCATCGTCTGGCTCCTCCTCCGCCCGCGCGTCCCGGCCTTCTCCCTCGCCTCCCTCACCCTCTCCCGCGTCGCCTACTCCGCCGCCAACTCCTCCCTCTCGGCCTCCTTCGACGCCTCCCTCCTCGCCGACAACCCCAACTCCAAGCTCACCGTCACCTACTTCTCGCCGCTCGCGTCCGTCTCCCTCGCCCCGTCCTCCCCCATCGCAGTCGCCACGCTGCCGCCGTTCGCACAGGGGCCACGGAACAGCACCACGCTCGCCTTCCGCCTCGAGGTGGACGGCGCCTACGTGGGGCCCGATGACGCCGCGCCGCTCAAGGGCGGGGGCGTCGGCACCATGGAGGTCCAGGTCAGGCTCGTCGCCGTGGCCGTCTTCGATCGGGGTGGCTGGCGCACGCGCCGGAGGGTTATGAGGGTCATGTGCGACGGCGTGCCCGTCGTCTTCCGCGGGAAGAACGGGACGGAGGCGGCGTTCAGTGGCCCCGCTCGCCGGTGCGATGTACTGTTGTGAAGGTTAGCTCTAGTGATCACTTCCGGTTTAGGCTTTGATCACCATTTTCTCTGTTGTGCCTTTTATTAAGGTTACTTCCATGGTGGTGAAGTTGCTTGCGTATGGATATGTAATTCTAATGAGGAGGTTTAAAGTTGAGCAAAATCTCAAATTTTGGCCGTTGCAACCTTGGTCTGGATTTGATGGCCTTGACTTAGGTTTTGCTTGTCCTTATTTGCACTGGGTCTTTTAATTCACAAGTCAAGTACTCCGCGTTTGGTCATTGAAGTTGAACAGAGAGACTCAATGATACTGTTGTATGGGTCAATATGAAGGAAAATCAGTGTGGTCAAGTCTTGGGGCAATGTTGAAGTTACATGCCATCTGGGTTATGAGTATAACACCTCTAATAGAATTATATTTTTTTTATAAAAACATGTATATAGTGAAGAGGCCAACATATGTAGGGTGATTATCCTAAGTAAACGGAAAACCTGGCAGATGTATGACAGTATGGAATCATCCCTTATCTACTTCTATATGTTAGTCAGCAACAATTTTCAAAGGAATGAAACTTGTCTGTGCACAGCTATGTGAATAGAGAACACCATTTCTTGTGATGCGCATGGTATAAACCTGTCAGATTGGCATGTTTTTCACTTATGAATGTTTCACTCGCAGTGACAAGCTAAGCTGGAATGAATGAAACAATCTATTCGAGGATACTTGTTCAGTTGGGGTCTTGTATTAACATGCTCAACCTCCTTGAAAAACATGGAAAACAAATGGAACTTCACAGTTGCCCTGGATTTTACCAGAACTCAGAAACGAGAGTTAATAAGCATGAGTTGAGTTACCAAGTTTATTTCTATTATGGTATTGCCTAAGTTCACATGTTAGAAGTCTTGCATTAAGAGTCCTGTAAATCTAGAAAATGAATTCAAATATTTGTTTTTCTAAGTCTTCTTGGAAACATAAAGTGATGCTATGTGCAGATTATGTTTATTGTTAAATTTGTTTACTGCTCCTATCATTAATTGCCTAGCTGCTATGTTGCAACCATGGATACCTTAGGCCATGTGCAATCAGGGTGCTTAGATAGTTGCTTAGGGCGTAAACGGGATTATTTTTGCCATGCTCGTGCTGCGTGAGTCGCTCACCACAAAGTGAAGCAGTCGTCAGTTCTGAACGCCTGCATGAAAAATGGAGGTGGGGAAGCGCCTGAAATAACTAAAGCATCTGTAGAATAGGCGTTCTCTATTGTACACTAAGGCTCTTAAACAGATGCTAAGGGATTTATTTTTCTAAGCATCTATCTATGCGTCTGTACTATTGTACATGCCCTTATGCAACTGAACTTTTTAACCACAGAATTCTGTTGCATGTCACCTTCGCTACAATTGGCATTTGTCGTCACCATAACCTATGGAATCCAATACCTGCATAACAAACTCAAATCCTAGTCCTTTTTTAATATAACGCTAGTGCAGATTGGAGAAGCTGGCTTACAAAAACAGTATTGTTACCTTGACTAGTTACATGCCCATGTGTTGCAACGGGATTGGAAGATAGAAATGTGATTCAGTTTCTTTTGTGCTGGTTTTTCATGATGGGTTGGGTTTCTGGGCCTTTTTTTTACCATGGTCTTATTGTAAAAGGAAGAGGGGGTTACAGGGGAGGAAGAAGGACGATTGTGCTTTTAAAGTAGTTAAGACATGCTACTCAGTTTTATTTAGTATTTATATACAATGTATACTAGAATTTCTGGAATTTATACACAATGTATACTAGTATTTACTAACTGTCTGCTCTTATCAGGATCACTGTATTGTGGCTGTTGACTACCTCAGATGCTGATCTATGGGAGCATCTTCCATAGGTACGGGAAGTTGACTGGCACTATAAGAAGTTGATCTGCCGCTGATTAATGAGTGATAGCTGCTGGGTTACTATAGTTTACCCGGCCATCATAGAATCCCTAACAGGGAAAAGTCTGGAATGATTTATCCTTAATGGGTGGGTATATGACCTATGTTGGAGATAATTGGCTAGAATGATTATACCCTGGTGGTTGTTTTGCTCACTGAGAGGAATCTAAACATGTATGGAACCTCAGGGAACATTCATACTTTAATCTACTATTGCTTGAAAGCAAACCATGATCTCTAGTTCTAGATGGGTGCCTGATTTCAATTCTACATTGTAACTCATATTGTTCATTTATTTGTCTAGCTATTTATTTTAGTAATACTGGTTTAAATTGCTTGAGGTTGACTTTCAGCTTTAGTTCATTAGTTGGCTGCAGGTACATCTATTGTCTAACTAGACATCTCAATATGGTGTTACAAGATTTAGTCTACAAGATCGAATGGCTGTAGATTAGTAATGTAACCATTTCAATTCATCTGATCCAATCTGTGTTCAGTGTTGTTTTTATAACAAATATGCTGCTTACCCCTGTATTTAGCTCCCCCATTGTTAGCCTGCTGATGCAGCCCAGCCCAGCCCAGCAGTGTTTTCTTGTGCTTCAGATTGATTTTGGAGTACAGGATCCAAATAATGTTTAGTAGGCCCTGCAGATTGAACCTGATGTTTTAGCATTGGGATATATGTGACCCTTTTGTTGTTATTTTTTTGTTTTGTTAATTAAAAGTTTGGGCAACTATTTATGACTTTTGACCTTTTCTTATTGTTTTTTAACCACAGTAGGTTTACCCTTTGTTACTCAGTTTTATGTTTGTGGGCAGTAATGCTTGCTGGTTTGATTAATTCACAATGCCTTTCTTGCACCACGCATAATCCGACCATCACCATCCAGCTTTTACCTGGAAGTTTGGTATTTGGTAACAACCTTTGAAAAGGAAAACTGGGTTGTTCCTGAATAGAACACTTTCAGTTAGACGTTTATACTGTAACCGGCATAGGAATACTATTTGCTGTTTAGCTTCTCTTGAACCACTGAAGGTTTGTTTTTAAAATGTTATATCATGTGCATGTCCATCGATATTACCATTCATGTGCATGTCCATCGATATTAGCATACTTACCATATCATTCGTGCATTTTTTTCCCTCTGTGCAAGCATGTTTGTTTCATCCTTTGATAAGCCCAGTACGAATTTTGGTCTTAACAAGCATATTTGTGCTTTTCTGTTTGTTGTTGCATGCTTGTTAGAAATTCCATGTCCCAAGTATTGTTGGCATTATTTAGGAGCCTTCAATAATTGTTGGGGAGCAACCCAGCATTACAAAACTATACAACCTGGTATGATTCATTAACTTTCAAGTAGGGGTTGGTGGCCTGCCAAGGCATGTTCGGAATTCAGATAGTACTGGGCCTGTTGGCTGTTGTTATTTTACTCCATGTGACCTAAAAGCTCGGCACTGTTGCAACCTAAATCCTGCGTAGCAGGGCCACACCTTGTATATCCCATTGTCTGCATTTCTTTGCAGGATAGCAGGTTGTGCTTTGATTAATTGTAAGACTTGTTGAGCTAATGATGCAGGTTGGATTCAGGTTCATCATTGCAACTGCAGACATTCAGGCAACTGCTTTGCTAGTGGCCTGACCATTGGTGTGGATGGCCATGGCTGCAAGTGCAAAGGATATGGCAAATGCGGCCGGAGGTGAGTTAACCAAACACCAATTGGATAACCACAGATAAGTTGTAGTTGTAGTTGTTTTGCAGCAGGCAGCACTCAAATCTTTGATGGTAGGTAGGAGGTCTATTGTGGAAGAAGACTGAAGATGATATGTGTGAGAGTGGCCCTGAATGGAGGAAAAATCCTGTTAGAATCAGCCTACCCCCATATCTTTTCTAGCCTCTTGTGTTGTGAAGATTTGAACGTGTTGGATTGTTATGGCCATATTTTTTTTTTCATTCTCTTTGTGTCATGGAATGATGATCTGGGTGGAGGTTTTGGGCGTTGAAATGTTCACAGGAGGAGGAGGAAGTAGGGATTGGATGGGGTTGGTGAGGAATGGCCTGGAGCTGTCCTGCGAAGATGAAGATGAAGATGATCATCTTATCTCCTGGATGGGCCACAAGGGAAAGGCTGTCTATATTAGTCGACTTGTTTATGTTTTGGCCTAATTTTTCTGAAAGGGATTTATATTAGTAGACTTGGTATGTTAATGGCATAATTTCTGAAAGGGATTTATGCTGCCCCTGATGGGTCAAAACCAATATGATTGGTCTCTTAAATTACCCCTTCCCCTGTTACCTATAGCTTTGGAAGCCATGGTTGGGTTGTGAATTGTGATAGATGCAGAGTCAATGAGAAGTCACTGATGTACGGACGGTGAGTGAAAGCTGGAAAAAAATGGAGTACAAAGTAGATGTTGGTCGTCGTCTTCTCTGGAGAGAGACGGCCATGGAGGAGCAGAGAGAGGTCATTGTCCGTCTTTCTTTCGTATTCTTCTTCACTACCGTCTGTGCACAAACGACTTGATGCATCATATGTGAGACTGCAGAATGCTACAATCAATCACGCATGGGATTAGGAGAGGAGGAGGTCCCATTCTGATCCCGTCACTCTCTTCTCCTCTTCGCCTGTTTTTTGTCCTCTTTATGACCAGTGTTTTCTGTGGGTCGAATTTTCATTTACTGATCTCACATTTTATTGGTAAGATTGGTTCCACGGACCACTCTCTTTGACACCACCTACAAGTCACAGGATTTACGCAAAATAAATAAATGAATGAATCTAGTGATAGAATTTGCTGCTCTAAAACTCTACCCAGATAGGTACGGTCTTCGTCCCCAAATAAATTTATTTTTTTATCCATTTCATTCATAGAACTTTTGTTGGTTGGAATAAATGAGGATCGTCCATCGTTTTAGATTCAAAGTTAGAAGGAACTCAAAGAGAAAGAACTATAAGAAACCGAGAGGAATCGGAAAGGAATGAGTAGTATAGTAAATTAACATTATTAAGTAATTTTCAACGGATAGGATAAATCCGTGGATGAAAGAATCAGAAGAAACTAGACAACCAATTAATATTATTAAGTATTTTTTAACGGCCATGATAAATCCGTGGATAAAGAAACCAGAAGGAAACAGAAGGAATCGACATCCACTGTAAAACACACCTCTTTCATTCATATCAATACAAAATTAAAAGGCTAAATATCTTTACTTTATCAAATATTAATATAACTATTTATCACTTTATCTAGTTTTAATATAATTATTTTTTACTCTCATAAACTTTTGATATAATAATTACCTTGTTCTGAAACAAATAAAAGGGACTACAAATAAAATTAATATGCGACGAAGAAAGTAAAAAAGAGTGAGGAAAGGAACCATCAACAGGTGACGCAGTACGTGTGCAGTTGAAAGGGAGGATAATTTTAGGCTTTAGGAGAATCGGATTCTGGGGCCAAGTAAAAGAGAAAAGCGAGAGAGACGATCAAAGGTTGAGTAGTGTGGATTGGGCACTAAAACTATCTCCAACAACAATACCTAAAACACGAGATCTATTTTATATTTAGATAGCACTACGGATAAAAGATTTAATACTTATTTTTTTATTCTTTAATAATAAAACCTAAAAGAACCATACTATAATAGCGTATTTTAAGTTTAAATGCTGCTATGTCTAGTCTTATTGGAGATAGTTTAAAAGCCTCTTTTGGTCCGACCGTGCCAACCCAACGAAGCTTCCATGCCAGCCTCCTTCTCCTTCCTCAATCATCATGTCAACAAACAACCACAGGGTAGGGTACGGTAAATTAGCCTAGTGCCTTCCTTTCTGTATAAGCCCCGCACAATCATACACGCAATATATAATATATAATGACTCGCTATCATATAATTAATTAAATATTAAAAATAAAAAATAATTCATATGATTTTTTTATAAAAGAAACTTTACTATATAAAATTTTAAAAAAACACGTTGCTTATCAATAGAAAAACGTACGTACAAAAAAAATTATGATTGGCATCCTTGGAACATAGAGTTGAATTAATTTCAAAGAAATTTCAAGGAAAATGTATTGGTTAGTCGATTACTGTGAAAATTCGGTGGTTTTTTTTTTCATTTAAAGAAGCCTTAAACAAAAAAATCAGCCTTAAAATGATGCGGGGATGAGATTTCAGAACGGATATCATACTTAAGAGGAGCTTTTAAGTGAGGTTAAATCAACGTGTACGTCAAAAAAACAATCGAGACACACCATGAGAGAGAAAAATAGACCTCAACGAGGAGTCGTTATGAATAATGACAACAGTGTTTGTAATAAATTGATCCGATAAACACACATCTGATGTTCTGATTTATTTCAATGTGCGCGACTAAGCGTTTTTTATTTTACCATGTATCTCGAAACATTTAACTATTTATCATTTTTAAAATATAATATGTAACAATTAAAAAATTCGTCGATTAGAAGTCGACAAAGGGGAGGGCCGAACACATCGGCATGTGCTTACGCGTCTCATGTGTTGTGTTGCTCACCGTCACCGACTGCAGAATTGGAACTGCCCTTTCATCCGGTCCTTGCCGCGTAGGACACCTAACAATCAATCTTGCCAGTTAATAGCAGATTGCTTGCAAGTGCCTCCAACTGTTGGATGTTTCTCCTGTTGAATTGAAAGAGAAGAAGAAACCAAAAAATAAAAAATAAAAAGAATGGAGCGGCGTGTGCAAGGGTATGGTACGTACGCGTGTAACATGTGCCACATGGCCTTCCAGAATCAACGCGTCCTCACTTTATTTTACCTATCCATGATTGATTATAACAAGCCACCATATATAGTACTGCATATAATTAAGAGCAAAGTAATTAAGCTGCAGTTGCTCGATCTCGTCCCATGAAATTAACGGATGGATTGGTTCTCTGTCGTTAACAGTTATTTCTCTCGTCTCAAAATATAATAACTTCTATCACTTAAAATTTATATCAAATATAACAATTTTTCTACTAATATTTTCTTTTTAACCAATAACAATATTTCATCATTCATTTTTCTTATCCATCTTCATTTTTTAAATAATTATAATCTTTTTTATTTAGTTATATTTATTTATTAATGATCGTGTCAAACGTTAAAACTTTTTATATTGTTCGTTTGGCAGTTCGTTAGCAGATGGCACGTAAGCTAAAATTAATTACAGCGACGTCCCCTGCTCAAAAGCTTGGAAGCAGCAACTTTTCTTTTAAGCAATGAGTGACAATCTCTGACTGCCTGGTGGGCCCTGCGGACTCCAACGGGCACAAAACCATCAAACCAAGTCAAATTAATTATTTCTCCTGCTTCTGCTGGGTCCCACTTCGGTTTATGTACCACCGGCCTATCCCCAGATATATGGATGCACGTTTCGTCACAGTCCTTTTATTACCACTATTTTTTTATTACCACTATTTTTTTAAAAAAAACTTTTATTCAGTTCAACCTATTTTTCTCTTTGAGAGGAATATTAACTCTTTTTGGAAGCAGAGATCTTGATTAGATGTCTTAGACCATTGATCAACTTTGACCTTTTTCTTTTGCAACTACTTGTTTAAAGTTAATGTTTGGTTGAAGGACATCATATATATGGTCGGTTGACACATAACAATATGCATTCAGCATTGTTAGTAGAATCAGGTAGGAGGTTATTGTCGTTGTTGCAATCTCACATTGACTTCTGCTCTGAGATATCTAGAGCTTATAAAGATAAGCTGTTGTTGAGATTTCTGTTAAGTTCCTTTCATCAGTGACATGGAGATGATATACTCTTCTAATGAGATCTTCCTAGCTGCCACAATAAATTAACATGTAACTGTCCCCAAACTATTGAATTTCTATTTAATATTTTAATCGTGAGACTTGAACAGACCTGTAACTGTAATATTTGTGGGTTCATAAAAAGGTGATGGATACATAACATAGATTGGTGATTCATGAAAGAAGGCCTTTGTCTTTTCCATCCTTTTCATTTCTTTATGAGAAAAGAAAAGGTTTTGTTGTGCACATAGCTTTATTCTTTTACTAAAGCCTGTTTTGTATTAACACCAAACTTCTATATCTATTTATCAGCAAATTCCTTTCTTTTCCCAAAAATAGTGAGACTTTGAAGTAGATATAGACAGTTCCTTTCCAATTAAGCCCTCTTCTACAAATATCGGCCCTTACTTCAAGATTGAAAACAAAGTTCATCGACCGATGCATTCGATCAATTGGAATAATTTTAACTCCTCTTTGGAGTATAAACAAATTGTCTGCAGTAATTTGATGTATCCCTAACAAACATACACAATAATACTCCAGTTTTTAATATGTGATGTGATTGCTTTTGAACACAATTTTAACCATTCATTATATTCAAAACTTTCGTGCAAATACTGCGCAAAAAATATAAGGCATATTTAAAATACCTTAAACGATAAAACAAATTACAATGAAATCAATAACAATTACTTTATTATTTCAACTAAGATAAATAGTTGACATGTATCTAAAAATCAACTATGCGTGCATTCATAGTATTTGACATAAACCACATATTTCAACAAAAACATAAAAAAAACCCTCCCATAGACACCACTCCCCCTCCATGGTTTCAACATGATCCCATTCATCTTTTCTCTCTCTAAAATAATCAAATAATAAGAAACTCAAAAGAAAGAAAAGAAAAAAAAAGAGGAGAGAGGAGAGAGGAGAGGGTGACCCATTTATTAAGAATCCATCTCCCAATTCATTGATTCATTCACATTCACATTCACAAACGGCCACCTCACTCTCTCTCTCTTCCATTTCCATTCCAACTCAATTTCATCCTCTCTTCTCATCTCACACGAAGCCAAGAAAGCCATAGCTAGGTAGCTCGCCGGCGGCGACCAGCGATGGGCAAGGACTGCGGCAACCACGGCGACGACGACATCCGGCAGGCGTGCCGGCGGCTGCTGGCCATCCTCTTCGGCCTCGCCTTGATCGTGGCCATCATCGCGCTCATCGTCTACCTCGTGCTCCGCCCCACCCACCCGCGCTTCTTCCTCCAGGACGCCACGCTCCGCCAGCTCGACCTCTCCAACGCCTCGGGCCTCCTCTCCACCTCCATCCAGGTCACCGTCGCCTCACGCAACCCCAACGACCGCGTCGGCGTCTACTACGACCGCCTCGACGTCTACGCCTCCTACAAGTACCAGCAGATCACGCTCGCCGCCTCGCTCCCGCCGGTGTACCAGGGCCACGGCGACGTCGACGTCTGGTCGCCGGTGCTCTCCGGCCCAAACGTCCCCTTCGCGCCCTACCTCGGCGACGCCCTCGCCAAGGACGTCGCGGCAGAGTACCTCATCCTGCAGGTCAAGATCGACGGCCGCGTCCGGTGGAAGGTCGGCAGCTGGATCTCCGGCCACTACCACCTCTTCGTCACCTGCCCGGCCTTCTTCATCACCTCCGGCGGCAACGGATACCCCGGCGCCAACGGCCTCAAGTTCCAGACCGCCACCTACTGCCGCGTCGAGGTCTAGGCGTCTCGTCCGTCTTCTCCGGCGACGGCGACGGCGAGGTAGGCTTCTTGCGGGTGTGCATAGCGGAAAGGAGGGGTAAATGTCGGTAATTACTGTAGCGTTGAGGGGGTATAGAGGTAAATTTAGCGTGGGTTAATCAAAGTATATTTTGTGTTTAAGCGTTGTTAAACTTTCAATTCCACGTTTAATTGTTAATAAAAGGATATTATAACTATGGTTAAAAAAACTCTTCTTTTTGGAGATCTCTGTGTTTGTCTCTTTGCTTCATTCCAATCCGTGTTGTTTTGTGGATTGAGTTCTACCCAAGTTTCGAGAACTTTTTGGTAGGTTGCAAGTCGATTTTGAAGCATACGAGTTTCAGTCCAGGGGCTCAACGGATTTTTTGGAATTTTGTTGGATTGCAAGTTCGTTGGCAACAACCAGAACACACATCAAAGTGAGGGATTTGGTGAAGTTAAGTACGTTTTAGATTGGACCTGGAGATCTCAGATGTTGTGGACTAAGCAGTTGGTGCTTAGTCTCTCTCTGAACTGAACTTGGAGATCCCAAGAAACTTCTCCAACAAATTTATTAGCAGACTATGTAGCAGTGGAATAATCTACCTATCCAAGAATGCATTTTTCCTGCTTTGCTAGTTTACGCTACTACCATTGTACTGGCATCTCTCCATGTGTTCAAGCATCTACAAAGAGAAAGCTTTTCTTTTTGGGGGTTTCTAGGTGATTTCTTGTTCTTCTGAACCTGCCAAACTTGTAGTAGTAGTAGTAGTAAGTGATGAGATAGCCTTTTGATCAGTTCTGCAGTTTCGGTAGCTACAACTTTCTCCTTTTTGGTAAACGGTTGTTATACAACAGTGACAGTGTGACACTTACTGTGATAGAGAAGACTTTGACAGTGGTGTTCAATTTCTTTCTTTTCTTTACTACTCAGGCTTTACTGATTGATGCAATAAGATTCTAGGGGTCATGGTGATGCTTGCATGATTGGAGGAGCACCATGTGGCCCATATTTCCTCCAAAATGATAAGGATTTCATCTCTTGTATCTTCTCTCCTTTCTTTTAAACAAAAAAAGATGAGGAAGAAAGGTGCTTTGATGCAGGCAGGCAGAAGTAAGCTGGTCCACTGATTTTCATTTTTGTCTGAACATTTCAGAAACTGCATTTGCATGTGCAATTTACTCCGTGAAAAGATCAAAAGATGTTTACTGCTTAACTAACTCCTAGCAGCATTGCTTGAGAAGTTGCCCAACCTTTAAAGGTGATGAGAAGATTAGGGGCTAAGTAATATAGAGCATTGGCAAATTGCTGATTGCATTTGCATCCAATCCATCCATTTCCATGTGGGTCACTTTCCTCCCTTTTGCTTGTGTCTGCTCCATGTCCAGGACACTGTTGCACTTGCCTCACCATGTCTCCTTTCTGGCACCGGAAAGCTGGCAATCTGACTGCCTCAGATGGATCAATTTTGTGATGATTTTTTTGTCTTTGCAATTGCAAATTGCAATGCAACAGAAGAGAAGAGAGCCTGTGCTGTTCATTCATGTTGAGAAAAAGGTGGCAGATGCAACTACCGGAGTGACCAACCTCATCGATTGTGTTCTTCGGCTCTTGTTTTATATGATGTGGACTGCCTGGCACTTTTTGGACATCTTGTGATCAGAGTCTGGATGATCTGATTGAATGATATATCATGGTGCTAGTATTATCATTACAGAGAAGAAGCTGGCTCCAGCCTCCGGGAATTAGTGAACACAAATCTTGCAATGATTTTAAGAGGAAGAATTATATGGTTAGTCATAATTGGCACCAAGAGAATGAGAGCAAGATGGTATGCAAACAAAAAAAAATCATGAAACTCATTTACCTGGATCTATGCGTATCTCAGACTAATAATCAAACGCAAGACCACCACAAAACAAGAACATCACATGAACAACTTCTGTTTGTGAAAGGAACAAACGATGGCTATATGCAGGAAAACAATCATGTTCTTCCATATTACCTCAAGTCAGCAATCCGAATTACAACAATTTCTCGTTGGGCCATGCCCATACATATAGTCTTGCTATGCTCTCATTGATATCGTTCACAGCTTAAAGCTGCTTCTTAAGGTTCATAACACTATCAGGATTCAGGAATAGTTAAACATCTCTAAAACATGTACACGCTCCCTGGGGAAACCATCCTTTAAACTATATAGTACAGTTCAATCTCGCACATATATATAAGCATAAGCTCTTGTGACAACAAATAGGTTCTCACAAATCTGACAGCCCAAGTCACATGCGATGCTATGCCAATCGTGCTCCTCAATGTGCCGAACATTAACACTTTCACTCTCAAGACCTTAACCTTTTAAGGTCCCTTTCACCGCGATCGTAATTCCTGTGCTCATGCATATCCTTTCTCTTTCGGTTGTCAAGCTCTGGAGAACGGTACTCTTGGCTGTCTATGGACAACTCACCCTCTTCAGTATTCTCAGTCAGGCGAGCGATGCCTTGCTGATCCTCACGATGTGCAGAATGGGGCCAACTCTGCCTCCTCTCGTGCTTGATCTTCTCGTCCTCAGCAGCTAATTCCACACCATGTTCCAGTTCCCTTTCGATTAGGTCATCATCATCCATGATGTCAACCTTTTTAGCAACGTCACCTTTCGATTTCCTCCGTTTCTCCAGGGCAGCTTTCACCTTATCCTTGTCTATCTTTTTCATTGCATCCATCGTTGATGACATATTGGGGCCTTCGTTGCTATTGGCAGAAGTACCATCCCTTGCTTCATTCTGAGGTACCCTCTGGCTTGAGTTCTGCTTCTCAGGATGAGGGTGGTCATAGCCCTGGTGGCCTGGCGTGCTCGACTGTCTGGGTGCTAGGTGATTTTCATGGGTGGGAGGCTCTTCAGAAGCTCCCGGAGCTTTCCCAGAAGCACGTTGATTGGCCACACTAGCAGAGCTACCTTCAGTATCATTCCCTTGTATTGGTGGCGGTGCCACACGGTTTTGCTCATAGAGCTCCAACATTTGGTTGCTAACCTCTGAAGGGAATAATAAAGAAATGCACCATGTAAGCATATATACTTGTCAGTACTCTTCGAAACAAAAGACCATTAAGAGTAACACTAGCTAAGATGGGACTGGCAAACAGATTTAACACAAGTCAAAACTGATAATGTCTACCAAAGCAGTTGCACTCAAAGGTGCCACCAACAAAAAGTTCTCCATTTCCATATTAGAGGCAATCCAGTACAAGTTCATCCAAGTATGTTCCCGTACACGGCATTCCTCTGCGTATCCTAAAACATTCTCTCCCAATACTCTGCATGCCATTGACCTAATCTAGTTCCACTATAATCTATCATTTTTGAGTAGATGAAATTTGGCTACCAAGTCTCATGGGATTCCTAGATAGTTAATCTAAGACAACAACTGCAGCTACTTGTGGGGAATGAGAAACTTGAATCCTTAAGAAAATTTAATAGCCCAACAGGCGATAGTGCAAAAATGCACTACTGCCTTTGTATCTAGAGACCAACCTTCCAACTGCCGTGGGGTTACATCAAACTCTTGCCACCAGACCTTCTCGCCATCTGATGGAAGCTTGACTTTGAGAAACTTCGCAGCCAGGAAGATTGCGCCGGCCGCAATATGGTGGGGCTTAAATTGAAGGCAAAGCGAAGTGCGTAGCCTGTACACCCCTTTTAAGGCGTAGTAAATAGGCATAATAGGGGGGATTACTATTTTGTAAGGAGAAGAGTAATTTTAGCATACCCATCGTTGACAAAATTCCAGGCAACTTGAGCAAGTGCGTTTTGAGCAACCTTGAATTTCTTTATTGCTTCAACCAAGGGCTTGTACGGGTGGTGCACGTTCAGGTCAAAACCAAGTGTTACAAGCACAACACGCTCCCCAAGTAAAATAAGTTCCTTCTGTTGTTCATAGACTTCCTGCAGAATACAATATGATTAGTCCCAACTGCCATTCCACACCAAAGTAATCAAGAAACTAAGTTAAAGAAAAAAAGGAACCAAGAAAATTTAAAATTTGCATCCCTCTTCACAAACAAAAGAAAGAAAAGGCACTAACATGACAAATGAAACAGCTACCAGTTTCAGAGAAAAATAGCAAGTGAAGAATAGCAGTTGCATTGGCAACTCAAAAAACAAGGGTAACTAGGTAAGGGAACAATCAGAAGGTTTCTCAGCCAATTATTTCACCTTCTGCTTAATTCGCTGAACAGCAGCAGGATCCTTTTGTGGATGATTTCATACGAAATGAGTATGACATCTTTCAGGGGTCTTGGTGTTTCTTCAACTTTTCCAGCCAAGAACATGCAAACTGTGGCGATTGTCTGCAAGTTATAATGAACATAAATATTACAGCTTGCAATTAGTTGATAGAAAAACACTATCCTGACAAGCAGCATGCTATGTATCATGTATGGTGTTGGTGTATGCAACACAGAAAAAAATGTACTGCCATCTGACTTAACTTTAATCTGCATAACTGTTTTCAGAGGACCAAGCAAAATCAAGTAATCAACCATATCATAATCTAGAAACAGATATGCTTAACAAACCATTTTAGTTTCTTAAACAAATGAGTGGCAACCAAAACAGAGTACTTTAAATTGACCACTATTTACTTATTTATATAGCACTGACTTAGTGTCCACAAAATTTGCAAGTAAAATTGAAAATACTGTGACATGAGTTTTGTTTCTTTATAATCTTGTCATAGGAAATTTCAAGAATGCTTACCCGTCTATCATTTTTTGCATGAGATTGACGAAGGAAAAAACGATGACAAAACACGATGGCTGTAGCAATTGTCACTTGAGGCCTGAATTTTAAGCCGTTCATCATTAGGACAAAGGGACATAAAAGTATCAACAGGACATAAAACATGCAGTCCATGAACACTTAGTGATACACAAACATTCACAATGAAAATGTTATTAGGCCATCCAGGAAACAAATAGTAAAAGGTGTTGTACATTTTCTGTTCCCAAAAAGAACTGGTGTTGTACTACTCAATGAAGCAACAAATTTTCTATGCGTCAATTGATATTGCATAGAACGCCAATAAGTTATTCCTAACACTGCATTGTATCTATAGAGAATAAACAGAAACGTAAACAAGATTGGCAAATGACAACTAACAACATTTTCAATTTAATATCATTGGGTTAACAGGGGCATGCTCAGCGCACTTCTCTCAACAGGACAGAAAGAACATACCAATTTAACATTTAAAAAAAACTATCCATTACCAAATAATGCAAAATCGGACCAAAATATAAAGAACTGAGCTTAAAGCTCGCAACATCAACAGACTGCGCCTATGTCTTAAAACCGTTGAGTAAGCTACATGAATGTCTGGGCAAAAAACTGGAAAAATCAATAGGCAGGCTTTTGAACATCTTAACAATTATTGTATGTAAGGCATCTCAATTAAGTGCTTAGTAACAAGGCTAAATTCATAAGGCATCAATATTATTAACATGATAACATCAGCAATGGAGAAAAAAAGGCAGCATAGAAATGAACTGAGCTAAAAGACAGCATGTTTTCCAAACAAACTTTTAAAGAACTGGCAAGAGATATCAAATATTGATGCCAAACACAGCAGTTATATTAACAGGAAAAACAAGTACAATGATAAAATATTCATCAGGCGATATATTCTTACACTTTAAGCCTCATCCCCAAATCCTGCAGGAAAGTGCAATATGATTTGCGAAGATAAGACTCTTTCTTCAGATCAATGCCGTCTCTTCTTGATAGGGAATTTTCCTCTATTTCCTTTCTACTAAAATACCAGGAGGCACCAAGTTGACCACCTTCTGCATATCTATCATAGGGAGTTCTATATGGGCTATTTTCTACAATTCCGTGATGTGAAGAGTCACTTGTCTGCATGCCATCCATGTAGGATGTCCCTCGTGAATTACCTGACAAAGTGAAAGTACAAATGTTAACTTTCAAATTTAAACGGGTTAAAAAATAGAGGTGAATGAGACTGAACTGTATATAATTTGCTTAAGGGGTGGTGTGGTATGCTGCTGGGCACATGCATACTACTGTAAAAATTTAGCATAGAAGGATTGTTGAATAGCTCAAAAAGAAAATAAATAAACAAACATACAATGTGGTGTGCAAAGGATGAGTTAAACCTAAAAGAAATTTTTGTCCTTCCATGAAAGCCCCATAAAACATGATAAAAAGAGTTAAGACAATGGACAATTTGACACTCAGGATGTGATGAAATATTGCTAGAGCATTACCAAGGAATTGGTCGCATAATCATGCAACTCCTATCAATTTCCTGGAAACTAGTGCCAATGACTACAGAAAATTTGTCACACATGGGTGTTATAATAATAACAAACAAAAGTGTGTTCTCGAATCTTAATTAATAATTACATATTTACGACACATTCCCTTTATTCAGCACAGAGCAAATGCAGATCCAAAATTCAACCGAAGGGGTTGTTTGTTGTTTGAATCTCTGGTTTTACCAAAATAGAGTTTGTTAAACAGATTTTAGAGCCTAACAACATAAAAATGTATCTAGGATCACATAACAAAGCTGATCACCACAAAACTGTACATAAATTTGTTTTGTGATCCATATTATATGAGTGCCATGGTACCCATCACTAAATTGCAGTATAAAGATGTTTTGTTAAAATATCTTGAAGCTTAAGAATAATATGCAAGCACCATAAAATTCACAAAAGAAAATTATATATACAGAATTCCAACTGCTCTAGCCCGTTGATGAAATATTAAGTCCATAAAAGATTAACGAATCATATGTACAGATTTCAAATCGTCAAGCCGATCTTCATAAGAGATTAAACATTCAGATACTCTATTCATGGATTTTATATGCTTCAACAAATTTTTAACAAGTGGATGATGATGGTGGTGACGATAAATACTTTACATCCTGAAGTATCGAGGTTCAATTACCTAACCCCTCAAAGTATAAAACTGAGTATTTAACACCATGAGGTATCTAACCAGAGGGAAATAAATCCCTGTCCCTATGACAGTTTTGGAGGTGGTTTTGGTACCAATGAAAATCCCATGTGGACGGGTTCAGGTTACATATTGTTATTTTTTTGTAGGTTGCTTTCTGGCTTTATGGATCTTTTCATGTTGCTGGATTTATGGATCCCACTTAAAACTACGTAGTAATACAGACCAGTCAAGAGAAGTGCATAGCTTTTACGGGGATTGAACACCGAAAGCTTGTTTTTTGAACGAAATAATCGTGAATCGTAATTCTTGTGGGCACCAGATTGACGTACGAAAATACACCCCGGTCCAACCCAATCCATGAGTTTACGCCCTTGTCCAAAGTAAACGGCACATTATTTTACAGAGCAAGCAGAAACCGTTGACTTACAAGCTGGCACAAATTCATCGAGGAAATTCGCTACATCGAAACCGCCACGGCTCCACCCACATAAAAGATAACAAATTTACGGGCAAATAGGGACGACAGAAGCGAATTCGAGGAGCTTCCAACTCAAAGAGCATCGAATTAAGCTGCAATAGGTAGGGAAACCCCCAAGACGTACGGTTACCGCTGTCCTCGGCGACGACTCGAGGTACGGTCCATATGAATCGTGCCACGAAGCACCCGATTTCGCGATCGACAGGTCCGAGCAGACGACCCGAGACCCCAGAGGCGATTCAAGCAACGCGAATAGCAAATCGGAGATGGGATCGGATGAGTACCTGAGGGGGTCGAAACCCTATCCACGCGCGGAGAGGGGTGGGGGAGGAAGCCTCGATCCGCGACCGCGAGCGAGACGGCAGCCAAGCGCGGTTTCGGCGAGGGAGGCAGCGAGCGAGCGACGCCGGCGGTGGCGGTGGCGGCGGCGGCGGCGGCCAGGTGGGGAGGCTGCGGGTGAAGGTGGAGGTGGACGCGAGGTTGGGTCGCGAACCCTAGGTTCGGGTCGGTTTGGTTGGTGTCAGTGTCAGTAAGTCAGTAGGTCTGGTCGGGTTGCGTCGTGGCAGAGCTAGACTCGACTTGGTCACGCGACATTGGCAATTCGAAGTCGTACGTACTGGGCTTGGAATACCAGTGCTTCAATTAGCGGCCCGTTTCAAGCCCATTTAGTCCAAGCCCATTAGCTTCCACCATCCTAGCATACTGCACCATTGCACGATTGTGTGTGTATATATGCTAAATAAACCACAAATAATTGATCGTCATACATGGACTAGCAAAATACCCGTGCGTTACAACGAGACGACGGCGCTTGGGGAGGAAAGCCGACGAAGGGTGAAGGTCGGGCGGCGCGGGAGCTGCGGCGGTGACGGGAGGAGGCTGGCGCGGCAGCGCGGATGGGGACGGAAGAGAGAGAGACGCATGAAGTCTTTCTTTTCATCCAAGCCCTCCTTTCTTTTAGCATTAGGCTAACGGGTTAATTTTATAAACACTCATGTATTCTGCAAAATAACCCCTTTTTCTTCTTTAAGCGAGTTTTAAATAGCCGAGTGGACTATGGGTTAATTTCGAAAAAACCAGGGGTTTTGCAAAATAGTCGAGGCAAAACAAAATTTGGATGAAAACACTATTTGCTTTATATATAGTTATAGATTATAGATTATAGATATAGATTATAGATTAGGGATGAGAAAAATAATCGAGGCCAGAAAGAAGCCGAACCAAATTGATCGATACTAAAACAAAAAATGCGAATTAAATTTCGGTCTCAAGAGTGCAATAACCGAATAAACTTCGGTCTGGGTCCGTTCCAACCGAATTCCCTCCCCCTTCACTCTTCATTTTTAATTGCATGTCTAACTTTTAATTGTTGGCATTTGTTCACCCTTCATGTTAGAAAATGTTTAATTGTTGCTTGTAGCCACTTTTATGTTAGTCCTGGAATTTTCAGTGTTTAGTGAAAGCGTTTTTAAAGAATTTGACTAAATTTCGTCCCAAAATCCCAAACCGAAACCGAACAAGAAAGAAAGAGGAGGGATCGAAAGCTTTTTGGATGCTACTAATTCGAGGAAACCAATATCCGTCGTTATTCGGTTTGTTATTATATTAAATGAAATATTAAGAAAAATATAAATATTAACTCTAATGCTATCAAAATTTGTATAGAGTTGTAAAATATGGATGAAGATAAATTTAGATATTAATGAAATATATAAGAATTAATGATATCAAATAAAATGAATTAAATGGAGAATTTACCAATTTATCTAGAATTTATCAAGAAATTATGGATAAAGAGCCATTATAGATATCACTCATTTGTAACGGCTCTTGATACAATGCCGATATAAAACGACGAAAATATCTACAAGTATTCTCTTATTTAGTACATATCACACATAACATATGTGTCCTTGGTATAAAATACATTATTAGTACATCAATCTTATCCTCTTTCGTGACATCCTAAAAATCGGAGAATCAAAATCGGAACGTAAAATCGGAACTTTCAAAAACCGTGGCCTATTGCTTCTTCTCGGGTTTGTCGCTTCTTATTTGCCACTCAGTTGCATAAATTGTTACGTGATCAATTCCCTTTTCGGAGTTTTGGAGGTTTCGGAGTTGTCAAACGGTGATGCGAAAGCGCATCACGATTTTAAAAAGGAATCAGGAAAAGTGTGGATTTGTGAAAACGCATTTCGAGTAATATAAAATAAAAATTTTGGTTGGGAGAAGATAAATTAAAACACAAAATAAATAATAAAATTCTCGGGAGCGTACTCGAGGCGACGAATTTGGGAAATTTTTGAAAATAAAATGGGTGAATTATGAAAATTTGGAAAAAGAAATTTAAATAAATATGAAAAATAATTATGGAAAATAAAAGTCAAGAAAAAGTTTAAAATATAATGCTAAAAATTATTTTTGGGATATTAGGATTTATTTTGGAATTTTTAGAAGGAAAGAAAATAGAAAATGAGAAAAGAAAATGGAAAATCGGGAAAAAGTGAAAGTTCACTATTCATTAGCCGCCAAGTGTTCGGCCGTACGCTCAGGCCGCGCCGCATGCGTCGCCTCGGCCGTGACGCGCCCGCCCCCATGCACCCGCGCGCCGTACCACCTGCCACGCGCCCGCGCCACGCGCGCCGCTGGCCCAAGCCGCGCGCACGCGCCGCGCGAGCACCGCGCCGCCAGCCGTGACGCACGCTCGCGCGCCGCCAGCACGCATGCGCCGCCGCCGCCGCTCGCGCCTCCGCGCGCGCCACGCGGCCGCAAGCAGCTCCGCCACCTGCGCGCGCACGCCGCCCGGACTCGCCGCGCAGCTCCGCCCGCCGCGTCATCGCCCGCCGTGCCCGGCCCGTCGCAGCTGCCGCCGTGTCAGCGCCGCGCCCGCCCGCAGCATGCCCGAGCCGCTCCCTCCTCCTCTCCTCTCGCGCCGCGCCGCGCAGCCCTCTATAAAGAGAGCCGCGCCCAGCTGTCGCCACCCTGCCATGCAGTGACCTCGCAGCAGTTTCAGAGCCGCCACGCCAAAAAGCCGCCGCCAAGTCGCCGCCGCAGCTTCTGCGGTCCCAGAGCCACACTCGCCACCTCCATCGCTCATCGCCGTAAGCCCCGCCGCCGCCCCTTTTTCCCTTGTGCGCTAGCGCCGCCGCCGCTCTGCTTTTGGCCGAGCCCGGGCCAACACCTTTCTGGGCAGTGATCAACGGTGCGCAGGGAAAAGAAAAAAGAAAAAAAGAAAAAAAAAAAGAAAAATAAGGAAAAATTTGGAAAAATTTTGGAAAATTTGGAAAAATATTTTGGGATGATTTTGAGTAAAATTTTGGGGAAAAATAAATTATTTTCTCGCATGTTTCTCGGTGCAATGTTTGAAAATCGGAATCGGGCGTTTCGTCAGAAATTTCCAATCGCATCGTTTTTCGATCCGGATCCCGTTTAATTCTTTCCCGCTATCGAAATAGGTTTCATGCTTTTGTGCTCAAACCCTCAAATTTCGAGCATGAATTTTCTTCGACGCTGATATTTTCAAACGTAATTTCCAAATTTATTGCGATCGCCGATTTTGCGAAAACCCTAGGTCATCAACTCGATTCCAAAACCCGATTTTTCCTCCAACCCTTGTTCTAACTCGAGTAGAATTTTCGAAAAACTCTTTGAAGTGGTTTTCATGGCTTTTGTGATTCTTTCGATCTCTCGGTGTTTAGTTGAATTCTAACTCGAATTCAATTAATCTTTCGCACGTACGGGTAGCGCCCCGAAGAAATGCCAAGCAACGACCTCGCCGAAGATCCCACCCCTCAAGTGTGCGAGCAAGGCAAGTCTTCACACCCTTTGAACATATTGATCCCCTTTTGCTTAAATGATGTTATTTTAAACTCTAAACATGCATGCTTTACCGGATTGCCTATACTTGTTATGCCATACCTTGCTATTGATTACCTTTAGAATTACTCCTTGTAACTCGCGATGTGATACAAATAACCGAAGCATAACTTCAAGTAACTTAGCCTGCTAAACTTAGACCATGCATACTCATGACTTTATGAAAAAGCTTTGTGCTTGGGCAACTACCTTAGGAAGGTAGTTGAGATTCGGCATGTGGAGACATGAGCGCCACATGGCCCCGATGAACTAAGTTTGATGAAAATTGAAAGTACTATACAAATGTTTTAGACTCGGGCGGCTTGGATGATTTGGGTGGAATCGGAAAAGGCAAGTGCCGACCCTGGTCAATTAAGGACCGAGCCATGAGATAGCGGAAACGAGCCGTACAACCGTACTTCTCGAATGGGTATAGACCTAGCCGACTAGGTAGCCGAGGCGGAGCGGTATCCTTGCATAGATGGTTCTCTATGATGTGGTTATGGGATGAGAATGAGGCTGCGGCCTTTGTTATAAATGGTGAAATTAAATTACCGTTAATCAAACTTAAAGATTGGAAATGTTCTTCCTTACCCCGGTGCGCTGTAACTCCTCTCACCGCTAGAAAAGGACGGCTAGAGTGCATGAGGGCTAAAGTTCATGGAGCGGGTACGCCAAAGTGAGGTTATCGAAAGGCTTTGCCGTGGCCGTCTCATGTGTTGGGACGTAGGCTCATTTGTTGGGGTCATGCGGAGTACGGGTAAAGTGTACATCCACCGCAAAGTGTGAATGAATCAATCTATTCGAATAGCCGTGCTCGCGGATATTGAGCATCGTGACAAGACTTTCGCTTGGCTAGATTTTAAACTTAAAAAGCTGGGATGGGTTTGCATGATGATTTTGTTATTTGGTGGATCAACTTCTCGAGAATGCGAGAAGGGGTGGACTCCCGTAAAATCATGACGAACCTGGAGACGGAAGCCATCCTTGGAATCACGATGGATGGTAGACGAACCGTCGCGGATTAATGAACCATGAAATTAAAACTTGATTTTGGCTAGTCGGTAGGCTTGTGAAAAGAATTGAAAAGCGGCTTTACGCAAAAATAACCCTAGCCGTATTCTTTGAATATCCCTATCATATGCATCAATTCTGCAGTGTTGACTTGCCGAGTACGGTTGGTACTCACCCTTGCTATACGCACAAACCTCCACTGATGGGAATGAAGAGCCGAAGACCCCTACGCGTACTACGCGGAGGGCGAAGGAACCGACGGCGCATATTAGACCTTAGTCCCTTCGTTGCCGTGGCAATGGACAAGCCGCCTCTTTCCGCCTGTCTTATCTAAACTCGTTTTTATGTTGTATTCGGACCATAAGGTCCCGTGGATTGAACAATGCCTTCGGGCCTATTTATGTAATAATGGTATTGTAAGACTATTCGTGCATGTGTACTGATTATCCAAGATCGCATTCGTGGGTACCAACTACTTGATCCAGGGAATGGTACTATGAACACGAAAGATTCCCGACTCAAAATCGGGGTCCACAGAGCGGTATCGAGCCATGCGACCGTAGGCTAAGACCAAATGGCGCCCTACCCCTAACTAGATGGCTAAAGGAAATATCCCTACGGTAGGATCAATTTTAAACTATTATTTCCGAAAATGCAAATATATCTTTTCTACATCCGTATTTCTTTTTACCAAATGATTATGATAGCTTCCTCTCGCTAACCCTAAGTTGCCCGTAAAGCAGATGTCAAACCACGACGGAACACAGGGAAGTCACTATCCCGCGAGACGAGGGGTTCGTGGTACAACTTCGCCCTACTATGGTGCTTGAGATATCCGGAACCGCCCACTTATCACACCAAGAGACATGGCTCCGAGATGTATCCACTGGGAGGCAGCCGTGTCCATAGAAGCCCGCATGGGGAGTGAGACATCCTACGCTTCCACACTCGCTACCCCCGGACCTAGCGAAGCGCCTATTCAGATGCCGCTCGCGAGGCCTTCCTTCGCCTTAATGCAACACCGTGCCGAACTCACAATGACAGAGTTCGTGCATCACCCTTATCGCGAAGAGGGCAACCCGGGCTCGCACCGTGGAGGCTACCCCCGCTACAACCCGATGGTCACGCGTTTATCGCGTTGGGCGAGAGACAGACGATCGTTATTCGAGGAGGCCCCGCTCGAGATCAACGATCGCAGCCACGCCTCAATGATCCGGTCGCCACCACCAAGGCCGTGGAGACCAGATAAGCATGCCGCAGACACGCTGCAGCCAATGGTGCTCGATGAGCAACTCTCGGACCGCTACATGGCCCGAGGAGGCTCTAGTAGAGCTGGAAGAGCACTCAGAAAAAGCAAGCAAACGAGATCAACCGGCTAGAGGAACAAATTTGCACACTCATCCCGTCTACGCCGCAGTACTTCCACCGAGCCCGTACCATCACATCCCGCCCCGTGCCCGACCACTATTACCATATAACTCCGAAGCTTTGATACTTTTCAAGCTATGATGGAGCAAGCTTTCATGTTGAGCACGTAGCCTCGCACCATACCCGGTCGACCCCATCTGCCGCCACCCCGAGCTCCGTACCGGTACCCTCCGAGCCGGGATCGGAGAGGGTAACCCCATCCGATCCACACCGACACGGAGTCCGAGGCGGAGCCCATGGAGATCAAATGGGAGTCTAGCGACACCGACTCAATGGAGGAGGAAGTTCCCCTCGTCGCTTGACTCACACGGGAGGCCCTCTCACCCGCCGCATCGCTCGCAAGAGTACGCGGCCACCGAGTCGAAAGATTCGGCGTGACTCGAGGCCGCCACCTCCGAGCCGTGGGGACTTCGGTTTGCTTCAGGCAGACCACCCGCTTCCGGCGCCGGCTCTTGCGGATGGTTGGATGACTAGGCGGAAGGACTTTCCGACCCAAGCAAAGACTTCCTATTTACCCTTAATTAGTTGATCTAGCGAACGATATAATTATTATTGCTATCTGGCATGGAGGACTGTGTGTATACGTCCATGTACCCTTATGTAATATGATGAACTGGGCATCGCCTTGCGATGTCTTAATTCGTATGCTATTTATGGTTTCACCTTGCTCGTTGAGTGAAGATCATTCGAAGGAACTTGAAGAAAAATTTCCCGTGAACCATAACCTAAACTAGATCGCTCTCTTAATTCATCTCTCTTCTTCGGATGGCACATCGTCGCGAGCCGCGGCAACCAACGAAAACCCGCCGGAACCCAACCCCTCCACCCGGCGGAGGTCATGGCTATGCAGACCCGGCTACTCCAAGCGATCGCCAATAATCAAGGAGGTCGAGGAGGATCGAGTCCGGGGGAGTTCATGAGAGCTAAGCCGCCCACTTTTCCACGGCCGAAGAACCTATGGACGCCGAAGATTGGCTAAGAGTGATAGAAAAGAAGCTAACCCTCGTCGAGTCCGAGAAGCGATAGAGTGGTCTTCGCTACTAACCGGTTGGAGGGTCCCGCGAGTGACGGTGGGACACCTACAAGGAGACACGAGCGAAGACGCCGGCGAGCCAACATGGGAGGAATTCACGGCTGCGTTCCGTGAGAATTTCGTGCTGCACGTGCAAGAATGAGGATGAAGAAGAACGAGTTCCGCAGATCGCGTCAAGGGAACACCTCGATGTGAGTATCCGAACAAGTTTACCCAGCTTGCCCGTTACGCCACCGAAGGACTGGCGGATTTAAGAAGAAAAGATAGACAAATTCATTGAGGGACTAAATGACGAACCGAGGGGACCGATGATCGGGCAGGATCACACCAGTTCCAAAGCCTCATCAACAAGGTCGTCCGACTTGAGCATGACCAAAAGGTGGTGGACAATAACCGCAAAGGAGGCTCGCTATGGCTCGCCCATTTCGGGGAACGCCACAACGCCCCAAGGGAGCCACCCCGTCGGATGGAAACCAAACGTCCCAGAATCGGTCGTCCTCTCGCTTCCGACCATGTCAACCGATCGCTACACCACGGCTTCGTACACCCACACCAACCCTAGCCGCTCCAGAAGAAGGAATGTGAGTCTTTCAATCTGCGAGAATTCGGGCATTACTCCAATAGCTGCCCAAAACCACGCAACACCCCCGTGCGCACCGGCGCCAATGCCACACCCGTCCGAGGAACCCCACCCTGCGGGGACGAGGTCCATTCAGACCCCGCTACCCAACGAGGCCGCCACCGGTTTCGACGTGGCCAGTGAATCATGTGCGGGCGTAAGAAGCACGAGGAGGACCGAGCGTATTGATGGGTATGTTCTCTATCAACACTACACCGCTTAAAGTTTTATTCGATTACGGAGCCTCGCATTCATTCATATCTTCCCAAGTAAGCAAACAACACCACCTACACCAAGTAGCACTTAAGAGGCCTATGTTGGTACACTCGCCGGGGAGACATAACCGTACCCCATGCCTGCATTAACGTGCCCATACGGATTAGAGACGTGGTGTTTCTCTCAAACCTTATGGTGTTATCGCCCCAAACCATAGATGTCATACTCGGAATGGATTGGTTGACCAAAAATAATGGAATTATAGGCTGCAGAAGGGAAGTCACGGTATCCACCCCGTGGGATCACCGATGAGCATAACTATGGATCAAAACCCAAGGCGTGTGAACAAGCTCGGGAGTGTTCACCATGCTACCTCTAGGTGGAATGCCGTAGTACAAGAATACCGGATGTGTTTCCGAGGAATTACCCGAATGCCCCTGATCGCGACGTAGAGTTCATCATCGACTTAATGCCATCGCCCCCATATCCAAGAGGCCCTATCGAATGCCGCCAATGAGTTGGAGGAACTCAAGAAACAAATAAAGGAACTACAAGAGAAGGGATTCGTTCGCCCCGCTCTTCTCCCCGGGAGCTCCGGTGCTCTTCGTCAAGAAGAAGGATGGGAGCATGAGAATGTGTGTGGACTACCGATCGCTGAAACGAAGTCACTATCAAGAACAAGTACCCGCCTCGAATCGATGACCTATTCGATCAACTTAAGGGTGCGCGGGTGTTCTCCAAGATTGATCTACGGTCGAGGATATCATCAATTGAGAATTAGAGCCGAGATATTCCTAAGACGGCATTCTCTACACGATACGGCTTATACGAGTTCACAGTGATGTCCTTTGGATTGACCAATGCCCCTGCGTACTTTATGAACCTGATGAACAAGGTATTCATGGAGTACCTGGACAAATTCGTAGTGGTGTTCATCGACGATATACTTATCTACTCCAAGAACGATGAGGAACACGCGGAGCATCTACGATTGGTACCGGAAAAGCTACGAGAGCACCGGTTGTATGCCAAGTTCAGCAAATGCGAGTTCGGCTCAAGGAAGTCGCTTTTCTTGGCCACGTGGTTTCAGCCGGAGGAGTAGCGAGACCCCGCCAAGGTCGAAGCCGTTATGGAATGGAAGGCGCCCAAGTCGGTAACGGAAGTTCGGAGTTTCTTGGGCTTGGCCGGTTATTACCGACGGTTTATCGAAGGGTTTTCCACTGTAGCCCGACCTATGACTCAACTCTGAAGAAGGAAAAGAAGTTTGAATGGAATGAAAAGTGCCAAAAAGCCTTCGACCAATTAAAAGAAAAGTTAACCACCGCTCCGGTCTTGACCTTACCCGACAACCTAAGGACTTCGTGATGTACTTGTGATGCATCCCGGCAAGGATTGGGAGGAGTATTGATGCGAGGATGGAAAGGTCGTAGCGTATGCCTCTCGCGATTACGACCCCACGAAGAGAATTACCCCACACATGACTGGAATTAGCCGCGGTGGTACACGCATTGAAGATCCGGAGACACTATCGATCGGAAACCACCGTGATGTGTATACCGATCACAAGAGCTTGAAATATTTCTTTACTCAGCTGATCTCAACCTACGACGAGGCGATGGTTGGAGTTGATCAAGGATTACGATCTAGGAATCCATTACCATCCCGGCAAGGCAAATGTAGTGGCCGATGCGCCGAGCCGCAAAGCCCAATGCAACCACATGGAATTGGGAGGTGTGGCTAATGAGCTCCAGGAAGAAATGGCTCGCTCAATCGCACCTAATTCCTCACGGAGAAGTGAACTCACTGGAAATCCAGCCCCTACGAGAACTCAAATAGAGGAAGCCCAAAGAGGGAATGAGGAAATCCAGAAATTAAGGAACGTATGGCCGGACGCGCTCGGGAGTTTTCGGTAGATGACAAGGGAATCTTGTGGTACGGAAGAGAATCGTGTGCACGAACGAGGCGGTTTGAGGGGATTGATCTTAAAGGAAGCCCACGAATCGGCATATTCGTTACATCCCGAAGCACGAAAATGTACCAGGATTTAAAAGGAGAATACCGGTGGCCTAATATGAAGAGGGATGTAGCCGAATACGTAGCCGTGTGCGATGTGTGCCAAAGGGTGAAAGCCGAACATCAACGCCCGCGCTTGCTGCAGCCACTCAAGATTCCGAATGGAAATGGGACGAGATAGGCATGGATTTCATAGTAGGATTACCCAAGACTGCCGGTTACGATTCCATTTGGGTAATAGTAGATCGGCTCACCAAGACTGCAGATTTATTCCCGTGAAAACCAACTACAACGTGCCAAGCTAGCGGAATTATATATGAGTAGGATTGTGTGTCTCCACGGTGTACCAAAAGGATTATATCGGATCGTGGTACCCAATTTACATCTCATTTCGAGCAAGGTTCACGAAGCACTCTGCGAGTCACCTTGCCTTTAGTACCGCTTATCACCCAGGTGCCGACGGCGGGCGAGAGGACGAATCAAGTGCTAGAAGACATGCCGAGAGCTTGTGCGTTGGATTTCACCAAGGATTGGGAGAAATGTTTGCCGTGCGCCGAGTTCTCCTACAACAACGGCTACCAAGCCGGTTTGAAGATGTCACCAAACGAAGCTTTATTTGGTCGCCGATGTCGAACCCCATTAATGTGGTCGAGACCGGTGAACGAACCATATTCGGGCCCGACATAATTAAGGAGGCGAGGAAAAGGTTCGCCCGTCCGGACCACTACAAGCCGCTCAATCACGGCAAAAGAGCTACGCGGACACCGTCGAAGAGAATTGGAATTTAAAGAAGGTGACTACGTGTATCTAAAAGTCTCACCACTACGGGAACCCGAGATTCAAAGTCAAGGGAAACTCGCACCACGATACGTGGGCCCATTCTTGATAAGCGCTAGGAAAGGAGAAGTGGCTTACCAATTGGAACGCCGAGATTCTCTCCGATGTCCACCCGTGTTCCACGTATCGCAGCCGAAGAAATGTTTGCGGGTACCAGAAGAGCAAGCTCCTTTAGAAGCCATCCATGTCCACAGTGATCTTACTTACCCGGAGCATCCAATCAAGATACTAGACGAGGCGGAAAAGAAGACACGGACCAAGTCATGGCGCATGTACAAGGTACAATGGAGCAATCACACGGAAGAAGAGGCTACCAGGAAAGCGAAGAGTTCTGAGGACGAATACCCACACCTACTCAAGAATCCGGTAAGAAATCTCGGGGACGAGATTTATTGTTAGGGGTAGGTTTGTGACATCCTAAAAATCGGAGAATCAAAATCGGAACGTAAAAATCGGAACTTTCAAAAACCGTGGCCTATTGCTTCTTCTCGGGTTTGTCGCTTCTTATTTGCCACCGTTGCATAAATTGTTACGTGATCAATTCCCTTTTCGGAGTTTTTGGAGGTTTCGGAGTTGTCAAAACGGTGATGCGAAAGCCGCATCACGATTTTAAAAAGGAATCAGGGAAAAGTGTGGATTTGTGAAAACGCATTTCGAGTAATATAAAATAAAAATTTTGGTTGGGAGAAGATAAATTAAAACACAAAATAAATAATAAAATTCTCGGGAGGCGTACTCGAAATTTGGGAAATTTTTGAAAATAAAATGGGTGAATTATGAAAATTTGGAAAAGAAATTTAAATAAATATGAAAAATAATTATGGAAAATAAAAGTCAAGAAAAAGTTTAAAATATAATGCTAAAAATTATTTTGGGATATTAGGATTTATTTTGGAATTTTTAGAAGGAAAGAAAATAGAAAATGAGAAAAGAAAATGGAAAATCGGGAAAAAGTGAAAGTTCACTATTCATTAGCCGCCAAGTGTTCGACGCCATACTGCCCCCGCCGCGCGCGCCCGTCGCCGGCCGTACGCGCCGCGCCCGCAGCCGCGCGCCCGGCCCCGTGCCCCCACCCCGCGCGCGCCACGCGCCGCGCGCGGCATCGCTAGCGCCGCGCCTGCACCACGCGCCGCGCGAGCACCGCGCGCAGCCGGACCCGCGCGCCGCGCGCTCGCCTCACGCACCGCCTGCGCCCGCCGCGTCCCGCCGCCTCCGCGCGCCGCGCCGCCGCCACGCGGCCGAAGCCGCGCTCCGGCCCCTACCTCGCGCGCGCGTCCGACGCCCGCTCCGGACCCCGCCGCGCGTGCGCCTCGCCGCCGCGTCTCGCCCGCCGTGCCGGCCCCACCGAGCTGCGCCGCGTGTCGCGCCGCGCCGCGCATGCCCGAGCCGTCCCCCCTCTCTCTCGCGCCCGCGCGCGCCGCGCCTATAAAAGGGCCGCGCCCGCGCCGACTCCACCGCACCGCCACCGTGACCTCGCCGTTTCCGAGCGCCACCGCCAAAGCCGCCGCCGTTTAGCCGTCGCCGCCGCGCAAGCCGGTCCCGAGCCCTTGCTCCTCCCAGCGCCATCGCCGTAAGCCCCGCCGCCGCCCCCTTTTTCCCTTGTGCGCTAGCGCCGCCGCCGCCTCTGTTTTTGGCCGAGCCCCGGTCGAACACCTTTCGGGCATTGAACAGTGCGCGGGAAAAGAAAAAGAAAAAGAAAAAAAAAAAAAAAAAGAAAAATAAGGAAAAATTTGGAAAAATTTTGGAAAATTTGGAAAAATATTTTGGGATGATTTGAGTAAAATTTTGGGGAAAAATAAATTATTTTCTCGCATGTTTTCTCGGTCAATGTTTGAAAATCGGAATCGGGCGTTTTCCGAAATTTCCAATCGCATCGTTTTCGTCCGGATCCCGTTTAATTCTTTCCCGCTATCGAAATAGGTTTCGCTTTTGTGCTCAAACCCTCAAATTTCGAGCATGAATTTTCTTCGCTGATATTTTCAAACGTAATTTCCAAATTTATTGCGATCGCCGATTTTGCGAAAACCCTAGGTCATCAACTCGATTCCAAAACCCGGATTTTCCTCCAACCCTTGTTCTAACTCGAGTAGAATTTTCGGCAAAACTCTTTGAAGTGGTTTTCATGGCTTTTGTGATTCTTTTCGATCTCTCGGTGTTTAGTTGAATTCTAACCGAATTCAATTAATCTTTCGCACGTACGGGTAGCGCTGAAGAAACCAGAGCAACGACCTCGGCGAAGATCCCACCCCTCAAGTGTGCGAGCAAGGCAAGTCTTCACACCCTTTGAACATATTGATCCCTTTGCGAAATGATGTTATTTTAAACTCTAAACATGCATGCTTTACCGGATTGCCTATACTTGTTATGCCATACCTTGCTATTGATTACCTTTAGAATTACTCCTTGTAACTCGCGATGTGATACAAATAACCGAAGCATAACCGGTAAACCGCTAGCCCTGCTAAACTTAGACCATGCATACTCATGACTTTATGAAAAAGCTTTGTGCTTGGGCAACTACCTTAGGGAAGGTAGTTGAGATTCGGCATGTGGAGACATGAGCGCCACATGGCCCCGATGAACTAAGTTTGATGAAAATTGAAAGTACTATACAAATGTTTTAGACTGGGCGCCGGATGATTTGGGTGGAATCAGGAAAGGCAAGTGCCGACCACGGTCAATTAAGGACCGAGCCATGAGATAGCGGAAACGAGCCGCACAACCGTACTTCTCGAATGGGTATAGACCTAGCCGACTAGGTAGCCGAGCGGAGGCGTATCCTTGCATAGATGGTTCTCTATGATGTGGTTATGGGATGAGAATGAGGCTGCGGCCTTTGTTATAAATGGTGAAATTAAATTACATTTAATCAAACTTAAAGATTGGAAATGTCTTCCCTTACCGGGTGCGCCGAACTCCTCTCACTTTGCTAGAAAAGGACGGCTAGAGTGCATGAGGGCTAAAGTTCATGGAGCGGAGTGCTGCCAAAGTGAGGTTATCGAAAGGCTTTGCCGTGGCCGTCTCATGTGTTGGGACGTAGGCTCATTTGTTGGGTCATCGCGGAGTACGGGTAAAGTGTACATCCACTGCAGGTGTGAATGAATCAATCTATTCGAATAGCCGTGCTCGCGGATATTGAGCATCGTGACAAGACTTTCGCTTGGCTAGATTTTAAACTTAAAACTGCGGGATGGGTTTGCATGATGATTTTGTTCGCGGGGATCAACTTCTCGAGAATGCGAGAAGGGTGGACTCCCGAGAAAATCATGACGAACCGGAGACGGGAAGCCATCCTTGGAATCACGATGGATGGTAGACGAACCGTCGCCGGATTAATGAACCATGAAATTAAAACTTGATTTTGGCTAGTCGGTAGGCTTGTGAAAAGAATTGAAAAGCGGCTTTACGCAAAAATAACCCTAGCCGTATTCTTTGAATATCCCTATCATATGCATCAATTCTGTGTTGACTTGCCGAGTACGGTTGGTACTCACCCTTGCTATACGCACAAACCTCCGGTGATGGGAATGAAGAGCCGGAAGACCCCTACGCGTACTACGCGGAGGGCGAAAACCGACGGCGCATATTAGACCTTAGTCCCTGGTCGTTGCTGTGGCAATGGACAAGCCGCCTCTTTCCGCTGTCTTATCTAAACTCGTTTTTATGTTGTATTCGGACCATAAGGTCCTGTGGATTGAACAATGCCTTCGGGCCTATTTATGTAATAATGGTATTGTAAGACTATTCGTGCATGTGTACTGACGATTATCCAAGATCGCATTCGTGGGTACCAACTACTTGATCCAGGGAATGGTACTATGAACACGAAAGATTCCCGACTCAAAATCGGGGTCCACATCTTCGTCCTTGTCGTCCAAAGTCGAGCACTACCGCATCTCTTCGAGTTCCGATGATGTCGCTACACCATATCCTCGCTGGTTCCCTTCCTATCCTCGACGCAATCAAACCACCAATCCCATCATGCCCTCCTGTTTCACCTTTGCCTCCAGCTATTTGCGACAACGTTGTGATGCCCAGCAAGTGCAATACTAGAGGAACGGCTCCTCTTCCAGCGCGCTAGACCCGGCCTCGATGACGGCAGGCCACGGGTGATATGACCTCAAATGACGGCGGGGCGCATGCATCTTCGGTCTTTTCAAATCTAAAGATGCTAACAACAAATCTTTTGGTTTCATGTATTGTTCGAATGAGTTGAGGAATCAACAAAAATGGATTGACAAGGAAAAGGATTTAGCGGCTCCCAAGGTAATCAACAAGAAACAGAAGATGGTGACTGAATCAACTCCTCCAAAGTCTAATCCAAGTAATGGCCAAGATGTCGACTCTGAAAGTCCTGAGTACAACACATCGGAAAGACCATCGGGAGTGAAAAGAGCCAAAGCAAGCTTACGTCAAGATCGTGATGACCGATTCATTGCAGCAGTGGACATGTTTTTGGAGAAGAAAAAAGTGGCATATGATGAAAGATTGTCCCAATTGTATGTGTTGGAAAAAGAGTGTGTTGAAACAGACAAGGAACTTTGACAAAAGAAGGTCGTCGTGAAAGAGAGGGAGGTTGTTGTTAGAGAAAAGGAGGCTGCTGCAAGGGAGAAGGAGGCAGAGACAAGGTCTAAGGATGTTGATAGAAAACACATGATAGATGAAGAGCGTATAATGACTTCATATTTGAGCTCAATGTCGGGGCAGCTTCAAGAATACTACACGCATCAAAAGGAAAAGATAATGAATCGTCGCTTTGGTGTGTAGACCATATTTAAAGGTATAGTAATAAATCTTTATATCAGTCCCAGATAATATGATCCCAATATATTTAGTTTGAGGAATGTTAATATGTTGCTTGTTTTTTCAGTTCAGAGGTGGCCATCACGTGAACAGTATGAAAGCTGTGGTGCAAGTAGTATGGTTCTGTTTTTTCACTAGTGGAATGGTGTTTTGAATAATTTTAGCTTAATGATCAAACTTGATCAATACTATTTTACAATCATGGTATTATTGCTCTTTAATATGTGTAAAACTGGTTCATCGGATTGTTAATTTATTAAGAAGGCTTGCATTTTAAAGGTTGAGCCGTTTGTTTCTACATACTATTGAGCCTTGATCCTGTTAATTTATTAGGAAGTTCTTTGACGTGCTTTACCTTACCGCTCGGAGAAACTAGACTCGTATGGACCTCACTAAGTCACTAATTTGTTGTCAACTTGCTGAATTTTAGATTCTGGTATCTCCTGTTTCATCCAGGTTGTGACTTAAGTTTCTACTTGTTCTCTTTTGACAGGTTTAGGCGGTATCTCTGTTCTATCCGGTTGTGACTTAAGTTTCTACTTGTTCTCTTTTGACAGGTTTAGACCGACGAGTATTACCTCTGTTTTTAGTGTGAAATGGTGTCGTTTTTAATTCTGAACTTATATGTTTTCAGTAATACTAAAATATTTTGACATTCTTGTCGATTTAATTTGAATTGGACACACCCATGTGTAAGATGTAAAATGCTGAATTCACATTTTGAAGTACAAAAGAAAAGGTGCATGCACCGGGAGCCCGCCTCATGCTCAATTTAAGTTGAAGACCAGCCAAAGTTGAACACATTCTCAACTTAGGGCTATCTTGGGATAGCGAATAGCCGCCAAATCGAATGTGTCATTTTTGATGTTGCACTCTGCTGGCTACAAGATTAGTGTGAGGAGCTACATAATGTGTTTTTCAAGAGAGATAAATATTTTGCTTTTAACAGGGACTTGTCTTTCCTTGATCTTTCTGTTGCCGAAAGAGACCGGGCATTATCAATGATCATCTAAATGCTTTAATAGGGCTAAAAATATCAGTGGTCATGCTCAAAAATAATGAGTCATGCACAGTGAATTGTCCAAAGTGAATTGTCCGTGCCAGCCTTTTGGACAATTCTTCCATCTCCAATGCATGCAATCTATGGATCCGAGCATTCTAGAAAAACCTCGACTCTCCCCAATTGCCATTAGTCTCGATGTGTCATTGTCATTTGGCGACCGAAGATATTCCTTTCAAAAAACATTCACAACCGCATTGACAAACTTTACCAAACTTTCAATAGTTGTGCTTGCGCCAATTCGAACATACTCATCCGTCGCATCGGCGCTATCCCATAAGTCAATACCCTCATTGCTGATGTTACCTTCTGCAAACAACTTAGCCCAAGTTTACCTTGCATCTCTTTTCTGAACAAAATATGAATCATGCTTCTCAACGACTTCCTTGATGCGAAGGAACAATGTACATCCCATACGAAATCTACACACAATAAATATAATAGTACGAGTTAATATTAATTCAAACATTAATACCTGCATAAATTAATGTTTTGTACCTGCGCCGAAACATGGTAGGACTGTATGTAGGATTTTTCGAAAAATAATCTTCAAACAATCTGACATGTCCCACTTGTCTATTACGTTCAATAACTCGATGACCGGGAACAGAACCAAGATGTGGTCCTTCATTACCTCCGTCGTCATCATTGTTTGCAGCATGGAGTACAGCAGCAATGAAGTCGACATCATTATCGGACGACGACTCCAAATAGTAACGCATCAATGCGCTACATTGGTTCATTGCAATTCACCTAATCCGAAAACTGAAGCATACAACTGGGTTTTGTTTTCGGATTAAAAAAATAAAAAAAACACATGTTAGATACACATCCTATGAAAAACACATTAGATAAACAAACCTTCGTATATATTGTGAGATATACGGCTGCATACGAACATTTGGTCATTATCAAAGAATCTACTTAACTGTATCTCACCTTATGTGGAGTTTTTCTCCAACACCTTGATTTCAATCTCGCGATCTGTACACTTCAGAGCATAAGAACAGAAGCTCGCGATCAGGGTATACGAACACACGCGGTGGCGATCTGCATACTCTGTGGCGATCGGTAGGATTCACGTGTTTCTGCCGACGAGATGCGCACGACACCAATCACCAGCACACATCAGCCGCTACGTCGTCGCAACCAAATTGCACCCGGACGCGCGCGCCGTCGCAAACCAAAACCACCAGCACGTGCGGCGCCATCGCCAATCAATAACAAATAACAGATCGTCGCCAACACCCACATGCACCTGCTCCATCGCCAGCCAACACCACGCGCGCAACAACAAATAACAGATTGTCACCAACACCCACATGCACCTGCTCCATCGCCAGCCAACACCACGCGCGCCCATGGCAAATAACAGACCGGTTTAGTTAGTTAACAAATTGAGAAGCACTTAGAGAATCCACTGTAACAAACTTTTAATTAGATGCTCTAAATCTTTTAGAAAATCTCTATATACCAGATTTAGAGATCTATTTTTAGGGACACCGTTGGGCATGCTCTAAAATTGGAAAATACCGCATGCCTAATATTATACGAAAAGGTATATTCAAATATGGAAATAAGATGGGTCAAAAAGAATACTCTTTCCGTGGAAATAAAAGACACTAGAGTCCGACCCAAGGAAGACTAAGCCTCCACTACCCGTATCCTACAAGAGTTCTACAAGTTATACTTAGAGAGAAAGTTACCTAACTATATAAATACAAGACTCTCTAAGAAAGGAGAACATCAAATTATAAGCCATGACCACCAACCACATTGAGAGTAGTTAGGAGGAAGTCAATTGCTAGGTGTGGACCTCAAGTTGTCGAATAGTTCTCAGCAAATCCTAGTCAATGGATTAGATTGGCTAACTTGCCCTGTACTATAATTAGTGTGATGAGTAGGGTTATTACTCATCTTGAGAGCCTAAACCAGTATAAAAATATTTGTCTCTTGTTTTTTTACGATAATCTTCCATATACCTTAGAATCATAATCCTCATATACCGTTGTCAGGTACTGACATTCCACACAGGTGATTCAAGAATACCTCTGATATTGAATCGTAGAGACCATCACTGTCGCAAAATCCACGCCCAATTAGCCGCAGAATGCCTAGGCGCTAACGCTAGGGCCTAGGGGCAAATTTGCTGCTTCTGCTTCGCAATTTCACCACCTTTGCAAATTCATTGCTTTTGCTTCGCAAATTTGAAAGTTGAAGTGCGTTTCTAGTGGAAATATTTTGGCTACGGCACTGGCCATGCATAGTTAAATATACAATGTTATTGTGTGTTGGTTTTGGATATAAATTTTTGCCTTCCAATCGATTGATATCGGTATATAAATTTCAATTCCGATAATTCCACTTCTGGACTTGGTATCCCAATTCCTTATTCACCATTTCAATTTTGTTTTCCATAAAAAGCAATAAATATTTTCGTCCTACAATATAACAACTTACGACTGAACAATACAAAAGTATGAAAATAGACATGACTATGTTCTTTAGGGCACTCCCAATGCACACTCTATCATAGTTTCTATCCCTATTTATTATCCTCATATTTATTGAGTTTTGCTGATGTGACACCTCACTTATCGAAGAGAGAAGAGAAAAACTGAAGAAATTGTTTCTACACTGGAAATCGAGTCTTCACATATATCAAAGCGCAGGAAACTCCCGTTGGTATGGCAACGTGATGTCTTTCGATCCCATGCATCGTCCGCCGCAAGCACGTAGTGCTCGCAGCATCGGCGCCGCCATGTGGAGCAGGCAACTCCACGGCCAACTCCATGCCACTGCCGCTGTTTGCCGCGGCCAGCGACCACCTCCATGGGAAAAAACCCCATTGGGGCCACACCACGCGCTAGGACTCGACCTTGAGCGCGGGCGCGGAGTGGATGAGCGGATGGTAAGAGGCGCGGTCGTCGTAGTGCTCCGCAGGCATCAGCGCCGCCGCGCGGAGCAGCAGCTCCCCGCCGACTTTCCCTCGTCGCCGTCGCCGCGGCCGGATCGCCTCCATAGGCAAAAAAGACCCCGCCGAGGTCACACCCGCGCTAGGACTAGGCCTCGGCGAGTGCGGCGCGGATGAGCGGACGGGGAAGAGGTGGCGGCCGTCGTAGCGTCGCGCGCACGTTCCTCAAGTGGGAGACCGAGAGGCAATGACGAAGCTATTCGAGAGACAGCTTTTGAGGAGAGGCTATTCTGAGGACCCGATTTGAAGCCTCGCAAGCAGCTCTTGCACATCCGTCTGTGCGGCCCCGACCGCCGCCGCCTCACTCGCCGGCGTTGTCGGTACGGTCGCATCGGGCAGCACACCAATCTTGATAAGGAGTGCACAATCCCGAAAGTTAAGGTCTAGCTTGCCGGCGAGCACGTCAAGGTCACTCTGCATCTGGAGCTTCCCGACCCTCGACGGCTCACACAGCGCGCCCCGAGCTTGACGGCCTCGGCAAGCGTGGCGGCCACCGACTATAGAAGCTCCCGACAAAGCAAGTTCTTGGAGAAGCGGGGTGGCTGGACAGTCGGACAAGCATGGCGACACCCTTTCCAGCCTCATCACGATGGCCTTCCACCATCCGCCGATAGCTGATCATGGACGTTGTGGATTTGAAGAGGTTTGTGTTGTGGATTCGGGCACTACGCGCTCGCGACGCTCGTCGTAGATCACAGTATAATATGTCACAATTGATCAGCTATGTTTGTGTTGCACATTAAAAATTTTTTATCTATAAAAGTTACTATTCAAAATTATGCATTGAGAAAAATGTGAAGTCGTCAAGATATAAAAACTGAGTAGTTTTTCATTAGGAATGTCTCTAGTGTAGGGTGAGAACTAATCTTCAACGCACGGAAAACGGAGCAGCGAATTAACATATAATTAATTAAGTATTAACTTAAAAATAAAATTTAATTAGTATGATTTTTTAAAGCAACTTTTTCTATATAAAAGGTTATAAAAAATACATCATTTAGTAGTTTGGGATACATTCCGTGAAAAAAAAATGAAGTTGGGACATTGACTATCGAACACAGCGAAAGTGTGTCGTTCAGGTGGGAGAAGGGGTTTCCACTTTCACGATCATTTTTCAGCCCTGAATCAAAATAGAAAAACATCGGCGTGTCACTGTTGGAGTAGTAGTACTAGTATGCACATCTGAGAAAGATGTGAAGGCGGCATAATTCGTGGGTACCCCGACGCCCGAGGAGGAGGAGGAGGAGGTGGCTGGTCGTTGGCCGTGCCTCGCCTGCAGCGCGCGCACACGTGGCTTTGCCGTTCCACCTCCCCGACGCACGCATCCTCTCCATCTCTGCAAGTTTTGCAGCGGCAACACGGCAAAGGCCGCGCGCGCCTCTCCGTATTCTCAGTTTCTCACCCAACCAACCATTCGTGATTTGTAGCGTACTAGCAGCAGCAGCAGTGGTGTTCGTGCTCCACTCTCTCTACTGCCGCAGCCATCGCCATGGGTGTGCCTTCTTTCTACCGGTGGCTCGTCGGCAAGTACCCGGCCATCGTCTCCCCGCCAACGAACACGACGACGACGATGTCGGCGCCTCCAGCAGCAGCAATGGCGTCGTCGCCGTCGTCTACCACAACCTCTACCTCGACGTGAACGGCATCATTCACCCCTGCTTCCACCCTGAAGACCAGGTACGTACTGATCTAGTACAGTAGTACTCCTACTCATCATCTCCAACAATTTATCTCATGTCGATAGGTCAAGTTTGTTCTTGATGATGCAAATTAACGCAGGTGTGCCCTCCGACGACGCTGGAGGAGGTGTTCCACTCCATGTTCGACTACATGGACCGCCTCTTCCGCATCGTCAGGCCCACCAGGCTCCTCTACTTGGCAGTAGGTTCGTCAATTATTTCTTCTTCTTTCTTCTAGTTATATGATATATCATCTTGCAACTGCATGCATGCGTGCAGATGGCGTGGCCCCTCGCGCCAAGATGAACCAGCAGCGAGCCAGGCGCTTCAAATCCGTCAAGGCCTCCAAACAAGCCGTCAGTGAACCTCTTCCTCTGATTACTGCATTCATAGATTAATCTAACTCTGCAGCTGCATCGACATTCGATCCTTTACTGACAGATTTATCGATCTTTGCCTCTTTTCATTCGATTTTGACAGGAGGTGGAGGAGAACCTCCTGAGGGACAAGTTCAGAGCAGAGGGGAAGAAGGTGTTGCCCTTGACGCGAGAAGCGTCGGCGTCGTCTGAGGTTTCTGATCCTAACGTCATCACGCCGGGGACGGAGTTCATGGACAAGCTGTCGGATGCGCTCAAGCATTACATCCGTGCTCGCTTGAGCAGCGACCCCTCTGGAAGGACATCAAGGTCGATCTGGAATCTCGATCGATCACACGGATGATGGATATCACAATATGGCATGTTTTGAGCAATTTCATTCTGTTGTTCCTCGTGATGCACCTTGCACTAGCTAGTTAAATTTAGTTCATGTCACAGTTTCTAGTTCTATTCTCGATCACTTCCATGATTACCAAAAAATGATAATTTGACAGTGTTGATTAAGATATGTAAACTTGTTCAGTTGGTCATTTCTCGCTCAGTTAAATTCAACTGGTTTTCTCTTCTGAAGGTGATCCTCTCTGACGCAAACGTTCCTGGAGAAGGGGAGCACAAGATCATGTCTTTCATCCGTGCGCAACGCGGCAGGGAAGGATATGATCCAAATACTCGCCACTGCCTCTATGGATTAGTATGGTTATCTTGTGTATATGTCTTTTTTTTTTGGTTCTGAAGAATCGAACCGCACATTTTCAGACACTCACTTCTATCTAACTAGTTACATTGAAGTTAACTAATGAAGAACTGTTGCAGGATGCTGATTTGATCATGCTTGCTTTGGCATCTCATGAAGTCCACTTCTCAATTTTGCGTGAGGTTTGTGTCTATTATCCTATCCTCAAAGCTAAATTAATCCTGGTGGGAAACCTTATTTTTTGTAATTAGATTTAGAGGACAGTATGCTATGTTTTCAAGTTCAAAGGTAACTACTGGGGTTTAAGATGTATCACTATTTTGTAAACATGATCAGGAAGTGCTACATCAATACAATCAAGAAAACACCATTCCTATAACCCCAAAAATCTTCACATCCCAAGAGGCAGCAAAATTCAAGTGCAGAGCATGGTTCCCTCGGATAACTGAAGCAAAACCTGAGGGAAAGTTACCCAAGAAACCATATCAGGTTTGTTCTCTGGTAGATAATACTAGATATATGTTTCTCATTTCGACTGTAAAATAATTAATTCCTCTTCTTGCAGTTTCTCAACATATGGGTACTCAGAGAGTACTTGGAGCTTGATATGAAGATACCAAACCCCGTCCGGACTCTTGATATTGAGAGGATAATAGATGACTTTGTCTTCATTTGCTTCCTGACAGGGAATGATTTCATTCCGCACATTCCTTCGCTTGAAATTCATGAGGTTTACAAGCTCATGATTGTTACTTGTTTCACTTGTTTGATGCTGTTGCAAAAATATACTTTTTCTCTGATTGTGTTCTATTTTGACAGGGTGCCGTTGATCTACTTATTGAAGTGTACAAAACATCCTTCAACAAAATGGGGGTTATATTGTTGACACGGACAAAGTAACTGACAAATTAACTCTGCCTCTTTTTTATATTGAATCATTGACCATATGTTATACTTTCATTTAACTTTGCTGATACTGAAAACAGGTTAAAGATAAGCATGCTGCATATCTGAAAGTTTCGAGGTTGGAAAAGTTTTTCCATGAACTGTCTTTATATGAAGAGAAAATATTTCTTAAAAGATGCCAGCTGCGAGAGGTCCTTGAATCCTCATCTATGCTCAATACTTAATCTTCACAGTTGGGAATCGGAATTTGCTAATGCATTCCTTGGGTAACATGCATGCAGAATTACCAGCGCAAGATAGAGCGCCAAGCTGCAGAAAATGCGTTGAATGAAAGGAACTCTGAAAATGTGGTAAGTATTTTTTTGTACTTATAGGATTGTGCACTTGATCCTAGTTTTTCCATGAACTGTCTTTATAGGATGAGGTGTACTGATTTTATCAGTTCTTTCATGTACTCAGGAAGAAAACCTTGATGATCAATGCATCATGGTCAAGTCTTCTCAGTCAGAAGGCCATGTTTCTGACGAATCTGATGTATTAGAATTTTGTCTCTATTTGTGCTAAATATTTAACAGTGCTGACATAGATACGAGTATATGACTGCTTCCTTATCTTTCAGATTACAATGAATACCTTGGAGCTGAGGGAAAAATTGAAGGATATTCTACGCAATAAGCAAGATCTTATAAAAAGTGGAGCTTGTAAACATGACAAGGTTAGTGATGTCTGTTGCGTCAATTGGTTCTTCTTTGAACAAATTTTCACATATCTATTGCAGATAAAACTAGGATCACCTGGATGGAAATCTCGGTTCTTCAAGGAAAAGTTTGCTGCTGAAACCAAAGATGATATTTTAAAGCTGCAGAATGAAATGGTTACAATTTTCCTGTTCCCTTAATTATTCAAATGGAATACAATTCATGGGAGGTATTTTGTTTGCCATAATCTCTTTTTTTTCCCTTTGCTGAGCTATAGGTCCAAAAGTATTTGGAAGGGCTTTGTTGGGTACTATGCTACTATTTTTCTGATGTGCCATCATGGAGCTGGTAAGACGATACCTCCAAAATGAATACTAGTATTTGTTTGTTCATGTGTCATCATACCGTAATTTGTGCTCTGATTTATATTTGCGACAATGATCTCACTTAAACTAAATTCAGTAAATGTTTTGGTGCCACTGATAATTACTACGCCTGTTATATGCACAAGTCTGAAATTTCTATTGTGTACACTTAAAGTTTCATCTCTCCCTTTTCCTTTCAGGTACTATCCATTTTATTATGCTCCTTTTGCATCTGATGTCAAAGGTCTTTCCCGCTTCAAGATATCTTTCACCTTAGACAAACCACTGAAGCCATTTGATCAGCTCATGGCAGTTCTCCCACCAGAAAGGCACATTTTATCATATGGCATGAATTTTATCCTCCCATGCTCATTATTTATTTCAAACAGACCGTTTTCCCTTTTGCAGCTCATTTGCACTACCAAGATGTTACAGCAAGCTGATGGATTGTGATGACTCTTCGATACAAGTGTATTATCCATCAGGTATATGTGTATATATAAGTAAATCTACCAAGATTATATACTATTCCAAAAAATATGTGATTTATCATTCTGCTTTAGTAAATGTATTTTCGCCTTTTTGTCAACAGAGCTGGATATTGACACTGATGGGAAACGTTTCTTGTGGCAAGTAAGTGCACTAGCTAGTTGCACTGATTTACCTGATATTTCCAAATTAGTCTGATCAAGTATCAATCCACTTGTCGGATTCTAATTTCAGTAACACAATTGTTTTCAGGGTATTGCGAAGTTGCCGTTCATAGATGACAAACTTCTCCTTTCAGTCACCAAAGGGGCAGAAAAAGACCTCGCGGTAAATTCTTTTTGTTGCCATCTATGCTAATGTTGCACAAACTTCTTTTGCTTAATCTGCAACGGTAGGTAATCCGTAATCACCCCCTTTGGTTTGTACGAATTAGGTGCATGAGTTGAGACGCAATACTGTTCGGCAAGAGAAGATCTTTCTGATGAACTCAAATACCCTTGCAAACAATGAAGCATTTGCGCAAACTTCGGACCGTTCATTCCAAAAGTTTCCAATAGATCCTTCTACAAGGTATGCAAAAAAATCCCAAATGATCTGATTCAAAACCGGTGGAATCTGAAGTCTATATTTTTGAACTCCTGATTTTTTCTCCATAGTGAAATTGGAGGATGGTTATCTCCCGATGATGATGATTTAAGCAATGGATTCTATAGCTCACCCATAGAAAATGACCTGTCCATGTGAGCCTTCTCTTGAATCTTTTCGTTCATATTCTGTCATGCATGTTGTTGATCTTTGCCATTTTAAATTATGATGAATCTTTTGTATCTTTCAGATCAGCTATGTTCTTCAACCCTGAGGCAGTGAGGCCAGCCACAAGGCTACTTGACCATGTCATAGTGCCTCACAAGGTATGTAAGCAAAACTATATTGCACAATTCAGACATTTCCTGCTATTAATTTCACTGCACATTTGCCAATTGTTATCATCATCATCTATGTAATGTAATTAACTGGTGTGTTGTGCAGAGTGTAACTGAAGCTGACATTTCTGCTAGGCCGCTCTGGCACACGCACCCGTACTCGAAACATCCTGCCGATTCCATGCCAAAGTAAAAAAACTCAATCTCTGACACCTCATCGAGCTCGACCATGTCATCCAGATGTACAGTATGTTATTGTATAATCCCGATGCTTTCTTGCAGCGTGCAGCAGCAGAGGCTGCAGAGCAGTAGGCCGGAGACGCCCTGCTGGAAGCCGAGCACGCCGCCGCCGCCGCGCGAGGAGATGAGGAGCGCCGGCACGGGGTGGCTGGGGCGAGGGAGAGGTGGAATCCCTGTCGCCCCTGTCGCCGAGACGCAGCAGTCGTGGAGCAGCAGCAGGTACGGGAGGGGGCGAGGGAGGCTCCACCGCCATCGGCCAGACGACGACGCGGCACCAGTGGAGCGGCGTCGGCGGCGGCGTCGGCGGCGGCTACGGAGATCATCAGCGGCGGAGAACGGCGGTGGCCGTGGCTCCTACAACCTCCGGCCTGGAGGCGGCGGCGGAAGCGGCAGCGGCAGCGGCAGCGGTGGCGGGTACCAGAGGCAGCAGCAGCAGATGGCGTGGCGAACTGTCGGGTCGCCGTGGGGCAGAGGCGGAGGCGGCGGAGATGGCGGCGACAACGGCGGCCGTGGCGGGAACGGGCAGCCCCATGCTTGGTAGGAACAAACTTCTCTAGGATGCGTTAATTGGGCCGCACTCTTTTTTGTTTCGGCCCACAGACCATTTCAGCCCAATCCGGGGACGGACTTGCTTCTTCTTCACCTGGGCCTAATTAGAAGCCTCTCTAATCCACCCTGATGTTCAACTAAACAACTCTCAAGTTCATTTTGATTTTGTTGTGACTCTTGCTAACCCGGTGCTTTGCAACGGATTGGAAGAAATACTTTATTTGGTTCAGTTTTATTTATTCGATTTGGTTGAGGTTTATCTATCCAGTTTTTCTTGTTGGTCGATTTTCACGTACAGAAAACATTTTCAAAATTGTTTTTAGGTAGGGTGTTTTTTTTAAGTGTGGTGTGGGGAGGACGACTCGTTTATACGGTATTAGAGATAATTAAGACAAGTTAGAGGTATATTTAGATCTTATGTATTTCGTTTAAAGCTTATATTGTTATTAGAGTATATACTCTACATATTTAGCATGAGTGCATGACAAAAGAACTAAGATGGGAAGATCGAACTGGGCCTATAGCTAGTTAACGCACAAAGAAGGTGATTTCTTGGATCTCGCAAAAACATTCTTTCATGCTGCCTGCCATTGATTGATCGACTTGAACTGTGACATGAAATTTGCATGAACGAGATCCAAGAAGTAGCAGCTAATTAAGTAGCTATAGCTAATCCCATCCTCTATAGATCGCTTTGGTGAAAGAAGAAGAATGAGCGAGAGAATGAAAGCAAAAGTGTCAACATGCATGCAGGTTGAAGGACCTTTTCCTCAAAACCTGGCACTGTGTGTAAACTGTCTGCATTACTAATTGATTGTATACAGTGCCTGCTCCATTGGTTGTATAAAGTTTTCAGCAAGCTATTTACTACTAACTAATTAGATTTGATTAGATATCGAATGAAGTAGCTAGCTAGGAGATCATATATCAGAGCGGTTTGGGAAATTTTCTTGCTAGCTAGCTAACTGTTATTGGAATACTAGACTTTATGGTTTAACTGTAACACTTTCAAGCAGCAAGGCTGCAAGGTGTATATCAGAATTCAGAAATGGTGACTTTTCCGGTTACTTTTGTTTAAATTCCTGGTACTCTTGGAGTTTTCGTCAAATACATTTACTGCATGATGCAAAAAGAGAGGAATAAACCAGTTCACTCCCTCCATTATATGTTGTTATGATTAAAAAATGACATTGTTGACTATTGTCATCTCATTTTGACCACAAGTTACTTTTGAATAACTGGATTTGATGAATGAAAGTTGAATGCTTATATTGTGACGTTACAAACTTCAACATATAATAATGTATATATACATATTTCTAAGTATTTATAATTAAGTTTTTTAAAAACAATCGTAATATGAAATTGAACAGTGCTACTGCCAATTATTTAAGGGGATAGTAAATTAAGAAGAAATAAGAGCACCCAAATCTGAATCCAAAATTAAGGATCTCATACGCTTGGGACTCAGGTGAACATAGAAAACAAATTGTCCGGAGTCCAATACATATAATAGTATAATTATCATGTAATTTTTAAATTAAAATAGTCTAAAATAGCTAGAAATGGATATCTTACCTGATGTCCGGTGTACCAAGGTAGTACACGTAGGTATGTCTCTATTGGGCTTTACAGAAGAACCAAGCTCCGTCATGGACTCAACCAAGACGGGTTTTTTTTTCGAACCATCTCTATTAATTTTACCCTGTTTCACTTAATTTGCACTAGGTTTAGCACATACTTTCACTTTACACCAGGGTCTACTGATATAAATTTCAGACAACACCTGGAATCCAAGATATATCATCAAATCTATAGAGATTTCATAAGAAACTACATATAAACTTTGGATGAAACCTCATATAACATGGTATAAACTGAAAAATTATTGTACTGATTTTAATACCCTATTAGGGAAGCTTATTCTAGCAATTGTGGTTTCTTCCAATATCTCCAGCTTACCCAAGTCTAGATTCTTATCTAGATTATAAAAATTATTATAGAATTTAAACATAAACTAGAATCTAGAACAGAAACTGGGAAACCTATAGAAAGCTAGATTTTATCAGATGGTTACTCACGAGTTGCTTCTCTAATAACTCCCCAAACACCGCATAAATCTCATATAACCCCTTAACAGTGTAGATAATGCTTCAATATGTATTTAGCAAGCACTACAAATTAAGGAAGTTTGAGAAATTAACAAAAGGTGTTTAAGAAGGGACTTCGTCATCTACTCACATCTGATACAATTATTGGAAATAGTGTTTACATACTTGGAGGCTAAGGGATTAGATTGATGATTAGATGCCTAGCTAACCAGCAAAGACGGGTAAGCTAGCTAGCTAGCTCGATCAATCTCTGCGAATATATAAGAGAACAAAGTAGAATAAGAAACAAGCATCAATACTAGCTTGCTACTTGCTAGCCCACAGGCAGCCTGTGATAGTGTTGGTTTCCACCCTGCAAAGGGATCATTTGAAATGCTTTAAGTAGCACCAATCAAGTCTACAAATTAACGCATGTGGCTAGCCTAACAAAAGAAAATAAAATATAAAATACAACTCCATATAAGTTTGAAGTTTCTTGCTAAGGTTAACAGGGTAAAGGTGGCCTATCTTTACCAAAGGCACTTGTCTTGAGTTTGTAAAAAGGGTGCAGCACTTTGGAAAGGTTTGGAAAAGGCAAATTGTCATGAAAGTTGAAAGAGAAGTAGCCCATTATCTCCAAATTGTCCTAATCCTAACTGTAAAATATTCACATTTGGTATTTTATGCTAGGTTGGCTCTTTTAACCCACCGATGTGACAACTATCACCAGGAGGCTAATAATAGTACCGTAAGTCCATAACATGTTCGGTGTTTTTTTTTCTAGACAAGGAGGGCGAAGCCTCCCACCATTTCCAGTAGAGAAAATGAGCAACAAGTTTTCACGGATTATTACAAAGGCATAACAAGCTAGGTTTAGTAACTAATCGTTTATTACTACCAAGCCAGAGGGACAAAACAAGCTAAGCTAAGCTCGCGCTATTTAGAAGGAAAGAAGCCCCATCAGAGAATGAATAGAAGAAGAAGAGATCACTCGGGGACTACTATGCTAAGAAGAACTCCAAGGTTCTAGCCCCAGTTCAGATCCACAAACGGGTTTCTCGTAAGATGAGAACATACAAGGCCTGAACTGGAGTTAGGATGCTATTAAACATGTGGACATTTCAATCCTTTCAAAATATGTTTGGTTTGGGATGAAATGGGATGGGTTGAATTCATCACTGTTTGTAGGATGGGATCATCCTATCTATTTGTTTGACATAAAGGATGAGGTGGTACTACATTTTAAGAGATAGCGTTAAATAGATCTGCTAGTTTAGAGGGCGACCAGGCTAATCTGAATCTTACGAGAATATTTTCTGTCAGGGACCATCCTACCTATCCTACCTTACCTGCCTCTAAACCAAATATCTTGTAAAATAGGTTGGACCCAATCCAATCCATTTCATCCCTAGAATCAACAGCGGAATTGAATCCTGCCTAAGAGGTTTTGGTAGGTTCTTCCTTATATGTGGCCACCATTCATACAAGATCGATTGGCCGCACAGGGCTTCAAGATGAAGACCATTAGACCAGCTGCAAATTGCACTATCCTTCAGACTTGTTGGGAGTACGTGCAGGCGAACAACATTCTTATCTCTGTGATTTATTACCATATGTAAAACTTGTACTAATTAAAAGAGAAGGATGTTGTCTTTATAATTAGCTAAATCGACAACCTATCATACAGCTATTCTATATCATTAACTATTATTGAAATTAAATGTGACGTAAAAATTTATATATGGAGCAAAAATGTCATGCCTAACATTATACTCCCTCATAAGACACAATTACCACTAACATAAAGAAAAAAGAATGATTAACACCTCATCATTTGAATCACCTCAACAATTACAATGCATACACCCAATGATGTTAGAAATCTTAAGGATGGAAGATTTAAAAAATTAATTTAGTACTCTCTCAATTTCAAAATATAGCGAGTATTTTGTTTTGTTAGAAGGACAATTGCTTCCCTAGTATATTGTTTATATGAAATAATTATATGGCATAAAAGTATAGTCATACGAAAATACTTTTGAAAATGAATCTAACAACATTAATTTTGCTTCACAAAAAGATATATTATAAAAGAGTAATTGTTCATCAGTCTTGTATAAAAAAAACAAAATATGTCCTATATTTTAAAATAGAGGGAGGGGATACTTAATTGCATGCATGCATGAAACATTGAAAACAAAATAGTTATATCCTATATATTGGAATGAAAAGAGTATCGTTTAATATATATACACATTAAAGAGGGACTTACAAGTTGCAACGGTGCATTCTGTTCTTGAGAGATCGATCAAACTATCCCGACTCTTAGGAGTCCTCAAAATTTTAAATGAGGCTACCCCGATGTTGAAATTAAAACTGAAATGTATGGAAGATCCCTAATGTGTGTCATATAGGTACTTGATCTCTTAAAATGTAATTTTTGGTCTCCGAACTTGTCTAGGTGTTATATAGATTCAAACAGGCTCCAATCCTCTCCATGTGCTGACGTGGCATGCTACGATCGCATCTACGTGTAAGTGGATCCACATATCAATCACATAGAAAAATAAAGCTAAAAAAGAGGATAAAAATATTTTTAAAATTTTGAATAAAATTATATTAAAAAAGAAAGGGGGAGAGAGAGAGGAGAATATGTTTTTAAAATTTATATATATATGACTGACATGTGGGTCATCATAGCATGCCACGTCTAGAGCGGGTTGAAATCTATTTAAACCTATATGACACCCATAACAACTTTGGGAACCAAAAATATATTTTGAGAATTCGAAACCTATATGACACGTAACTTTAGAAACAGCTTGTGCATTTTACTCTTGAAATTAAAGTATCTCATTTGGGGCATCTAAGTTTCACATGGATATTTAACACAGCTTAGTTCATTTTTTTACTATTTTCGTTTCATATCATAAGCCATTTTAACTTTTTATATTACATATAGTTATTTAAGTTTGACTAAATTTATAGGAACATATTTACACATAGCAATATTTTCAACACAAAACAAACATAATATCAAAATATTGAAGGCTAGATTTAATGAAACTAATTTGATGCTCTAAATAAGTAAAAGCGACTTATAATATGAAACGAAGCTAGTAGCAATTAATAAAAAAATTCGCGCATTCTAAACTGACCTAGATTTTGTAGGATCGAATAAGACCAAACAAACCTACCAGAGAGGGGTAAATGGTAGAGAAAACAAAAACCCAAAAAATTTTAGCGTAAATAAAGGTTACCCTCGAATCAACAGAGATGTTGCTGCCGGTCAAACTGTCCTCACGCCGTCGATCAGACCGCCGTACCTACGCCGGTCAAACCGTTGCCTTGCCTTTGGTTGGACCGCCACCGCAACCCATCGGTCAGACCGCTCGCACACCTGCGGTCAGACCGTCGAGACCCAGAAAACACCGGTAGATGAACTCTCGAAGAAGTATATTAGAACTTTCGACTTTATTACATCAACTAGTGTTTACAAAGTGCAACAACAGTACTCCTCACCAAAATCTCGAACTAAACTGAACCCTAACTTTCTCTCAACTTCTGTCTCTCTAAAACCGATACCAGGAGGCCACACCCTCCCTCTCTATTTACCACAAAAACCTCCTACTCAAAGTAGAAGTAGAACTACTATTCTTAATAGGACTCCTATTTCCAATAGGACTCAAGAACTCCTATTCCCAATAGGATTCAATCACTCTCTTCCCTTATCTCAATCCATCTTCACGAATCCTTCTCGAATCCGGACTCCCTTCCAAATTCGAGTCCTCTTTCCATACGCATGCACACGATTCCTCTCGTATACCATATGGATTCTCCATCTTCCACGTGCATTGTTCTCTAGCCTGAGCATCCCGCGTGATATCCTTGATCGTCTGGACCTCAACTTCTCCCAAGGCTAGTCTCGATCCATCATCGGCTATGCTCACATGGCCTCAAGCAACACCTGCACATGAACAACAAAGAAACTCCATATCCGAGTACAAGTTCGTACCAACTTGACTCACATCAGCACATAATAGTATCACATACGAATAGAAACCATCTAGAAGTCATATCCATAAATAAATCTAGAAATCCAACGAAAACAACTCGAAACCGACTCTACTCGGAGTCAGGTAGGTCTAGCAGTCGGGTAACTGGTCGGACCGCCAGGACACTTCCGGTCTAACTGCGACACCCACTCGATCACGGCCGGCCACACATGCCAACTGTACTATGCATCAACCGAAAATACTATTTACCGTATTTTCATAAAACACTTACCTTTGACAATTGTTCATCACATAGATTAAATCATCACATGACTCTACAATCTCCCCCTTGATGAACACACTAGCAACATCTCAAAATGCAATTTGGTGTTTTTGAAAAACAAAAAACAAAAATGAATCAAAAAGCACAAAAAAACAACTCTCCCCTTTTTAAAAGAAATAAACAACTCTCCCCTTTTTAAAATAAAGAATTTTCTCTCATGTATTGCAAAATCAACTATTTTAATATGCATTTTGTATATCTTTCTCCCTTTGACAATGAATTCATCAAGAAATTTAAAAGAAAAACATAACCAATAAAGCATAAATGTCATGATAGTCACTTGTAAAACCACTTCTTTTATTTTTTATTTTTTCTCGAGCTTTGAAGTGTACCAAAAGCAATTCAAGGTCATGTTTTTCAAAATAAGGAGATACATTCATCAACTAGTTAACAAGCATGCATTATAGTATAAACATGAATCAAAGATATTACAATTAAGCTCAACTTAGCAATAAAGATTCATGATTTCAAACGATTTATAATACAATATATTCACAAGCACATAGGTTGAAAGAGAAACCCCTTTATTGCATTTTATCACTCTTTCTCAAATTAGCTCTAAAACCAAACAATTAAGAGAATTTCTGAAATTTATTTGAGCCTTTCTATTTTTTCTCACTTTTTTCTCTCAATTATTTCGGGCACGTCCTTGTCGTCAAAACTGTTTCCAAGGATTCGGCACCCATTATTTTTGCTAACATCAAATACGTCCTTGTCGTCACTTGTTTCCAAGGATTCGATATTTATTTTTCTCTCATAGAAATATTTTTTATTCTCTTGAACAATGAAAAATTAAAGAACAATTTGAGAAATAACGTCCAACAAGCATATATATAAGCATTAGTCATCCAAGCTATGCACAAGCTTCAACATTGTATATTTTCTTAATTCAAGTAAAAGAATTAGTGTCATGCATCATCTCACTTAAAAACAATATCTAAGCCTCATGAATAGAGTAAAATGCATACAAGCTAACATAGCAATAAATAGACCTTAATTATTTTGCTAGCATGCACAAGAATATACTAGAGGTATAAAACAAAGCTCTTCTTTTTTCTCATTTTCATTTATTTTCAGATTTAAAAATAATGCATGAAAATAAACATGAATGCATGAAAAACATAAACTCCCCTCAAATTAACCTCCAATTCTCCCCAAAGAAAAATCAAGAAGAAATCAAAGATTTTTAAAGAAGACATCCAATTGCCAATGATATCACCAATGTTCTCATAAAAATTGACATATATCCACTTGTACTAACAAAAACTACTACCTCAAACACTAGCATATGAAAAGCTAATAATCAAGAGAGTAGAACAAAATTATGTCAATCCAAAATTACCTTGATCGTTGTCTCCATATTGCACACACATGGAAAGTATGCCATCAAAATACCTACGAACAAAAAATGTCGAGGCCTCCGTGTTGGGGTTAGAAATAAAAATTTTGGAATCCAACACACGAGTCACACGACCGAGAACCAATTGGTACATATGCACAAACAAAATCGAACCGGACTTACACGAAACCTTACCTTGTCGCTTCACAAAAGTCGATTTGAATTATGCACAAAACTACCTCGAGGTCGGTCCGACCGTCGTCTTACCTACGGTCTAACCAAGCACAGTTGCTTGGTCGACCGTTAGTTCACTGCAGTCGATCGCTTGGTTGGTCCGACCGCGACGGTCAATGTCGGTTTGACGGTGCTCCTTGAATCAAAACCCGATTTTTGCCATCGTCGTTTCGCAAAAACAATTTCTCTTTCCTTTTTCTGTTTATGGGAAAGTCTAAAACAAAATCCAACCAAATGTCCATCTTTTCCACAAAACGAACAAGTATATTTCTCACGATGATTAGAAGCAAGTAGAAACAGATAGTTTAGCAACAGAAGTAGCAACAAGTGGTTTGTCACAACATTGGTTTTGAAAGATGATGCATTCAAAGAAGTCATGATGTTAGCAGATTTAAACACAATGTTCTTAGATTCAGGTTTAATCAAAATTTCACCACTTCTAGAACCCAAAACTAAAACAACAGGAGGATGTCTAGTATGATGAGCATAAGGATCAAAAACTAAACCATGATTATTTGTGCTAACTTTAGATTGATCAAGAATCATGTTAAGGTTTTTTTACCATCAAAAAATTTTTGCAAAGAACTTTTCAAGTAAAAAACCTCTTGAGTAAGAGTAGCACAATTTTTACAAGCATCCAAAATGCTCTTTTGTTTTCTACAAGTCATGCAAGACATCACTTCATCTTGTTTAACAATTTTCTTCGTGTGCTTAACACGACCCAAAGCATTTTTTAGTTTCATCTCATTAGCAAGACATGTTGAGCAAGGTTTTGCACTAGATTGTTTTAACCTTTAGAGCTAATCACATTAAATATAGAGGTAGCAAACAAAGCAATTTGACATTTATGTAAAGCTTTCTTAGTCAAAAACAATTCATCTACCAATCTAGTGTTCATGACAAAGCTAAGTGCAAGACAAGATTCAAATTTTCGAGTTTTCTTAGATTCAACATCAAGCTTCTTGGCATAAACATATCTAATTAACTTAATTTCAGCAAATAAAATCTCACAAGATTGACATTCATCGTTATCGAAACAAGAGATTTTATTCTACTATTTTCAGCATTAAGAGACTTAATGGTAGCTTCATGTTGACAAATATTTTCTCAAACTTAGAAATTTTGTAACCAAATCTAGCAATAACTTCTTGAAGATATTCAACACTAGAAGCGGAATTACCTCATTGTCATCTTCGGAATCTTTATCAATGCTTGCTAGCCATGAGACAAACTCCAAGAATGTTCTTCTTCTTGTCATCATCTTCATCACTTTCAAAATCAACATCACTTGATTCTTGAACCACTGCATATGCTTCATCAATTGCCTTTTGGTAGAATTTTCATCTTCATGTTCCTGAATTGCTTCTTACTTTTCTTGGCACCCTTGGCGTTCTTGGGTTCATCTTGATCTACTTCCTTTGTACCTTTTCCAAGCTTGGGACATTGAGAACGAATGTGATTTGGTTGTCCACATTCAAAGCATCAAATTGGTCCACCTTTTCTCCTGAACCTGAGATTACTTACAGCTCGAGAAATTCTATTAGCAAGAGAAACCAAGTCCTCCTCACTGATTTCCTCCAGTTGATCATCGGACAAGGTATTAAAATAGAAAGAGCCTTCATAGGAGAAATATCCAAAGAAGAACTAGATGAAGACACCAAAGCGGTAGATTTAGAATTAGTAGATTTAGAATCAGTTCTTTTAGAAAGAATATTCATCTCATAGGTGTTCAATTTGGTGTAAAGAATATCCAAAGTCAAAGTGTTCATGTCAACCGATTCGGAAATAGAAGTCACTTTAACATCCCAAATTTTCATGTCAAGACCATTCATAAAGTGACAAGCAACCTCAGATTGAGAATAGTTAACATCATAAAAAACATCAATAGATCTAAGATCACTCAAGATTTTATTGAAACACCCTAAATAGTCATCCAAAGATTCTCCAGATTCATCTCAAATTTAATGTAGTCCTTTTTGAAAACATCTTTTTGCAACTCCTTAATGTTTGAAGATTCAACGTGAAAATTATTCAAAGCTTTCCAAATCTCATTTGCAGTTGCAAGATGTGAAACACGATCAAAGTCGGAGCAAGAAATTGCATTAAGAATAATATTACGAGCTTTGCAATTATTTTCAAAATCTAATTTGAGAGCGGGAGTATCAATGCGCTCACGGATTTCAAAAGGTTGTGCAACTTTTAGCCAAATATCATATCCTTGAGATGTTATGTAAGATTCCATATTTTCTTCTAATATTCAAAATCAATTTCATTGAAAATATGAGGTTTGTTTAAAAATTTTTCAGCCATGACAAATAGATCGAAAAGCAACAGATATCAAAACAAGAACGAGGCTCGATACCACTTGTAGAATCGAACAAGACCAAACAAACCTACCGGAGGAGGGTGAATGGTAGAGAAACCAAAACCCAAAACTTTTATGGAAATAAAAGTTACCCTCGAATCAACGGAGATGTCGCTGTCAGTCAAACCGTCCTCACGCCGCCGGTCAGACCATCGTACCTGCGCCGGTCAAACCGTTGCCTTGCCTTCGGTTGGACTACCGTCGCAACCCGCAGGTCAGACCGCTCGCACACCTGCGGTCAGACTGTCGGGACCCAGAAAACACCGGTAGATAAACTCTCGAAGAAGTAGATTAGAACTTTCGACTTTATTGCATCAACTAGTGTTTATAAAGTGCAACAACAACACTACTCACCAAAATCTTGAACTAAACTTGAAACCCTAACTTTCTCTCAACTTCTGTCTCTCTAAAACTGATACTTGGAGGCCACACCCTCCCTCTCTATTTATACCACAAAAACCTCCTACTCAAAGTAGAAGTAGAACTTCTATTCCCAATAGGACTCCTATTTTCAATAGGACTCAAGAACTCCTAGTCCCAATAGGATTCAATCACTCTCTTCCCTTATCTCAATCCATCTTCCCGAATCCTTCTCGAATCCGGACTTCCTTCCAAATTCGACTACTCTTTCCATACGCACACGATTCCTCTCGTATATCATATGGATTCTCCATCTTCCACGTGCATTGTTCTCTAGCTTGAGCATCCCGCGTGATATCCTTGATCGTCTGGACCTCAACTTCTCCCAAGCCTAGTCCCGATCCATCATCGGCTGTACTCCCATGGCCTCAAGCAACACCTGCACATGAATAACAAAGAAACTCCATATTCGAGTACAAGTTCACACCAACTTGACTCACATCCGCATGCTGCGCCTGGACTAGAGCCCCGTGGCCATCTGCTCCGCGCTCATGACCACCGCCATCGACGTCGACAACGAGCACCACGCCATCCTCAACTCATCCTTCGTCACCGCCAACCCCTTCAGCTTCGGTGTGGGCCACATCTCGCCGATCCGCGCCATGAACTCGGGCCTCGTCTACGACCTCGGCGCTAGCGACTACCTCAACTTCCTCTGCTCCCTCCGCTACAACGCCACCGTGATGGCCATGTTCAATGCCGACGCGGCGCCGTACAGTGCCCCGCCTCGCCGCCCAAGGCGCAGGACCTCAACTACCCGTCCATCACCGTCGTCAACCTTACCTCGTCCGCCACCGTCAAGCACACGGTGAAGAACGTCGGCAAGCCCGGCGCCTACAAGGCCTTCGTCACCTCGCGGGCGCGGCGCGTCACGGTGAGCCCGGACAGTGGCGTTCTTGCTCAACGGGAGAAGAAGACGTTCAGTGTGAGGTTTGAGGTGACGAACGCGACACTCGCCATGGACTATGCGTTCGGCTCGCTCGTCTGGACCAACGACAAGCGGTTCGTCAAGTCGCCTCTCGTGGTGAAGACGATGGCATGATCGTGATTAATTAGGGTGTTGATTAAATTAATTGATTTAATTAGGTTTATGAGGGTGGTGTGTAGAGTAGCAAACACAAACGTTTGTTTGAATTCTTTTCAGCTAAAATAAAGTGGTCTTAAAAGTAGCTTCATAAATCTGAATGTAAGAATGTTTATTGCGCATTTGCTAGGAAAGACAATTTGCAGGTGCACTCATTTTGTTGCGTGTCATTTAATTGGTCATGAAAAAATCTTTGAAAATATCAACAAACGTTAGTGCATATGCTATAATGTTAGTGCATGTTAGTCCACAATCATGCGATACTAAATTCAAATTCAATTCACACATCTCATAGGAAAAAAACCAAAAATTTAACTATAAATAGTTTTGGTACCGTTTATAATCGAATTTGTTTATTTTATTTTTTTTTGTCTTTGGACATGAGAATCTTTTATAACCACTGGCTAAGTACCCGTGCAGTATAATGGATCCCTTGGTTGAAAGTTGTAAAAAAATTATCTCTACTTGGTTCAGACAGGGTGTTCATCTTGAAATGAAAATTAAACCATGCTTAGGATAACGAGTCCGAGTTAATAAATTGTTTGTTCGACATGACAATCAAAAAGTCATTAATAATAAATTGTGATGTGTAACCCATTTAAAATTGCAAAGAAAATCTAAAATGTTACTTGAATTGAGATAAAAAGAAGCAAATCTATAGAAATGAAAAATTTTGCTATAAGACACTCAAAATGTATATAATTTGCTAGCAAACATCCAAAAAAATGTCATAGCTAAAAGACACATTAAAAACTAGTAATTTGCTATAGGACACTTTTAACTTAATTGAAGAGAGAAATTTTAAAAAGATGAGAATGCTCCTACAGCCAAAAGTTTCTAACCTAAGGATGACGTGAAGATAGAATATAATGTATGTTAGCAATGTATCTGGGATAATGGCGATAAGAGTTGCATAATTTCTAAATTTTTATTTCAACATCATATTTGAAGCCTATGGCTCTAGGGGTATTATCATCTATTTAAATAAAATTCTTTGGTTGATCTGAAAGTGTCCTTCAGCAATCACCAAAATTCTATGGCGTCTTTTAGCCATGACACGTTTTTACGATATTTATAAACAAATTACATAAATTTTAGGTGTCTTTAGTAAAATTTACCAAAAATTAAGCAGGTGACCCTCTTCCAATCTCCTCTCCTATATTCTAAGTTCAAACAGATAAGAGAGTTGGTCATGAAGAGTTAAGTTAGTACAATGACCTCACGCGGTGTATCTTTATAGCCTACACATGTTGAAGTAATATACATATTTGATTGATAGTTGAAAAATGAGGCAATAGAGAAAAAACAAACTCACCTTTGATATCCAAGTTAAATTAAATTAAATCCAAATCATGTTTAGTATTCCAAGTGTGCCGGACAATAGGCCTCAGGTGAAGACATAAAAAATATAAATTAGAATTACATCCGACTTCAACTTTGGAATAATTATAATAAAATAAAATGATGCCCATTGCAAACGACAGGAAACACTCTCTGATTCTATTCCATTTAGTTGCGAAGGCCTACCGTTTTCGTCCGTGATTGCATCATCCGTTTTATTGGGGATTGCGGATGCACGTAGCGCGTGAGAGAGAGCGGTTGCTTCATGCCCGACATTACCATCGGTATTTACAGATTATCTAAATGGTTAAAAAATTAAAAGAATCAACAAAATAAATTAATATGTGATAAATTACTTCACAAACATATAAAATCAAATTTAACTTTTACAAGTTGCAGCGATAAAAACATTTTTTTCTCATTTCAACTTTGTAGAAGTTAAATTTGACTTACATATTTTGAAGTAATTTATCACATATTAATATATCTTATTTATTTTTAAAATTTTTTATAACCATTTGGATGATACAAGCAACGAGGAGATGTCCTCTCTCGAGAGTTTAGAATTCACTCCCCCTCTCTTTTCAAAAAAACCCCACATTTTCATCCGTTTTTGACCGAATTAATCATCGGTTCCATGTTCGAGGTCATCGTGGTTTCAGCTCTACAATGGTGTTTCGTCCTTGCATACACATTTAATCTTAAATCCATGTTTTCATTTGTGTATTAGTTATTTGTAATTTTTATTAAAAGTATAAACCAGAAGTTCAGGAGTGTGTTTAACTTTAAATATGAATGCACACTTTTTAACGGATGGTACTGCCGAAGAAACAAAAACTTGTTATACCATTTATATCTATAATCTATAATCTATAACCATCTATAAAGCAAGTAGTGTTTCTACCCAAAATTTTCGTCCGCCTGGCTATTTTGCAGAAAACCCCTTAAATGTTTATAAAATTAACCCACAGTCCCAATGCATTTTTTGCCCGCCTGGCTATTTTGTAGAAAACCCCTTGAGTGTTTGTAAAATTAACCCGCAGTCCCAATGCTGAAAAGAAATGGAGAGTTTGGATGAAAAAAACCTCATATGCCCCTCCCTGCCTCGTGAAAATAACTGGAAAAAAAAGAATAGTTAGATGTTAACGTAGATTTGGCCGAGCTCGTTGGGTTTATGACAATGTTATGTGCAAAGTTAGAGTTAGTCACATTAGATTTTTTATATGATGTTGTTTACATACTAGCTTTAGTTTGTATTTTGCAATAGAAAAAGAACAAACTCATATTTTGATATCCAAATTAAATTAAATTAAATTCAAATCACTCGCACAAGCATGTTTAGTATTCCAAGTGTGCCGGACAATAGGCCTCGGTGAAGACATAAACAAAAAAATATAAATTAAAATTACATGAGACTTCAACTTTAGAATAATTATGATAAAATAAAATAATGTCCGTTGCAACGCACGTACATATTTACTAGTGATTAAAAAGAATAATATTTATTAACCTAAACGAACCCATACACGATTAATTAAAGACATAAATTATTCGGATCCTAGACGAAGTAGACTAAGTATGACGATGTAATACACAAGAGGAAACGGACATTTTAATGTCGGTGATGCAGTACAATCTAGTTAAGAGAGCAATGTATAATGAGGCAGTGTGTATATATCTATAATCTATAACTATCTATAAAACAAGTAGTTATAACTATCTATAAAACAAGTAGTGTTTTATCCAAAATTTTGTCGACTATTTTTAAAACCCCATGAGTGTTTATAAAATTAACCGTAGTCCCAATGCTTAAAAAGAAAGAAAGGGCTTGGGCAAAAAAAAACCTTCTGTGTCCCTCCCGCCTGTCCCCATCCACGCCGCGCCCCGGGCTACGCCTGCGTCCCTCTCTTCCGTCGCTGCTCGGAGCTTCCACGCTGCGCCTGCGTTCCTCTCTCCCGTCCCCATCCGCGCCACGTCCCAACTTCACTGGTTGCAACGCACGGACATAATTGCTAATATATATATATAGGCTATTATATATATTATACCGTCTTTTTACAAACAGAGGAACAAAATGTGTCATCCTCTTCTCAATTCGTATATATAGCATATGCTATATGTTAAAGATGCGTGCACTTTTTGTGACGTCTGACTTTATCATCGTTGGATTGGACAAAGCTCGAGACTAATATCCCCATCGTGACAACACATGAAGCCCACTAGCTTGCTAGGGAGAAAGATAAGAAACACATTTAGCTAGCTAATTGGTTAGCTAATTAAGCACGCAATTTTTAATGCTAATTAACTTCAACTTTTTCAGATCAATCTATCGATCATGTCAGCAACTGGATTACTACTACGGCTAGCTTATCTGGTATGTAGCCATACATAGAAAAGGTAACACGAACGACCTCCAATGAAAAAGTTTTTTAATCAGTTAATTGAGTGAGTAGAAATGGATTTGATCAAAATATAGGTAGTATATATAACTAAAATAGCTACCTAGATATATCTTCTGCTGTCTTCAAATGGAATCATAAGTATATATGCATGGGACCCTTCATGTACCATATATATAGAAATATTCTCATGCACCCTCGTCAAGAATGTTGCCTTTCGGCCTAACCCAAAATTAGTTAACCAGATAGATTAATTTAATTTATTTCATGTTGTGGAGTATATGTCCGGCTTTAACATATACTACATATGTACTACTCACTGATTTAATTATTTATCGGCACATATACCATATAGGTACTCAGTGATTTAATTATTGAGTAGTACATATATACTAGTATTAATTAATTTAACGTATTAGTTAAACTAGAAGCGGCATATATACATAAGTATGGATGCTAGCAAGCTAGCTAGTGGTAATTTAATTGATTCGTTTGGTGAACTAATTGTACAGTACGAAAATGTTGTGCCGGCGCAGGTTACATACTTACATGTAACTTTGACCACTTCATTTTTTTAATAAATAAAAAGGTTAGACACATAAAATTAGTATTATGTAAATAAGCTTTTATTATAAATTTTCATATTCTCAAAAATTATATTCTAAATATTAATAATTATGGGTTATCTTACATAAACTTTACGTATTCTAAAACAATACTTTTACATATGAAGTGAATATTTTCCCCCTCACACACTCGCTAATATATAATGCATGGTATATATATGTAGGCATATGCAATAATATGGCACCTTTTCTGTTATTTTCAGCTGCTGCCTCTTAATTAATTAATTTATTGATGAAAGCAAAATTTCCACTAAAACAGAAATGGACAACAATACATATGTAGCTAGAGAGATTGTCATGCATTAACACACACATATAGTAGATCACTTATATGTTCATATATAATCTTGTGGTATGAAAATGCATGTCAGCAGTCGTATACATGCATGTACATACGTACAGAGATCGATGACAGTGCTGCTTTTGAGAAGAAAGTAGTATGGCTCTTCTCCCCTTTTAAGATAGAAAAAGTAAATGGGAGGGATAAAAACACAAAAAAAGCATTATGGGATACATGTAATAATCTAAGTGTATGGTGCCTGTATGGAAAGAATAGATAAGCATGCAAGAAAGATTTGAGATCAGGAAGACACACAAAGGTTGGAGAGATACACGCATATGTATGCATGTAGTACATTAATCTCTTAGGTTTCAACAGATGCATGTCGTCAATTTAAAATCTATGAAAAGCCACACACGACAAATTCCCTACTTACACTTAAGTGATCAGATGTTGAGAGGGCCGGGGGCTCTAGCTAGCTAGACAGGAGATATATTATCTTCCCAGGATTCTAAAGCACCAAGCTTTAGGGTCTCTGATGACCAAGAGAGATGCTTATCTTTTAGTTAACCTTTCTTTTTCCTCATGTTAAGCTTTTCACACCCACTACTTTTAAGATGGGAATGTGAATTTGGAAATCTAAAGCACTAAAAGGAGGATCCTTTTCTTCTTTTTCACAAATGGCATCACCATACATGAAAAGCAAATACCTTTTGATCATCTCCTTAGTATAAAGATTACACCCCTTGCCTTCTAAAGTGCCGCATCCTTTCTACATCCCCAAAGTTTTTAAGCATACCAGTAAGATAATAATTGTTCATACGAAGCTCTGTATTTACTAGAGTCGATTATGTTTATCCGTGGCTAATGCAGAGATCAGTACGTAGTTTATCACTTTCCTTTTCTGAAAGAAAATCGGCTTTAAGTAGTTTTCTATAAGAGCCGCAACTTGAGATTGCTTGGCCAGCTAGCTAGATGATACATAGAGGCAAGAGATGGATGACGCTCACAATAAAATTAGGCATTCCATATGAAATCATCCACATTCATCCAGTTGGGAGTGTCTAAAAATTTCAGGTGACTGAAATTTTTAAAAATTTCGGTCACTTTTTCATCCAATAGTTTTCCTCTCTCTTCTATTACTTACTTAAACAAGGTCTCTTCATTCTTAGATAAAAAAATCATCAGTGCATTATTCTAACCTAGAAAAGTTACAAAATTACATTACATAAACTTACAAAATTACATGAAAAAACAATCAGACTTAGATAAACAAATAGGAAAAACATATATATAAACAATAAATTAAAGTTAAAAAAGAAATAAAATTACACATAGCATGCCACTGAAATTTTAGGGCTAGGAATATGGAATTTTAGGTGATTTAAAATTTACATATTTTTAGGCACCTACAATCTAGCAAAAACCTAAGTATATATATCTTTTCACCACGGCATGTAGCTCCACTTTTGTTATATGCCTATATAGAGTACTTGAAAAGATAATAAATGTCATAAACCCTTGCATTTTCATGGCTTATTGATTATAGTTACAAGAAGATGTTTTTATCTTATGATCTGAATGGATAGATCAATGCTAATGATAAATAGTATATGACCTTAACAATCTAATAGTATTGGAACGCTATGGATATTGGATAGCATAAAACTATTTTGTCAAATTGGATAGTTTAAAAGTAAATCACTAGTTGATACATATATATATATATAATATCTTTAGGCAAAAATTTACACCATGACACTTAAAGATAGTGATCTTTGCTCCTATATATGCACTGCAGAAAAATATGAGACGACTCGATGATACCATAAAAAATTAGTACTTTACTACACAACAACCATTTTCTTTATCATTTTGTGCCAAATGGAGAGAGAAACCACGTAGAAAAGACAAGTTTACTTATTGGGCCAACAACATGTAACCCAGCTAGGTCTGGTTCAAACCAGACATGAACCCCATTCCTCCACCGATCCCCTCTCCAAAACCCTAAAAATTAAAGTATGCTTTGAATCGGATCCACTCGGGTTACATGCTAATAACCCTACTGGTGACTCATCTTTCCTAATTGTTTCTCTCGCCATTTGGTCTGATAATGATAAAATAATGGTTAAGGTGTCTTATGGTTTATCATTTTTTAAGACCTCGAGGCATGTCACATATTGCGTTGTCTAAGAGAAAAGACATAAACTTTGAGCATTAGATAGCAAAATTTTAATTTCTTTATATTTTATTAGAAATTATATCTAGAAGGAATTAATCCATCGTGGATTATAATTTTATTAGTTGTAACTAATAAAGCTTCCAAGTTGAACATGAGAAACAATATAAAGAAAATTATAATTCATATTTATCATTTTCATGACAACAATTCCAAAATATTTTTTAGTAAAACTGATATTTTAAAAAATATATAGAATTTAATTCTTATACAGATGCAATTTCGTGTTTCCTTTTATTCCAATTGTTTCTTTAATGCATATTTTTTTAATATTGTAAACTATACATGGTTCGATCCAACAATTAATATAACTAATTGATTGATAGGTAGATTTTTTTAGATAATGGATTAAAATCCGGCCTAGACATCAACTACGGGTGTGCAACCAATTAGATAGGTAGATATATATTTACTTCTGTCCTGGATAGTATATTCTGGTCATGAATTTCCAACAACTAACTTAACTCAATATTGCTGAAATCATGTATCTAGTTGTAACTAAACATTATTTTGACAAGAAAGGGATATGTGAACAACTAGGAATATTATTTTGTAAAACGAACTACACTTGACCCATCCAGCAGATACGTTGCACTTTGATTTATATTGGACAACGATTGTTCTGGTAAAATGCTTTAGTGACGAGGACTCCTTTTCCTTCGTAGAAAATTTTGTGTTAGGGATAATATTTCTGAGTGTACGTTTTTATTTATTTTAAAACTTTATGATAAAGGAGTGATGCATCATATGATCCGATCGACCCAGAGACTCGCAACGACGACGTCTGTGTACCTAATTTGGTCTCCATGATAGCACCAAGCACATGAATACACGTCATGTCATCATCTAATCGATCGGCGTTGGCAGATTGGAGATTAATTTAAGTTAATTAGGGGCTATAATTACGCCTATAATATGACATGTGTAGTTCTTGCGCACTTGAGATATTACTGTGTTTAGAATGATTAATTGTCAAACTACATAGGTAAGGTCGATGTCGTGGTAAGACTTAATTTTATATATATATATATATATATATATATATATATATATATATATATATATATATATATATATATATATATATATATATATATATATACACGCTTGTAGCGCGGTAGGGCTAAAATACATCTAGGTGCATTTTAGCCCTATATTCTACGAGGGCCACACGCAGCCGCACGCGCCAAAAACCGACCTTCACACGCGACGCGGCGCGCGGACCGAGCCATGCGCGCACATAAAAATCCTTCGGGCGCCCAAACTTTATCTTCATGCGCATGCTTGAACCAATCACATAAGCATCGAATCTCACTAGGTAGCAAATTTCATTAAAACTCTAAAATTAAGTGTGCTTGGACAATAGTAAATTTAGGATGAGTGACCTCATACCATCCAGTTGCAACTTCACCAACACCGGTTGCAACTTCACCGATGTTGCGACACACCAATATCATCGATTGCCCGTCCAGTTGTAACTCCAGTTGCAACTTTATCTAAACACCGATTACTAGCGTGCAGCTACGGTAGTTGACCGGTTGCAACACACTTGGTATCTTTGGTTGCAACTTAATCTAAACACCAGTTGCAATTCATGAGATGCATAACACGATAACACGAGGACTTCCCGGGAGGTCACCCATCCTAGTACTACTCTCGTCCAAACACGTTTAACTTCGAGTTCTAATGGGATCCGTGTGTTTTAGTGTCGGTCCCAACGAATCAACTAGTGGGATCGCATGCGGAGTGGTGCCTAATTGGTTGGATCGATTGGCTGGGTGCATTTTGTACCGGAATACACCCAAACGCAGATAGACACATAGTGTGTGTGTGTGTGTGTGTATATATATATATATATATATATATATATATATATACGCACTAGCAAAATACAGTGCGTTGCACGGGACGACGACGACGGGAGGGAAGTAGGCGGAGGGCGAAGGTACGGCGCGGCGCGAATCTCCGAGCGTCAATGGGAGGGAGGGGCGCGAGGCGTGGCGCGGGGCGCGCTAATGGAGATGGAAGAGAGGGACGTAGAAAGTCTTTTTTTCATCCAAGCCCTCCTTTTTTCAGCATTAGGACTGCGGGTTAATTTTATAAACACTCAAGGTGTTTTACGCAAAATAACCTCTTTTTCTTCTTTAACTGATTTTTAAAATAGCTAGACGGACTACGGGTTAATTTTGAAAAAACTCAAGGGGTTTTCACAAAATAGTCGAGGCGAACAAAATTTGGATGAAAACATTACTTATTTTACTTTTACATAGATATATATATATATATTGCATCTAACATTAATCCGAAGTGTTTGTTAGATTACTCTTCGCGTTGAAATTAAAGGTGGCTAGCTTTCTCCAGTAATAAGATCGCATTGAGATTGCAACAATATATGGTAATTGATATTTGTACATATTGTGTGTATTTCCACCTTGTGGGGAGCAGAATGTTATAGCATATATAATTATATATGGTTGATGCATGATTGTGTATTGCATGTTTCCGGAGACCACATCAACATTAATTAAACTACTTGTATACAGACATCATTGTCATGGTTATTATGAATGTCCAGCACTGCTGCCACGTCCGAACTCCCAGCAAAATTAGTTTCTCCACTACATGTGGGTGGGAAAAAAGTTATTCCTCTAATAAATCTCAAATCTAATCAAGGCTCGCTACACTCTTGTTCAAGTTGAACTAATGAATATAAAATGAACTTGAATAATAATGATATTTTATTCTACTTGTAATGGGCACATGGTGCTTAAGTATCAAGGGGTTTTCAATATTATTAGCTTTGACATATATAATAAAATTAAGGAAATCATTGTAAACAAAATTTTAAGAAATTAATATTATAATTAATAACGACTATCATTAACTCAAAGATAGATATACATGCTTGCATGCTTTCCTTCTACATAATTTCCACAAAGGACCATGCCATCTCAGTGTAGAAATACACCCAAACTCTTTTACAAGATATCTAGGACGAGTATTAATTCAACTTGATACAAAGAAGAAAAAAGGACCAGGCAAATTACTCTAGGTTGATTTGTTTACCAAATGATGAACAAGGCAAATGTCACAATCAGCCATCAACCCGAAGAAGAAAACACCATCCACAATATTATGCATCCCTACACCATTATCAAGCAGAAAACCCTCGTCCTCTCCTTCATCCGCGAGACATGCGTTCAAATCCAAGCTAAAACATCGTGGTGAATTATTTCCCTTCTCAGTGCTGCTGCTTTCTTCATCATCGTTATTGTTCATGAGCCTCTGCTTGACCCGGGGGGAGGAGGATGCCCTAGATCTCGAATCGAATTCTTCTTCACAGCTCAACACAATGATAGAATCCTCGAAATCAACCTCTTCGCCATTGCACCCTCTCATTCTTCCGTTCGCAATCGCTTTCTTGATACTAATTTCTGAATCATGATCAAGTTGCTCAATGTCATCGATCACTATGACCTGGTGTGGGTTTTTGCACACCAATTCAGACAGCCTCTGTGTAAAGCTGTGCTCATTGTTGTCTGCTGATCTTTGCCTCTTGAGGGTGAGCTCGCCGGAGCTAGAATCGGAGTAGGCGGCCGATGCGAGCTCATCGATGGAGATGGAGGTGAACTCGGTGTATGAACCAAAGACGAGCTTTGCGAGCTCTTGAGCAATGGCCTTCTTACCATCACTATCTCTTCCTTGGAATAATAACCAAGTAGTTGAGCTTGCCTTGATCTCCTTATGCCTCAACTTCATCTTCCTCATGCCGGATCGACATTGGAGCACGGTGCTCGCAATGTCCGGAACAATGTTGCTATGCCATGGGACACGGCTCTCAAGCGCATTGCACAAGATCTTGAGGTTCTCTGCATTGAGCTCGGTGAACTTGGGCCGCTTCGGCTCACCGCCATCGGATGAATTGGACACCGAGTTGGAATCAGGGCTAGGGTTTGTATCCAATGGCTGATGATCATGATAAGATGCCATGGCCATTGTCTGGCCTTCATGTCCATGAATTGGCCATGGCTGCGTCGCTTCGAGTTGCCATGGCTTGGAGTTCATCATGTTGGTGTTGTAGCAGCCTGAGACGGAAGAAGGGGATGGGGAGGAGAAGCTCAATGTGAGCTCGGATGTGTGGTGTGGCGCTGATCCATTTTCATGGGATTCCACAGATCTTGTAGCTGCAAAATTACAGATCTTTCGTTACACAAATCTTAATATTAATTTTTACGTAATGAAAACGGCTTGCGCCGCCGACAGGCATAAATACGACAACCACTAGGTATAAAATTGTGGTAATGTCTGAAATTTAACCATGTCGAAGATTGTGCTCGTGAAAGTAATTAAGGAAGCGCCATTAAGCATGTAGTAATTAAGAGATGTACCTGCAGACCGGTGCCGCAGTTCGCCGGTGTGGCGTGATCTGGATCTTGGTACCGGCGAAGCCACGGCGGTATGGTCGGGCTCGCCATCGTCGCCGCCTCGCCGGCGCCATTGACGAACGGCCACCCAGTTGTTGGCCCTGCATGACTAGATTGCACTGATGCTTCACTGCAGGTGAGGTTCAAGGCGAGGCCGCCGTCCGGCACGACGACGGGGTGGAGATCCCAGACAGCCTCGAGCGGCGGCTGCCCGGCCCTGCACTTCATGAACACCGGGTAGCTCCCGAACCCTAGCACCCAGAACCTCTCGACGCCTCTGCCGCCGCCGGACACCAAGCTGCTCACCTCCATCATGGCGTGCTCGACGGGGCAGTAGCTCTGCCCGCCGCCGCCGCCGGCGGCGGCGGCGGTGCGGCGTCTGTTGTTCGACGCGGCGGCCCACGCCTCGGCGGCGTAGGCGAGGTCCTCGAGGACGAGAACGACGCCTTTGCCGGCGGCGCAGCCCGAGCGCACGAGCGCGCGCAGGTCGCCGGCCTTGGCCTCCACCTCCTCCCTCGGCGCGCCGTGGAAAGACGCGACGGAGAGGGGCACGAACTGGAGGTTCTTGAGGCACTCGTGCCGGTGGTGCAGCTCCGCCTTGCTCACCCTGTCCATCACCGCCTTCACCACTGCCTCCGCCGCGGCCGCGCCCTCGCCAACGACCACCACGCACCGTTTCCGACCGCTCACCATGCAGTCGAGCACGCGCATGGCGTCGTCGTCGACCCTTGCTCTGGAAGAACTCTCTCTGGGCGCCCTTCCATGGCCGGAGTTCGGCGAGCTCCCGTGTCCGCCGCCGCCGCCGCCGCCTGGCGTGTTCGCGTGGTCTAACGACGCGACGGCCTTCTCGACGTTGGCCTTGACCTGAGAGCTCGAGAAGCCGGCCTCGCGCATGACGCGGCTGACGCTGGGGTCGTCGAGGATGGAGATGATGAGCTGCTCGAGCTCGACCTTGGACGCGACCAACGGCGACGGAGGCTGCTGCGGCGGCTGTCCCTCGACGGACCCCCGCCGCTGGTGCGCCTGCGCTCGCTTGAACGCGGCGACGAGCGCATTCGATAGCGCGGGCGGCGCGTGGTGGTGACCGCCGCCGCCGGGGTGGTGGTGGAACATGGCCGCGGTGGGGCCGGCCGTGGGGAGGCGGTTGAGGGCGACGTTGAAGCAGAGCTCGAGCGCCTTGCACTGGAGCGGGTGGGAGTGCGACTGGAGGCAGGCGGCGCGGAGGAGGCCCGCGGCGGAGAGCATGGCGCTGGCGACGTGGAGCGGCGTGACCTGCGCGTGGCCGCGCCGCCGCGCCAACGTCACCGCCTGCCTCACCACGCCCGCCGCCTCCGCCGCCAGCGCCTGCTGCACCGCGCAGCCGCCGGCACGCATCTCGCTGTAGCTCAAGCTCAAGCCTAGCTTAGCTGCGCGATTGATGGATAGATCTGGCTAAGCTATGGGCGTCAGCTTGCCTTGCTTGATGTCGTTTGTGGCAAAGAGTAAATGTGTCGACTGTCTAAGCGTGTAGGAGAGTAGTGGAGGAGTGTGCTTTTTGGGTGTAGCTCTGCTGTAACTTATACTGCAGGTGAGGTTACAATTCATGTCTCATTGGGGTTAATTAATGCCTAATGGCATGAGAGTTTGGGGATTAATTGTCCTTGTCTGATTTGTTGTGGTGGTGCCATAGGTTGGGATGTCTAACTAGCTATAGCTAATTAATCATCTAATCTCTCTTTCTTACACCCAAGCTTAAACACACAGTAGCCAGTGTGCTATTACATGCTTGAGTACACTAGATTTTTGTCTTAGATTAAGAGAAGAAAGGATGCTGAGAAAATACCATCCATACCTAATACCTTTATGAAATGACATAAATTAATGTACCAACAACTTTATATCTTAAAATAAACTTTAGTAAAAATTTAGTAAGCCAGTTCTTATTCGTGTTCAGTAGTAACCTCTTCTGGAGATTTCTTCCTAACTAAAGCTGAATTGTAATGATATGATATGGGGTAAATAGAAGATGAAAACTAAAACTATATATAATTTTTTATTTTAGACAATGACTCCTTTTAAGTTACCTAGCACAACATTGCCATGCAGCCAGACTGCAAGGCAACGTTGTATCAAGCAGTACGTCGAACAAACCGATTAAATGCATCGAGACAAATAGCTCGTTCGCATACAAATATTGTGAAATTAACGGACGGAGCCGCTGCTTTCAGCAATTAGAGAATTTTGGTGCTAATAACCTTTCTTTGTGTAGATAGGGCAGGTCAAATTGGTTGGTGGTGCTGTCCTAAATCCTAATTGTACTAACTGACAGAATGTGCAGCACATGTGGAAAGGGTAGGATGTAATTAAAAGTGCTTATCTCGATCTCATATATTCTCAGGAGCCATATTGTGGGGAAAAAAGCCTATGTGGCGCCACATAATGTGTAAAAAGCATCATTATTCCCCTATAAACATGCTAAAGAGCTTTTTGCATGGGCAGTACCACGTCATGCATGTTCAGCTAATTTGGAAGTCACCCCTGCATGGTATGTGGTTGTGGTTGTGGTTTAATTTGCAGAACTGTGTCATCACAAATATAAGAGATTGGTTTTATTTGGCATAGTTCTAAGCTACAGCACGTGAAAAATCTGAATTATAGAGTTATGTATTTTGAATTAAATTAGTTTAAAATTTTATATTCTGTCTAAAATATAAACATGATTATTTATTCAAATGTTATCAATGTAATTATATCTCCTGATTCATACATAAATCTTGAATCGGGTTTTATGTCTTTTTGTAAGATTAAAGATAAAAAGAAAATGCTATGATGTCCCTCATTTAACGAGAGGTAGTTGGAGTAACGGAGGACGATTGGGACGACACTAGGTGAAAATTCAATGTGATGGGTGGTGGAATAATATAGTAATCTAAAATCTCTTATATTTAGTTAATAATATGAGCCTAAAATCCTTTTTGTTTATGGATGGAGGGAAACTAAAATATTTTATATTTATGGAGAAAGTAGTACTATGTTTCAATCAAATTCTCAATATTTGTCTCATGTTATCTTCTTTTCGATAATAGAATTTAATGTAGCCTCTCGTCTCGACAACTTACACCCAAGATACGTCAGAACAACTGTCCGCTCGCCAAAATCATATTTTGGTTACATGCAAAACCGTTTTTTTCATTTGCTTGAAAGACACACCACTATACCATATATATATCTGTGATTATCACGTCCCCTAAGACATACTTAAAAGGGCAGAGGACAATGATATATTCTTAACCTCATTAAAAATATCATTATGATGTTTTTTCTACTGGTAGTAAAAAGTAATTTGAACCCCTAATCTCATTTGATCAAAGGGTTCAGATTTATTTATACTATCATTATAGTTAGTGATAGTACAAACGTGAAGGGGTATTATTGTTAAAAAAATATATGTGAAGTGGTATAATCATAAATACTAATTTTTTTTCTTTTTCGATAAATATAAGCGAATGACCACGTATTGATCTAGTCGAAAAAACATAAATTATAAATTACCCTAATCACTGATTAATAAATAACTGATTTATGTTTCAGATTATTTTTACTGATAGTAGAATACTACGTGTATCGGAGCATCGCTCCACTAAAGAGAACTATATATTATAAGCACATCTGCTAGCTTTCGCGTGTGTCCTACCAGGTTCGAATGTTAGTGCTCGCGAATATTAACCATAAATGCATACTCTCTGAATAGGTAGTGAGGGTATAGGAATTTGCTGATGATATAGATATCTGTCTCTCTTTGAGTGTGTGTTATTACGGGATATATATATTCGTGGTTGTATGTATGTCTTTCACGTAATCGTGAAAAGTAGAAAAAATAAGAGTGAGCTGTACATAGATGTTGAAGTGAAATTGCTAGCTCAGCATCGCCTTTTCATTTGATTACTGCTGGTGTGTGGACCTGGACATCGATCCTATCAGCTACCTTGTAATTCATGCATGCGCGCATGCACACAGTATTTGCAATTGTGCAACAATAATTAGGATCATTTGCTACAGCTCTTGGCCCACTTATAGAAAGGAGCAGCAGCTTCACAAACAGCAAGTGACCGTGTTGACACTTGATAGTACTATACTGTTACATCACATGTCACTATGAATGCATGCATACAACTTTTGATCGACGCATGCTAGTACCTCATATGTACATCTCTATAGCCATGGAACTCATTAATTCTTCCCTGGTCTCCGGCTCTGGTCTGCCACGAGATAGATGGATGCATATGATCATGCATGGTGTTTAGGCTATAGAATCGGGAACTGTGTTAATCCCTTTCATCTCTGCCTCCAAAAGATATCAAAGCAGATCATGGACTGGAATAAAGCTAGCTAAGCCAACCTCTTGTCCTGCATATCTATCAGGTCAGTGATCTTATGCTAGTAGCTGTATCTAGAGGCAATGCTGTCAACAATTTCCCTGCTTGCAAGATTGAAACAGTACACATTTGTTTCGGTTTTTCTCAATTGTTCTCAAGCTCTCAAATGACGACATAAGAGATTTTCACATAGACATATTCAGCCTTAATTAATTAAGTTAGATTATATTATTCAGTTTTATCTAGCTTGGTCAAATGGCTGCATATAGTTGTCTTCTGTCAGGTTTCCAGTCAAAAGTTGATCAGCTTGGTCTGATCACCTCGATCTCCCTATGGTCCAAAAGCCACACAAAAGACAGTATTCATGATTAGAATCAAAATTGTTTTGGAAAAAGCCCCATACAAATGCAGTAAAAGAAGTGCCTGGAGAGAAAAAGGAAGAAAAGGAGGAAGAGATAGATTAGATGCATGAAAGGAAAAGCATCAACAAATTGAAAAAAAAAACAAAAGGATGCAGGGTTAGAGAGATGTGTGTGTGTTGGTATATATACATACACATTGGCAAGAGTTCAATTCGATCGGGGTGCATCAATACTCTGCTTCATGATGAATGAAAGGGCTTTATTTTGTTTTGATTTTATTCATCTTTTCGTAAAGTAAAGGCATTGCCATCAAAAGCACTTATATGGCATTTTCTGATGGATTACAAAGCAGGTCGCATCTTGGTCACTAAACTATTGCGCCCAACGCATCTTTGTTGCTTGTTTTAGGCAAAACCTTTTCATGTAGCCCGTAGCACATTAGCATTGTATATTTACCTTCTTTATATATGGTGAAAGTTATGATATATAAATATTCATTGTCCTTTGATTCCCTTTAACTACGTACTGGAAAATTCAGTAATCAAGTGTGGAATCAAACAAATATATATACTCTACTGTGTGTTTTTGGTAAACATCTTTCACGCCCAAACAGGTATGCTTCATTTCTTATATTCTATATATGCAACCTTTTTTTTAAAAAATGCTAATCTTGTATGACGTTGGCACAAAAAAAACTGATTTTTTTCCTGAAATAGTTCTAGTTTAGAGTGCATGCTTCGCTTCAAATAATATAAAATCGTCCATTGTTCCAAAACAATTATTTTACCTGTGAAATCTTTAACATTATTGACAAGCAATATGGAAAATGGAAAAGTAGAATGTTCAAATTGGAGTCTCAAAGAAAAGGTCCAAACTCTTCAGGTAAAAATTACAACAGGGCAACAAAAGAAAAGTGAACTGATGATTTTGGGCCTTGCAAAGCTTTCCGTCGGCCATGCAAGTCTTGTGGCTGAATAGGCCCATCTTTACTAATTATTGGGCCAAGGCAGTATGGGCCTGTACTGTTACGAACATTTAGATGGGCCGATACCTTGCTCCGAATGCCCAGGTCAATACACGACCAGGGACCAAACTGCACACTGACATGCGAACGTGAATCGTGTCCAAATTCAGTTTTTGGGAACTTGTCTCAATAGCTAGGCTATCGTTTTCTTTCTACAACATCAGTCAAGGTTTAAATTTAAATTTTAAGACTTCATTTTAAAATCAATTTTGAAATTTTTTTATCAAAGTTTATTTTTATATTAACTTTTAATTCGCTAACAACATTTATAGAAAAAAAGTTTTACCTAAAAATTATTAGTTTTTTAATATATTGAATAACGTATTATCCGTATTTCTATAAATTTTACTCAACTCCTGGTGATGATAAACTAATGCAGAATCGTTGGTACCACCATTAAAAATAAACTATTAATAGTACTGGTAGATATACACATAGTCCACATTTAATTATCTTTAACAGCGAGATTAATTTGTCTTGTTGGGTGAGGACGACCACTGTATCAGCTACGCCGGTTGGTCAATTCGACTAGGCCAAGTTTGTTTGGCTGCACATGCTCTAGTTCGCAGCCACTCTAGAAAGGTAGATAAGTTCCAAGTAAACGGAAGAAAAAGCGACAGTAAATGCAGCATCTGTCGTATTGACCTTGTCAAAACTGATACACATTTAGGTAGGATATGTTCGGGAGAAGGGATTAGGAACTTTTTCTTTCACATATAAAATAAACACACATCAATACATATTTAATTAAATATTAGCTATTTTTAAAAAAATAACTTTTCTTTTTAAAAAGATATACGTAAAAAAAATTGGGTAAAGTTGGGAACCTACGCAAACGAAGTCAGCCTTAATCTATCTAGCTTTCATACATACCTATGGGTAAAAACGGCTACAGAAATTCTTGACTAAGACACTCCTTTTCGATTTTTGCCAATCGAACCATCTAAAACTAGCAACCGGCAAGAATGAAAATGATCAAGAAAAAAGAAACGGTTTTCTATTATGCCAACCATTTTCTTATTCTACCATATTTACATGGAAATTAATTGTCTTTTTGTAATAAAATAATTTTCGTATTTCTAAATATCCAAATATATATGGTCCATGCCTCTATGGCTCTGTTTGATCTATAGGTTAGAGGCCTATTAAGAGTTCAACCAAATATTTAATTTAAGTACATGGTTAATGAAGGAAATAGTTTGTAATTTACATAATGTAAGCTTGAATTACATAATTGGGGGAGGAAAAGGGGGAAAAGGAAAAAGGAGAAAATGAATAAAAAAGGTAGCAGTAGTTGCGTGCCCGAATCTGATTGACACTTGTGTTGGTGGTGATAGATTCGGAGATACGGACGCGGCGGCATGGCGAAGCTTTCGAGGTTTTTGCAGCAACTAGGGGTTGTGGCATAGGTGTCGGTTTCTAGCGGCTTACAACGGAACGCGGCGGATGACGTTGCTTGGTAACGTCAGTGCAGTGTGGGACTACGTCAGTAGACGACGCTTGCAGAGACGATATCATGCGACGACTAGACTTGCAGCGGATCATGGCGGATGGTTTTAGCCTTGCTGGGTTATTCGGTGCGGTGCTTCATGAAAAGACGGCGCAAACTTTTTCTCTGGTTTGCTGCTTGGTGGAGAAGGCTAAGCATAAGGGCGAAGCAACGAGGCCAAGTCGACTCTTTGCGGCGACTCAGTGCTCGACGAAGATCGGGGGAAGCAGGGCAACTACTCTCTTACTATGACGACGATATTAGAAACAGTTCCATGATGAGGAGTGCAGTAGCGGGCATGGCATGACCCCCATGAGCGGCAAGGTGATGTCCAACGGCGAATGTGGCGAGGCCCCCACGCGTTGAGAAATCTGGATCTGGTGGTTATCACCCTGTCGGGTGAGGTTTAGCGTGCAGCGGTACAGTGACGACGAGTACCACATGACGAAAATCCTTTCGGTAAAGTACAGTCTGTCTTTCCCTATTGTCCACTTGAATTGGAGCTTTGCTGTAAAGTTGTCACGGCTAGTTGTGTGTAGGTTTAGTGGGAGCCGTCGTGTAAGGCGTCAATCTATCGGCTGTGTGATGTGAGTTGGTTTTTGTTAGGGTTTTTGTGGAGGCTCAAGTTGAGTATTTTCCCGGGTTGATGTCCCAATCTAACCGGATGAGTTCTTTTTTCCTTTTCTGCCTATCGTCTCTCAGAACCGTAGTCTTGTATTTTTTTCTTTATTAATAGAACACGTACATACTATCTTATGCATTTTTGTTTCATAATGTAAGCTTGAATTTATTTGGTCCTATTGTATATAGTCATGTTGTGTTAAATATATAGTTTTACAGCTTGATGATTTGTACATTCATTACCAGATTTCAATCAATACCACCATGTTCCTGTCCGTACAGTTTTGTTTCTTATTTTTGATACTTTAATATCCTTTTTGTTTCCAATATTATGTAACCAATATGGTGAAGATGATGAGACAAACATTAGAAGGAGCAGTGCATGGAGGAGGAAAAGAGGGGCTCTTTGCCTCTGATCTGTCCATGCTTTCGGCCACCGGCTGGAGACATGCATGAACAGCTGCAGCTCGCTCTCTCTCTCTCTCTCTCTCTCTCTCTCTCTCTCTCTCTCTTAATTAGGAAACCTCTCAACTCTACTTAATTTTGCTGCAAAGTGCTGGTCGCTTTTTGACGAAACAACCGCTCCATTTTCCTCCAGATGGCCGACCGATTATGCAAAGGGATATTGCACTTTGTTACATGTTCTTGTCGTTATTACAGAGAAGTTATCCTGCTTCAACTCATAATGGCATGGATTGCGTTAGAATAAGCACGAAATGAAAGAAAACATGCATGGTGACCGGAGAATCTTATTATATGGTCACTACCATATGCACATGAGTACATGAGAGAGATTGTACAGTATTTGTAGTAAAAGCAATGATCGGATCATATGTCTAAGACAAATAATAATAGCGGTTAAAAACCCTTATAATATCGGTTATAACAATCGAGACTAATAAATTGAAACTAAATATCTTTGATCTTTGATACCGGTTGAAACGATACTAAAGCTATATAAAAACCCCTTTAATATCGGTTATAAACCGAGATCAATATAGTACCGGTTGTGTTTCAACCAAATTAAAGATGGATACTCAGTAAAAAAAATATGTGAGATGTATGATTTGAGCTCAAGATCTAACTTGAACAGATATGTTTCTTTAACTAACCCTAAATAGACATATTTAGTAACGATACTAAAAATATCTTTAGCACGAGTTGTTGTTACCAATCGGTACTGAAAATACATTTTTAATACTGGTTGGTAATATCAATCAAGACTAAATATCCACGTCTCGGTGGGTGCTACCAACCGGTATAAAGATGCTTTAGCATCGGTTGTTAATAGAGTCAAGATATTTGTGTTTTTACTATGACGAAAGATCAGTTCTCTACTAGTGTATACTCCCTTTATTTTATATTATAAAGTTGTTTTGATATTTTAAAATTAATTATTTTAAGTTTAATTAAATTAATAAAAAAATAGAGCAATTTTAACATAAAACAAACATATCATCAAAATATATTAAAATATATTAATGTTATATTTAATGAAATTATTTTTTAAAAATATTGCTAGATTTTTTTATAAATGTCGAGTCTAAAATGTTTAATTATAAAAAGCTTATAAACGAAGGTAGTACTTGTCTAGGATTCATCATGTCACGGAAAGATGGGTTTGTTGTCTTGGGTAGACGTTTAATTAATTCTAGAAGAGTTTATTAACTTATTATTTATTAAAAAAAGCTGTATAAATCTGACGTTTTAAACAATAACATATATCTTTTATAAATCTATATATATTATATATATATATATTGTTCTAGTATTTTTAAAATAGATATTTTAAAAGTTGTTGATAGTCATAATTATAAAAGTTAATCTTAATTTTATTAAAAGTTTTAAAGAATTGTAGAACCGTGGTCCACATACAGACGATTTGGGACTTTAAACAGGTCAACTGGGACTACTTGCATTTACACCTGAATTTCTATAATTTTCATTTCTGTTAAAGTAGTGCTTCCGCTCCCCACACACATGGTCCATCAGCATAGAGTAGCAAAACATAAAAAGTAAAACTTATAATAAATCCATTGAGGAATGCTGAGTTGGACTGATAATGTAGATGGGCCCCGCCACTCAGAGGAAGGTTGAACGTGAAAAGGATGACGCTTGTGCAGCTCATTGGGGAGTATTAATTAGGGATGAAAACGGTTGGGAATGGTCGGGAATGGTTAGGGAGCCAATTACGATCGGGAATCGGTAAAATAAAACGAGAATATCGACACACATATAACCACTTTAAAAGAGTTAACTAGATGCAACAATGCAACCATACATAATCTCACAGCATGAGTGAAGGTTTTATTATGTATATGAGCTTACAATGTTGAAAAAAATTTTATGAGCGAAGATTTAATAGACTAGAGTGAATGTTTTATTATGCACATGACCTACGAAACGGAAATTTTCCGCGAGAATTTTCCCGGATAAATACGGGATCCGTGAATACAGTCGGAAAAATATCTCAACTATTTCTGTTTCCATTTCCCCTTTTTCCGTTCTTTTTTTCCTCATTTTTTTCGTGGATACGATATTTGGTCAGGATTTTCGATATTCAGTTACTATCGGTACGGGATTCAGCCTCAAACGGACCCGCGCATGTGGTCGTCGCTCTTGCGGCGCCTGTGTGTGAGACCATTGGCGCTCTCACGGAAGTGAGACACGAGACCAAAGTAGTAGCGAGGCCCACGGTCTCAAGGCTCAGCCGCGTGAGACCGCATCGCTCCCGCTGCCCTAGCATGTGAGACCACGAGCGCTCTCGGTGAGCAATGGCGCGAGAGTGAAACAATGCCGAGGCTCACGGTCTCGCTGCTCTGTCGCGTGGCAGCTCTGGCAAACTCGTTGCCTTGTGTATTCCATGAATAAAAGAGCGATAGCGCTCTTGTTTTCGCACTGTCATCGAGCGAGATCGGTACTGCCCTCAATTTTGTTTATTGACACTGCGACAACGATATATTTCTGTAATTCTATTCCAAACAAGTATTTTTTTCGAATTTGATAAAAAAACATATATTTTAGAAAAATTCTTTGTGCCACGAAATTGACCATTTTATTGTCTCCTTTTTGCACGTGTCTGTCTCTATCCCCCGTTTCTTTTTTAAACTATTATTTTTTTTCCAAAATTTGGTTGTTATCCAAATGTTTCCTCGATTAATGTAGGCATAAACTGAAAATGCACTGTATTATTACTCATTCTTTTCAAACTAAGCAGTTAATTATTTTACTCGTACATGATTATTTCATATAAACTTAGCCCTCAAAGTGACACGGTGTTCATTATTTACAATTATTTATTTATTTAGTGATAGGTGACATATTGTTATATTTTTGCCAATTTTAAAATAAAAGCATAGTTTTTGGAGATGTTTACTGAGATGAGGTATGCATAAGTATCAGAGGTATGCATAAGTATCATAAGTACGTTGTAGTATGTTTTTAAAAAACACAAAAAAAACATGAAATATATCATTCGTAGGGGTGATCCACAGGACCACAGGTTCAAAGTTCAAACGCAGCTAAATAACCGTGGACTGAGCTGACGTGGACCCAATAATTTGTGGTGGGGCCCACACCAGCATACATAGCCGCCCGCCTCGCGGCCCGGCCCGCCGTTTCGCCCCAAAATTCCGTTCCCGTCCAACTCCCCTGTTCCCCGAATTTATTTTACAATTTTTCGAAAATAAATACACCCACTGACGTGTGGGCCATGCCGTCCTCCTCCTGTTCAAATCTTCGCGTTTTTCTTCGAACCGTGGCGCTCTCTCTCTCTCTCTGTGCAATAAGAAGTCGTCGTCGTCGTCTTCCACCTCGAGCTCCTACTCCCCGGTGATTTTTCGCTTCGATTCCACTTGATTCGATTCTCTCGTGCAATACAAGGCCAAGTGTTGGAGGAGGAAGAAGAAGAAGCCGTGATTGCTATCTAGCGAGCTCAGTCGACTCTTGCCCGCCATGATTACGGCGGTGGCAGCCATGGTGGAGTCGCCGTCGCCGTCGCCGTCGCCGTCGCCGGTGAGGAAGCGGTGCCGGCTGGGCGGTCCGATCGTCGCGAACGGGGAGGGTGTTTCTGCTAGTACGGCCACTACCACCACCAGCGACTTCCAGCTGCGGCACTGGCGCCCGGCGGCCGCAGGCAAGCGAACGGGGTTGGGGATGCGGAGGCGGTGGGCGCCGCCGGAGATAGAGATCCCCGGAGGCGGCGGTAGCGGAGTCGGGGCGCGAGGGTACACCAGCCTCCGGGACATCCTGTCGTCGCCGGAGTACGCCGCGTCGAGTAAGTCCAGCTCGCCCGCCGACGGTGGCAGCGGCGGCGGCGGAGGCGCCGGGGGTGACGTGCACATGATACGACACCCGCTGGTGAAGCACGCGGCGTACGCCTACCTACAGCTGACGCCGTCGGCCAGGGACGCCGACGCCGCCGGCAGGAGGCGGCGACGCAGCCGTGGCCCGTTCTGCCGCCTCCTTCTCGGCTGCCTCGGCTTCGTCGGCGCGCTCTTCGGACGGTGACCTCCCCTAGTCTCCGGCGAGACGCGCCCGCACGTCGCTTGATCGATTTTGCTTGCCTTTTTTAAATTTCTATTTTTACAGTGTATTATTTAGAGCAGAAATTGGATTTTTCTTGTTTTACTTTGGGTTGTAATTAGTTCATGTAAATCAATATTTTTGTAGGATTAGGTGTGAGACAGAGAGATGATAGCAACAATTAAAAAAATGATTTGCTTGCTAACACATGATTGGTTAGCTTGAGGGCATGCATTTGTGATACTACTATTATTACAATTTTAGTCATCATGACTCCATGCATTATTGATGCAGTAATCAACCATGCAAAGCAAAGTAAAGCGAAACAACACGCAAGAAAAAAACACTCTTTCTTACACAATCACACCATGCTTCGTAGAGTAGTTCATACATAACTGTTCACTGATCCATTCCACATCGGATTGCTGCTTCTTTCTGCTCTGTTTTTCTTCTCTTTTTTGCTGCCTTTTCGTTGACGTTTGATTTGATCCATTCACAACAGTATTTACACGGATCACCATCTCGTACGGATGGTGCAATGCGTGCTTAATTTAGCTCCTTAGTGCATGACATTAACTGTTGTTGTGTGGTCGCCGGGGCATGGCGCCGCCACCGCCGAGGGAAGCACGTCGAACGTCGGCCATCGCGGGCGGCGCGTCGTCAGGGTCGGCGCCGCTGAACCTGCGGTCCCGCGGCGGCGGAGGAGACGGCTCGCCGGCGGCTGGCGAAGGGGTTCCAACTCGACCAACTGCTCCTCTGCTGCACATGGAAACATAGACCGAAAACCAAGCTGATCATCAGCGTGAAATGGACAAAAATGAAAAGAAAATTAAACCAGAAGATTGTCTCTAGCTAGGTGCAGTGTATCTATCGTGCACATGGGCTGATGTGATCAGTGCTGAATATGGTATGATGCTGCATTATCATTACATTACATCCCTTTCTTATCTCTGCTACTGTAGAAGCGGCTACGTAAAAAACACACCACCTAGAAAAAGAGAGGAAAAACAGTATTTCCATGTGAAAATCAACCCAAAAAACAGATAGATAGAACTGAAACCCATAAAATTATTTCTCCCAATGCCGTTGTAAAGTATGGACATAACACTAGTAATGCTCGAGAAGTCCAGTTAAGCCGTGATCCCAACGGTGTGGTGCCAGTGCCACATGAAACTTGAGGCGGCTGCAAAGACAAATGTGTTGCAGCCGCAGCTGGAGAGGATGAGGATTCAGACAATGCATCGCAGTGATCACACGCATCCAGCACAGACAGAGGCAGAGGCAGAGGCAGACAATTGGTATGTGGAAGGGAATGCTTTGATCTGGTTGGCTCATGCCTGTGCATCCCGGAGAATGAGGCACAAGTCGTTCGCACGACGGCTCAGCCATCACCTCGGTTGGCTGTCACTGTCAGGGTTGGGGCCAGGATATGAGCAAAATCTGTGACAACTGATAGCGGCTTGAATGGGGCAGAGAAGTTCAGAGTTAGGGGAGAAGAAGGAAAAGGTTAGCACTGAAAATGCTCTCTGTCTGTTTGCCAGAGTAGGGGTGCAATGAGAGGGAGATGGCTGGGAAAGGTTGATTTGTCAGGATTGGGAGGAGTCCTTTAATTGCTATAGTATCTTGTTTTCGGATGCCAGTTGGGAGTTTCTTCAGATTGGCAAAACCAGCTGGTGTGTGTCATTGGTTCAGGGAAGTTGTCTGGCTCACTAGCTCTGAATTTTGGGTGGTTTTGGTAGTTCAAGGAACCAGTGATTTGGACATCTTTACTTGAGATTTCTGGCACTAAAATTTGATCAGGATGGCCCAATGGAATTGTGATATACAGTAGGGAACTGCGAATCTTTGGAATGATGAAGGAAACAGGATAGAAGGTAAATTTGATGACACTTGTCAGACTACCAGACAGTACAATTTGATTCACTCTAAATTAACAGGTAAAATCAGATTCTCAGATGTTCAGTTGATAATATCACGATGTATCTGTTCTGATATAAGGATAAGAAGAAGCTCGTTACCTGCTCTGACTTTGATGCTGCTTCAGGTCTTTCAGAAACAACATAACGCAGGAAGTCCATGAAGAAAGCTGTCCCTTTGTCAGCGAAGTTCTTGATGTAGAATGCTATCAGCTGGCCAGAGTTAGCTCTAAGATGCTCCAACCTTTGCTCAATATTTGGTTCGTATTGCATCACTGTAGGCCGAATGAAGGAGTCATACACCACATCACTGCCCTGAATAAACAGTTACTCTCTCCAAGTGAGAAGACGATATAATTATTCTGATTCTTTTTCAGGTGAAACAAATACACCATTGAATCGTAATTTTTAAGGGATCAAATTATGTCAATCGTATGTAGTACTTTCTGACCTTCGTTTTGGGATACCACAGATAAACAAAGAAAGCTAGCTTAATTTCTCCATACATTGGCATCCTGTCATGGGTAGATTACAGTAGACAAGCATAAACGAGGTGAACTATCAATTAGGAAGGGAAAACACTTTGCACATATAATTCAACTAACCATGAGACGAAGCTCTCACAAGCTATCACCATGGACACTATGATCCTGAAAAGTATGAATCAACAGAATGTTAGGAACACAGATACTTGAGCTTTAGAATGGGAAGTGTTAGCAAGCATTGGCAGAAACCTTTGGCTAATTTGCAATGTGTATTTTAAGTTATAGAAAAATAAATATCAAATTAATTTGGCAAGAATAGGAGTTTAAACATTGCAGTTTAATGTTCAGAAAACATGCTGTATCAAAGGTAGGACCAGTAACTGATTATAAATCTTTATAATTGGCTCCTAGTTTTGCCGGGTGAATATTTAAGCTTGAACAGTATTCAATCAAAACAATTTGCTATGTTTTTTTTAAAAAAAAACAATTTGCTAGTTAGCAAGTTTTGTAGAAGCTAGTGAATCATAAGCTGTTCTTTATGCTTGTCTGAATGTCATTATTTTGACTGGTGCATGCAATTCAATATTATTCTTAATATCCTTCTTAGCTAACATTTGAAGATAAGCCCAATTGTCAATTAAGCAAAACGACCTGAGGGTAACAGTTTAGAAAACTTCCCTTAATCCCACACTTTGAAAGATCAATATTATATACGCGGAGTCATGCCCAAGTCTAACTATAGAAATAAAAAAATGACATGCTTAGAAGCATTGTCTTACAAACAATTATTCATGTCATTGTTACAAACAATTATTCATGTCATTGTCTCAGTGACGAAGAAATGTACAACCAACGCGGAACTGTTAAACAAATCAACTTTCATTCATCTTTCATAAAGCTGACTTTTAGACAGTACAGTATACTTGTAAGATACCTCAGCCAAACATCCTAGATTAGTCGTCAAACATCACGCAAATATATCAGTTTTGTTGACAAATGTGTGTCCATGTTACTAAAAGTTAAAATCGTTATTTTCCACGTAACACCCACATGGAAATTCATGTTATCCATGGAAACAGAAGAAAAAAAGATATTCAGTTGGCATCATCAATATTTCAATCGCAATATTTTTTTAAGATAATGGAACTGAATGGGATAGTATCTACTTTTGCCCAAAGACAACGTATATCAAGATGCCGTATAAGTGATCAAGGGACATAATCACCACATGACAAAGCAAAAAGAACATGCTACTGAATCTCATGGAATGGAAACTGAGATGTATAGGGCAGGCCACGAGGAAATCAACAGATCGAGACCATGCAAGCGGAGTGGATTCAAAACTCTCGAAAAAAATATTGAAAAAATTAACAAGATAAATGAATATATGATAAATCACTTTATAAACATAATATGTAAGTTAAAATTAAACTTTTATAAGTTGGAAAAACAAATTAAACTATGACTACGGCTAGTTAGGCTAGTTAACGTATATTCGTAGTTAAATTTATTTTTCGTTACAACTTATAAAATTTAAATTTGGTCTTGTATATTTATGAAGTGATTATCACATATTAAATTTTTTTAAAAAATTTATAACAATTTAGATAAAATACAAAGAACGAGAAGATGTTTCCTCAAGAGTTTAGAATAGTTTTCATGCAAACATATGCAACAAAAGAACTAAACCAAACGAATCCCAATAATCAGCAGCTAGTTGTGGGATAATTGTTAAGCTGATCCGGAGGATCAATCAGTAGCTAGCTGACCAGTACTGGCACCAGAAGCGGAGCATGTGCGCGTCGTCGGGCCGGGTCTCCAGCGTCTTGAAGCACTCGAACGCCGGCATGGCGTACCCGAACAGCACCCTGCATCCATCCATGCACCTCAATGAATTCAGTTCGTAGACCAGTTAACATCATGTGTATGGGGATGATGATGTATAGCTAGCTAAGCATTGATTCGAACAGGTAGCATGCATGCATGCAAGGGTTAGCGAGAAATCGAAGATGTGCTACAAGAAAGAGGTGATCTTGACTTACAGTAGGACCTTGGAGATGAGCTCGCCCAACATCTCGCCGCTCGTCGGTGAGCTCTGGGGTCGCCGACTTCGATCGACGTTTTGGATGGCGCGCGTGGAAGGGGGTTCCGTTCGCGTGGGGAAGAAGATGCGCGAATGGAATGGATGGATCGGAGTTGATCATCAGTTGCCCGGTCGAGGTGTGATATGAGTCTCAAGCTTTGACTAACTGCCAGTGGGGCCCACGGTATTTGCTTGCCCTCCCGCCGGTACGTTGCCATGTGCCACTGACATGGTGGGGCCCGGTATCTTTCTTGCTTTTGCACTCCATTTCTCTTTTTTTTCTCTATTTATTTGCTCTTTATGGCTTGCTATACGTCACTCAAAAATAATTAATTATAAATATAAATACATATATTTATTTAAATTTGAACGGATTTATTTCATCTTATAAAACTTAACTCGTTGAACTACAACGACTTTACTATTTGCGGCAGCTGTTTGTCTCTACGTTGATTCGGTCGTTTAATTTTCCATCCATTTCTGAGAAAAAAAGTTCTCATACTTAACGTGGACTAGGTAGAACATGTCATGCAGAAACCATTTTTTTATAGGATACACTAGTTGAGTCCACCATTTAATATCCACCAAACTATTATTCTATTCTCACAAAATCTTCAACTTTGCTAAATTCCTTTAGTAATAACTTCAAATCTCGTAATAACAAAATAATTCGCGGACGATCACAAAATACAAGAGAAAACTGAAAGACTACCTGATTTTTTTAAAAGAGTGGGTTTCCCACACTCACTCAATACTAGTAAGAACACCAGATAAAAGAGGGGAGAGCACGACCGCGTGAAACTTAAAACTCCGCCTTGTAGTTTTCTTCTATCAGTGGACTTTTTGCAGTGAACAAAAGTTCAACCACTCAATATTGACGAAAACATGAAATTGAGGGGAGAGGGCGATGGTTTAGAATTCTACCATGTACGTAATATCTTTACTATTTAAAAATTTCATAGTTGTGATCTTGATTTCTAACACCACGATGTACTAGACAGACATGCGTAATCATAACCATCGGATCGTCATATCCAACAAGCATGGGCCACTCCCCCACACATCTTGCTCAATCTCTTCCCATCGCACAAGTCAGAAGTCCAGATTGCCACCTAGAATCGTCGCCATTCATCCTCCGTGTCGATCTCCTTCCCACTCCCTATTGCGCATCGACTCCTCCTCCTCCACCCGCACCGCTCGCCGACTCCTCCTCCTCCACCCACCCGCCACCACCGAGAAGTCTAGATCAGCCATTCCAGATCACCACAACCACCGTGTCTACCACCGTCGCGTCCTCCTTCTCCCCATCACCCCACTCCCCTACGCCCCGTTTCCTTCTCACCCGCCGCCATGTCTTCCTTCTCCCCATCAGCTTGTCCACCACCGCTGAGAAGTCAAGATCGCCACCCACCATCGCCGCCAACTCCTCCTCCTCGATGTCACCGGCCACCTGCATCACCACCGTTGTCGTGCCCGCGCCGACGCGTCCTCCTCCAAATCAAACAACTACCGCCGCCGATCCCCGTCGTCCACGTCTCCACCTCCACCTCCACCCGCACCGATCCTCCCGGTCTTCGCCTATTTCCACCACGTCATGCCATGTCACATTCTGTCCCCGCCATTGGTTCAGGGATCGTCGCCGATATCTCATAGCCCACGAAGCCATGATACCGGCCTCGTTGGTTGCTTGGCAATACGTACGCTGCGTCGAGTTGCTTGAACGGAGTGCCGCTGGTGGTTCTTGATGGTGGTCAACAGTGCGCGGCGTGCGCCGGCATTGTTGCGGCGGTGGCAAGATCCCCTATTCCGGCGGAAGAACAAGGCCTCGACAATAGCACGGCGGGTCTAGCCGCGTCGATCCCCGCGAGGGCACAACACCACAAATCCACATATCCATCCATAACAACATCCACAAATCAATCACAAAAACCACGATAAACTTAATCCTACACAAATCAATCATCCATAGATCCACATATCAATCATCCACGATTCATCCATGATCGCCACAAATCAAAAAAATAATCAAAGATTCATATATCATAGCACAAAAAAACCTCGAGCTCGGCGTTGTCCCGCCTTCCACCGCCGTAGATCCGAGGGAGAGAGGGAGAGCGAGAGAGAAAGGAAGGCCGACGCCGACCGCTGCGTCCCCGTCCCCATGCGCCGCCCTCCCGCCTTCCGCCGTCGTGTGCCGCCGCAGATCCGAGGGGGAGCGAGAGACCAACGCCGCCGCCGCGTCGTCCCCACTCCGCCGCCGCCCCTCCCTCTCACCCACCCGTCGCCACCCCTCCCGCCGAGCCTCGCCGCCCGAGAGGTGAGACCAAAGAAAAGAGATAAGGATAGAGGGAGAGTGATGGAGAGGAAGAGAGTGAAAGGATAAGGAGAGAGAAGAGGAGTGATGCCGGATAAGAATGAGTACGTACGCGCTCGGCTTAGATAAGGAGTGGTTTATAATTATAGGTGTCATTTTTTAAAAACCAGACCTATTGTATATTATAGGTGTCGGTTTTCTAGCAAACCGACACCTATAATATACAAGGTAATCGGTTTTTTAAAAACCAAGTACTAATCATATATGTGTAGGTTTTTGGTTAAAACCGATACTTATTATTCTATTATAGGTGTCAATTTTTTTAAATAACCGACTAATAGTATAAATGTCGTTTTGTGTTAGAATCGGCATCTATTAAAATATTTTAATAGGTTTGATTTTTGTTGAACCGACACTTATTATGCCGACGCTTATACATGTTGTTTTTATAGTAGTGTTGTTTAAATATCTAACTTTAAGTGAAGAAAAGCTTTTTAAAGGGTTGTATCCTGATGCTGTAATAATTGTTATTTTAGTTTTTTCCGTTCTAACGTACGAGTACCCTGCTAGTTATCTTCTATTAGTTGGCGTTCAAGGTTTTTTTGGGAAATGTTTTGACAGCACAGTCAAAATTCTGATGTGGAAAAACTATGGATAACGCTATATATATTAGGAGTGCAATTTAGTCATGGAGACATGGAGTCAATTCTCGTTTTGGAAAGTAAGGGAATTCTCAAGAGAATTTCCCGGCATATTATCATCAAGTTAGTCAGTCAACGTATGTGCAATAATTTTGCAACCTAGTAGTTGTACTGTAGTAGCAACCGAGTCACGAAACACGCGTTCGCACTACGTACTAGTGGACTAATGGTACATCTATAATAATAATAATAATAATAATAATAATAATAATAATAATAATAATAATAATAATAAGTAGTGTTTTCATCTAAAAATTTATTATGTCTGATTATTTTGTAGAGAATTTTTGAGTATTTTCGAAATTAACCCGTAGCTTCACTGGCTTTTTTAAAAAACAGTTATACATACGATAGAACTTATCTTAACTACTTAGAAAATCTATAACTTTTCGATCATCAAATCGTTTTTCCATCCAAATCTATAAAATTTCCAATCCGTATAACCTCTCACGTCATTGTTGCCTCGCTTATCTCACCTCCAGCAGGCGAACCCGACTCACGCGCTTCCTACCTCGTCGTGCAAGGGTTCGCATGCGTGTTGATGATAACATGCAACTTATCCTATTCATTAATATACTTTTCTAACTAATAATATTTAAGTCATAAATATTTTAAACTTTATCAAATTTTTAATCGGTTTAAAGTATCGAGAGAATCGATATCTATTTTCATTATATTTTTTACTTAATTTGATGAAATTAAATTAACTTAGACTAAATATCTATCTGATACTATTTCTTAATCAAGGTTCACTGGTACACAAAGTTGAATACACCCTTGCTTTCAAAGTTGAATACACCTTTTGCATCCTTTTCTTCCATCCCATCCATGTCGCGCCCAGCGCCGCGCCTGCTCCCCTCTCTCTCGTCGTAGCTCGAAACTCCCACGCCATCGTCCGGACCTTCGCCCTCCACCTCCCGCTTTCTCCGCATCACCGTTCCGTTGCAACGTACGAGTATTTTACTAGTGTATATATATATAATTTATCTATAAAGCAAGTAGTGTTTCCACCTAAATTTTGTTTTGCCTGACTATTTTACAGAAAACCCCTTGAGTTTTTCCGAAATTAACCCGCAGTCTGCCTGGCTATTTAAAAAACAGTTAAAGAAGAAAAAGGGGTTATTTTGCATAAAACTCCTCGAGTGTTTATTAAATTAATCCGGAGTCCCAATGCCGCAAAGAAAGGAGTGCTTGAATGAAAATAAGACCTCCCGCATCCCTCTCTTCCGTTTCCATCCTCGCGGCGCCCGCGCCGCGCCTACGCCCTCCCTCCCGTAGCCGCTTAGAGCTCCGCGTCGCCGCCCGGACCTTCGCCCTCCACCGTTTCTCTCCCTACGTTGTCATCCCGTTGCAACGTACGGGCTTTTTCTAACATATATATATATATATATATAGGTCACGCAACTTTGTTTTTTTGGACAAATACGTATATAATCTGTTTCTTCGTTCCAAAATATAATAATTTTTATATAAATATGATACAATATAGACTACAAATCTCATAGATCTTTAAATTCGTAATCCTAATATATATAATTTAATATTAGATTGCTTATATTAAGTTAAATATATATAGATGATGGACGACACACATACACCTAGATACGTATTAATCTAAATGGAAATAGAAGAGTCAGTCAATGGAGTTATCGTGTTGCCTGTTCGCAGACATGGACACGTAGGACAATGCACATATATGCGTACGTAATTGAGATACGCAAACACGGTGACGAACGTTTCCGTGTGGGTAGTTAATTAAATTAGTGCTAACTACATGTCAAATGTATACTGCCAAGACACTGGTACTACTAGGACGTACTACAATTAATGTGCTGACAGAAGCAGTACGTGTAGTCATGCATGAGTTGTTCCTACTTCAATTCGTAGTGGATCATTATGATTGTTATAACTAATACTTCCTAATTACATACTCTATGTGATACTAGGAATGATGTATATATCGCGCTTGTACGTTCTAGGAAATTAAATTAAGTGAGGTCAACTTTAAGCTTTGCCCGCGGTTAGGTAAAGCTTGCCTATCATATATTTTTCACAATATAAAATGTTTTAGATTTCAAATAAATTCAGACATAGATTTATATATAAGCTTTGTATAGGAGTATTTGTCTAAATTCATAATGTGACACGGAGGGAGCATGTTTTTTTAACCATGGTACAAAACGCAGACGCTTAGAATACACTTGCACTTATTCCTAAAAATACGTAGGTACATCCTACTCTATAAACACCTATGAAAGACTATAGCGACATATTTTTTTCAAATACGCAAAAAATTACACGTCAAGAAGAAAACGGCACGGGATGTACAAACCTGGTCAAGGCCAGAGAACAACAAAACACAGAACAAGAGAAAAAGAGAACTACGACGGTTAAGGAGCATGGAGAACGGAGAGGGCCTGGTCGCTACGCTCCCAGTGACCTTCAAAAGCAAGCAATTTTTGCAACCGACCACAGCGACCCTCGAGAGGACAGACTGAAGCACTTACACCGAAGAAAGCGTCGAGTCGAAAACCCTAGAATTCTGCTCTTTTCAAAGCTGCCAAGAGACCAGTAGCACCAAGGAGTCAAAATCTGCGCGAAGGTGTTGTGACAGGTGAGCCCTAGGGAAAGGCCACTAGTCTTGGAGACAGCTACCACATGGGAGGGAAGAGGGCATCACCAGACGACGAGAGCATCCGGAGCCAAACTTGTCGCGTGAACATATAGTCCGAGAAGAATATAGTTAACCGTCTCCAGATCCTGAGCGCAAAAAGGATAGACCGAGTGGCTGACAATACCACGCTTCTAGAGGAGAGTATCTTACTACCGACAAAGTCACCACAAACGTCTCACTGTCGATGAGTATGTTATCTTTTACTGAAGTAAATTCATGTTAAATTAAAACTTAAACTTGAGTGGACTAATTTAAAAAAAAACTAATCAGTTCAGCTACTTTCACGTATTCCCGGGGGTGCGCATTTGTGAGGTCTCCATGGGAAAATCAGAAGAAGAGAAAAGAAATTAGGGGAGTCTAGGGTGCGTGGGCCATTTGCAGCATTGCATGTGGGGATTAGTAGATTTGATCCATGGGCTTCACTTGAGTAGGATGGGCCAAGCGAATAATACAATGGCTAGGGTTGAAAACGGACGGAATTTTTTCCGTCCCGACCCGTTCATTTTTCTACATTTAACTCGACCGTTTCGTATTTTTAGAAAAATACGAAAACGGAACAGAGTAGAAATGATATTTTTCCGTTCGTTTTCGCGGAATTCCGTATTTAATCCGAATATTTTTAGATTGTATCCGGATTTAACCCGAATTTTAGGCTCATCAATATTTGTGTCTCGAAGGCTCAGTCGTCTAGGCCTATCTAAACAAAACCTACCATATCATTCATCCATCGAGATCTTTTTGATTTGAAGTAAATAAGTGTATGTCATCACAGATCGTTCATATCAATTATCTTATAATTTTGACTGGTTGGTAGAATTATCTTAATTATCTTATTAATTATCAAAAGAAAGAACAAGACGTGGTTAGAAGATATGTAAATTCCGACTTAAGTTTGGGTTCCGACCGTTTTCGTGCACCCGTATATTTTGATTCCGTTTCCGAACCCGTATTTTCCGAACCGAATTCCGTTTCTGCTAAATAATATATAAACGGAAGTAGAAATAGGTTTTTTCGTCCATTTTCGTCCGTTTTCGTCTCTAACAATAGCAGAGAGTGGATTATACTACCCTGAATCACACATTTTACCACTCCAGCAAAGTGAAAATGGAGTATTACAGGAGTAGATAAAATGAAGTGCTTGTTCCGAGGAGGAGTCAGTAGCACTCAGAAACATTGAAGTCTCTCATGTTGATTGAGCCCGACTCCAAGGATGATCTCGGTGACGTGACGTCCTAGAGCAGTGAAAATGTAAGCTTGCCTCTGCCATTGCCAGGGCCATCAGCTTCAATCAGCAACAGTGACACACACACCACTGCACGCATTTGCTCTTGCCATGGCCGTGCCCCAGTACAGTGTAGTGCGCCATTGCATTCAGCAAGAGAAGAGCCAGCCATTGCGCCATGCGTGTACCAGCGGCGAGGACTCAAGATCAGCTGGAAATCAAAGCCATTCTGACCGGATGCCAGGCACAAATACACTACATACACCGGCCTGAATTTCATCAGCTGATGTATTGTCTTCCGCCTGAATTTATAAGCATTTTCTCCCGAAATTTTTTTTGCATTTCCTTGGAATTCGTCAGGCAGGCCAATCGATCTCCCGGCCACTGACGGGCGTCATCATTTTCTCCTTGATATGGTGCGAGAGCCGAAAGGAAGACGCCTGCAGTCAGCTGAGAAGAGGCTACGACACCATAGTTTGCAGTGAGGCGTGTACTGTTTTCTCTCTCTTTTTTTTCAGTCTTTGGTTGTGTAATTAAACCGTTTGTATTAATATAATGTTAGTCATCTGATTGGCTGTTCGAAAAACTTAGGACTAGCTAATCTCTCCCCGTTCAAAAAAAGACCTTTTTTAAGAAAGAGAGGCGATCCTCTCCTATTTCATTTACTGAATGCATAGTTTACTTACAGCGTTTGGATGTTCAAAGAAAAACTTACTATACTAAAAAGTTTTAGCGCAAAGCTTTTGTCTCGTAAAGGCTTCATCTTTATAGTAATCAATGCATTGAAATCTGTTAAAATGTGAAACAAATGCATTGGAGTCGTTAAAACAGGAGATAAAGATTTACTAAAGTGGAGACAAATATGTTAAGAGTTTGCTAAAGTGCAGGATATTTTAGTATTTTCAAGTTTGTATTGAGTATTTTAATATTTTTAAGTTTGTATTGGTATTTAGGAGATGTGCTAAAAGTTACTCCCTCCGTCTCAAAATACAGCCACCAGAGCTATTCAAATTTTGTCTCAAAATACAACTACTGTAAGAAAAAGAGACACACAAATTCCCGAATTACCCCTCATTAATGTACTACCAACAAACTCCACTTGGTTTCAAAGGGGTATTTTTGACCTTTATACCTAATCCTTAATCTCTCCAAAAAAACCTTCTGGTACTTGTATTTTGAGACGGAGGTAGTAAGTCTTTGTATGACGGATGGGATAATTTGATTGTAGCGGAATAACAAGGTGTTAGACAACCAGCCACGTTCTGACGCGAAGTCATGATAGCCACTGCAGATGAGGCAACACTATGGCAATTGAACGGGAATCAGTCCTCCCCAAGCTTTTTTTTCTAGTTTGTTTTCTAGAAATTATCAAAGCCTATGACTCAAAGTAAAGCTCAACTAATAGGTTATTGATTTGATGTGTGGTTTAAAAGGATTTGATTTGAGGCAAGTCTAAAGCTCAAGCACCCAAATTGTTCTAGGTTAATTTGTCTCGGACTCTACCCTGGTTTTGAATTTTTTAGATAATAGTGGTTTTATTTAGACTCAATTAATTAGATTAAAGTGATACAATGGAACCGAGTCACCTCCGACCTATGAAAATTACACACAGCCAAAAAGATAAAAAACTCCGACCTATGAAAATTACACACAGCCAAAAAGATAAAAAAGAAGAAGGAAGAAGGATATAACCCGCTTCTATAGAAACATAAAGACCGAAACTTAATGACTAGTAATCCGTAGAGTAGAGCGTTACTTATACTTCTAGGTAAAAACTCATGTGTTACCTGGTCCAAAAGTCGTGACACCTCCAAAACAGTATTTCATTGTCCATGTTGGTATAGGATAACTAAAAAGATGGCTTGCAAAAAAGAATATACCATCTTGTTATCAAAAATTACTCCATTCCTGCTTAGCCAAATGGATCAACAAATCGCAGTTGCACCCATCAAAAGCAGGTTTCTCATATCGTTAGGAACATTTGATAGTCATCTTCCGAACATATGACAAACATTATGAGGATGTTTTATATTAAAGACAAAGTAGATGACAGACCAAACCAAGTGAGGCAAACGACATTTAAAGAATAAGTGATGGATGGTTTCATCGTGAGGAAAAAACAACACGTCTTACTACCTATCCAATTTCGTTTAGCAAGGTTCCTTGGTAAGAATCATGCCACGACGTAAATACGAAAGAAAAATTTTAACTTTTAGAGATACTTTCATTTTCTATATCCGTTTATTGATATTTAAAACCTTGGTATGTGTTAGAGCTTAGATAATAAGATTTAAACGAGAAGACCCCATTCGAAATGAGATTCCAACGAAACATATTTTGCTCTTATACTAGAACCAAATCAGATAATGGAGACAAAAGAAGATGCCAATTAATTTTGAGATACAAGAATATCGTGAAGTCGTAAAAAAGAAGGATAATCAATCTCACCAGTTGAGGTGCACAAGTCACAAGACGACGGATCAAAGGCTAGGTGAAGTGGAACTTGTAGATGCTGCATGCATGGAGAATCAGCTTCTCATCGTTTGCTCTACAACTAATAAATCGTGAAAAACAGGCGAACTTTTATATCCTTGTTCTCATGATTTATAAAAAGACAATACTATAAAATAAACTATCATAATTAAAACTTAAAATCGATCTTTAAAATTTAAATTTCAGTTGTGTCTAATAAGCCAACAACCAACAAACAATGGAGTTCACAGTAGCCTAGTAGAACAAGTGAGTACACAGTAGCGTAAGCTAGTTAAAGGAATGATTAGGTCCCCATGAAAGAACGATTCATGGGTACAATGAAGATGCTACGTACACTAATCAAGTTGAACGCATCAGTCTCTCCTGACATTGTTCATAATGTGGCCGGGCAAATTAAGCCCGGGCAGGACCACCATCTTCAGACAAATTTTACAGCCAATCTCTGGATCTCTATCCGATTTCTTTCTCTCACACAAACACACACGCACACATGTCACGTAGGAGTATGGAGTAGATCTGATACCCTCTATAATTTTCAGCAACAGGACACACACCATGAATCATGATACAGTACTAGATGCAGAGTCGCCTGATGATATATGGCCCTCGCTGTTCTATGATCAGCCTACTAGCTATGATCAGGAGGAAGCCATGGCCAAGAACAAATTAAGCTGGCCTCATCATTTCATTTCATTTCATTTCAAAGCTCAGATGCCCGTGCCCCGGCCGTGCAGCTATATAGATCTCGCACAGGCCTTTTGTGCACAGTGAATACTATCGCAAGAGATTTACCTGTTCACTGTTAACCACTTGCAATATTGCAATAGCCCCCGCCATCACATTGCAACAGCGTGCTAATCTCTTGCAGTGTTATGTATATGTACTACTCCTTCTATTTTAAAAAAAAATTCTAAACCCTAAAGATAAATCTAGACAAATTGATAATTATTTAAATTCATTTCTAAGATTGATTTTTTTAAACAGAAAGGGTACAAGGTAATGTAACTTGAATGCATATAGTTTTGACATGGTTAAAACTTAAAACTATAACATGATCTATCCATGGATCAAGAAAGGGCAGCAATAATTCACTGGGCCTACAAAGCTTTTGCGAGTATACAGGAACAGAAAGATGAAGAAGACCTGCAGGTGAGCAGAAAATTGTCACGAATCATGAGCATGATGACATCCATTGCGAGGGGATCTCTCCTCCCGGAGAATGTCCGGCGGTTTGCACGCTGCATGCGATGCAGGCCGAACGGAAAGAATTGAAGGGGATAAACATCGAGCTCTGTGCCCCTGCCTAGCTTACGATCGAGGCGACGACGAGGACGACGAAGAGAGAGCGGGATCCGCGTTGGATTCTGAGAACGCAATGATGTTAGCCCAGGACCGGATGTTCAGATTTCCATCCAATCCATCTAAAAAGCTTGAGAAAAATGTGGTCATGAAATGGAGGAGGAGTACGTACTCCCTGCATATCCGTTCATCCGGGAAAGCTAGCAGCTGCAGCGAGCTAGCTTATGATGGTTGGTCCTGACCTGACGATCAATGGCCATATCTAATTCTAATCCAAGGAAGCAGCCATGATCATGCAGCATAAGTCTGTCCACCTCGCACTGTACAAATACCGGCATGAACAATGATGATAAATCTACTAGAGAAAACCAAGAGTTAATACGGACAGAGTAGATAGACAGCATAATAGCAGTAATAAAAGTGGGGCAATGCTTCTGCATGATCGGTTGTCTGCGGTGAAATTAATTAAGCTGCAGTAATCTCTCGTGGTAATTTCCACAGTGATTACCGTCGTTTAGTCTTGTCGGGTTTGTTTTCTACTACTGCGGCGGCGTGGGCTCGCCGGCTCAGGCCGCCGTGGCGCCATCTGTGACGGCGACCTCTCGGCCCTGCAGACGAGGCTGGCGACGATTGATTGCGTAGCCAGTGCAGCAGCAGCAGCAGCACGCCTGAATCTGACGAACGCAACAGCGCCGCGCACCTGCAGGTGGGCCCCACATAAAACACTGGCAGCCTGACGACTTTTGACCGCCAGTCGAACCCTTCACGTACGTATACCGTATACGTATCTATATACACCCACCAATTGATACCGTATCGTGCGTACTCCGGCCGGATGCCACAATTTCACAACATCCGAGATACGGACCGTACGTGTTAGATGCAGTACTGTACGTGTAGTACGCGCGAACAGCAAAATACGTATTACGCTCTGGGGCCATATGTCAGTATACGTATATGCACTGTGCCATATGTGAATGCTGTTGATTGGTCTCTTGATTAATTGCACAAACTGGAGTACAGATTTTATTGATGTTTATTTAATTACGTTCCTAATTACTGAAGGGCAGTCTGACACGGTATACACGGCGGGCTTTAGAATAGACAGTGCTGTAATTAGGCAGCGTTAATTATTGCCGATACTGTCATTAACCGGGAGCTGAGCTTTGTTTAACCGTTTTCTGTTTATTTTGGTTCTCATAGAAGTTAAGTGTGTTTAGGTCTTTCCTGTTTTTTATAATTTCTTTCGTATCTTAGTCTTGGATCGTGAGGTAAGTAAAACTCTTTTACCTTCTAATATGTATATTAAAATGTAATTTTTTTATTCGTGAAAAAAAAATAACTACACTTCGAAGTTGGGTTATGAAATCCGAGAGGGTCAATCGATCGGATCCAATTACTCCGAGTAGCACTATATCGCATCGGATCCCAATGTCTAGTTGCTCGTAAAGAACAGATTAATACTCTATACAAGGTTAAGGCAAGTTACTTACGGGGTCCTCAGGAAAAAATAATTGCAATGCATGCTAGTAGTATAATATTAGTACTCATGGAATTCATGGAATTTCCAGTGGGATAAGTCCAATTTCCAAATTTCTGTATTAACGAAAGCATTTATGACACAGTGGAAAAGTAAAGTTGTTACACCAGGATTAAAATATTGTGCATAAACAAATACGCTTTCAATAGTTACTGCTCTCTGGTTTGTGTTAAAGGCACACTAGTGGGTTATGTGATGTGTGTTGATGTGTAATAATAAAAATCTGGGTGCCATATAATTTGGCATAAAAACAAAAAATGCAAAATTTTTCAATTAACTTTACTGCAACGAAAGATTAAAAGTGCCAAAATTTACGAACCAGAGCCACGAGTCGCCGGCACAACAGAGGAAGGGAGGCCGGAGTACTGCACGGTGGAGTTCTTTTTTTCTCCTCTCGAGGTGTTTCGCGATAGCTTGACGATGTCATGGCCGGTATAGCACGTACAAATACGTCGCCATCAAAAACAAAGCTATTCAAAGAAAAATCGCAATCAAAGATCGTACATATTTGAATGCGCATGATCATCTTCGCGTTTTACTACAATCGATCGAACGCCCAAATCATATATATATATATATATATATATATATATATATATATATATATATATATATATATATATATATATATATATATGAATACGGAACGTAACACATCGATTAATCAAGCGCGCGATACTCTATACGTACAGTACATAAAAACAAAGTTTTGTTCGTTTGGTTATTTTAGAGAAATTTTTTAATTTTTTATAAAATTAACTCATAAGCGTCAATATAAAAAAGCTTGAATAAAAAAAAATCTTTAACGTCCCTTCCTTCCATCCACATTCGTGCTGCGTCCTACGTCGCGCCTACATCACTCCCTTTCGTCACTGCTCAGAGCTTCCACGGTGCGTCTACACCCTCTCTCATCTCCATCTTTACCACATCTTAACTTTATCCCTTACAATTTACAGACTTGTTAATGTAATTAACGTACTCATGCGATCGGGAGTATAAATAAATAAACGTACTCATGATGATCGGAGTTAAAATTAATTGATCTACATGAAAGGAAACAATGTAATTAAATGTGCCGGCCGGCCGCTCAGATCAGATCGAATGACCAGGATAGGGAACATCACATCACGTGGTGCTAGTACAGTTGTATGAATAATTTTATGATGCTCGAAAGATATTAATAGGTAATAAAATTTTTAGTTTATTTATAGTATTGAAGTTACCAAAATATATCAAATTTTGCATTAAAAAAAAATACGAAAATAGTATCTCTAGGCCGGACTCTTTTAAAACTCTAAAACCACTTCTGTGGTATATACGTACTACATATAATATGATATACTGACAGTTGATAATATTTTACGTACCTATGTTGCTTACACTAGCGCCTTAAGACTTTACATGTACGTAAAGTAATAACATATAAGTAGAAAAATTATGCCTGTCACGCGCCATATACATGATATATATAACATATAGTGTATATAACGTACGTACATGTCGTCTTAAACTATATAATAGTGTGGAATTTAGACACTGTACGACGTTGTATATACATGTATCATTGCATGTGTGTGGCTAGCTTGCAAGTAAGCAGTTGCTACTCCGTATACCAATCCTTTTGGCTTGCGGTGTATCAGGCTGTAACGTGCCAGTATTACCAACCTACGTTTGGTCGTCGTCCTGGTTCATGTACCGATTGCTATCGACCATCACCAGCCTCTCGCTCACGCACGCCCATATAATTACTATTGTGATTATACCTAGCTAGTGATATTAGCTAGTGCATGCTTGATTAATTACTCTTTTAAAAAAACTAAACTAAGTTTTTAAATATTTTCTTTAGTTTTTAATAGATGATATATTTTTAAAAAAACCAAAGGAAGTTCTTAAATATTTTCTTTAGTTTTTAATAGATGATAGATGTTGTTAACTTTTAAGTACGTTGCATCGTTTATCTTATTAAAAAATTATATCATTTATTTTATTGTGATTCGATTTATCGTTATAGTTACTTTTTATTTTTCGTGTAAATTTTTTAAAGAATATAAATGCTTAAACGTATATTTAAAAATTAATGGTGTTATCTGTTAGAAACCGGAAAGAGAGTAAGTTTCACCTAGCTACTAATAGGATCTCACAGGAGTAATTGAAAGTAAGTTAGCTTAAAAAAGGCTAAGATGTAGGAGTAAAAATTACACCGCTCCCATCTAAATTTGTACTCCCATGCTATTAATTAGTCTATTTATTTATTTATTGGCCAAATGTGATAAACTAATCTCATCTTATGGACCCAGCTAGCTAGCTGTAGCCCTTTCAAGCTTCCAACCTGATCACGTGTACATAGTAGTATATCGATCATTCCACATACATATTTTATCCCATTAGGACTTCACTAATAAATATAAACGAGGATGAAAGAAGCTTCCTCAAGATCGAATTGATGGCAATTGGTAAAATAATTAAGAAACAACAACAGTGTACACATGCACACGATGCCCACACGGATCGGGATGTGGCTGGTTTTCATTCACACTGTATATATGCGCGTGTACACGTCAAACACTGAAACACAACTTAGGTTTCTTTCGATTGGAGTAGTTAGGAGAAGAAAACAAAAATCCATTATAAATGATTAATTATTAAAAAATAGATTTATATAATACTAGCAAAATGTTCGTGCGTTTCAACGGGACGACGACGATGTAGGGAGGAAGCAGGTGGAGGACGAAGGTCCAGACGGCGACGCGGGAGCTCGAGCGACGACGGGAGGGAGGCGCAAGCGCGACGTGGGCGCGACGCGGATGAGAGCAGAAGAGAGGGACGTAGGAGGTATTTTTTATCCAAGCCCTCTCTTTCTTTTCAACATTGGGACTGCAGGTTAATTTTATAAACAGTCAAGGGGTTTTCTGTAAAATAATACTTTTTTTTTCTTTAATTGGGTTTTTTTAAAATAGCCAGACGGACTGCGGGTTAATTTTAAAAAAACTTAAGAGGTTTTCTGCAAAATAGCCAGGTAAAATAAAATTTGAGTAAAACACTACTTGTTTTATAGATAGTTATAAATATAGATTATAGATATAGAAGTATAGATATAGATTTTAGAGTAATTTTTATATAATTTTTTTCACAAACCACATCGTTTAATGCTTAAAAAAACTTAGTTAGAATCTACATCTGAACTTAAAAAGAACGAGCCTAATTGCATATTTGTCATGTATAATAACTCTCCTATTTTACCCTATATTTTGTATTCAAGCTGTAGTTACAATCCGAAACTACAACTTATAAGTACAAGACATAGTGTAACTTTTATATTTTTATTTCCTGAATATATACGTACTACTATAGTAGTATGATTTTCTAAAATAAATTCAAAGTTAGAACGTCTAAGCCAACAAACAGATTGACATTTAAGTTGTTAAATTCTGATCTAATCATTCAAACTTTTTTCGAGGGATTAATAAGTTAGTAGTAGATAAATGGATATTGCCCATATTTCGCAGGCACATTAATTCGTGGAAGAAAAAAGAAATCTGGAAACAGCATTGCGTGTTCAGCCATGAATTATGTACATGATTTTAGAATGAAGATTGCGTTCGCACTTTCACTTACGTTTTCCATATATCTATACTCTGCAATTGAAACTAGCAGTGCAAGAGAGAGAATTAAAAGAGTTGGATGGTCAAAGTCAACTCGTGCAAAATGGTGAGTTGATGAGCAACCCTTACCAAGGTAAGCCACACACATGGCCCAACCACTAATCAAATCCCAAACTCAAGTCTAGCTAATTAATCCACCTTAATTACCCTAATTAATTATCCCCCTTAATCAAACCAAGCATATATAGCTAAGCAGCTGTGCAAGCTTGTCTTGTCACCGCTCACCACCACAATCGCAGCTTGCCACTGCAGCTTTGCATAGCTTGCATATGCCATCGAGCGAGCTAAGCCAAGCTTGATTGATTGGTGTACGTGCTGAGCTTGAGATGGCCACGTCCATGGCGCGGCGAGGCGGCGGCGGTGGAGGAGGAGGCATCAGTTCCACGTGGGGCGGCGGCGGCACGTCCCGGTGGTTGACTCCGGGTGCGGATGCCGCTTGCGGCGGCCCAGGCTGCTCAGCCTTGCGTCCTTCATCTGGCCGTCGTCGTCCGCGTGCAAGCAGGCGGCGGCGGCGGCGGTGCCGGCGAGAGGTGGCGGCGGCGGGTTGCACTCATCGCCCTACTACTTCCGCTCGTCGTCCTCCGCCGCGTCGTTCTCCTCCTCCTCGGCCGCCACCACCTACAGCACGGCGAGCTACTACTCCTCCTCCCGTGGCGGCGGCGGCGCCAAGAAGAAGAAAGAGGAGGAAGAGCCGTACCTTGCGCCGGCCAAGGTGAAGGTGACGACGAAGTCGCCGAGTAGGAGGAAGAAGACGGCCGGCAAGCGCGCTGCGGCGGCGGCGGAGGAGGACGGCAGCGGCGGCGTCGGGGTGGCGGTGGAGAAGGAGTCGTCGGACCCGCGCGCCGACTTCCGGGAGAGCATGGTGCAGATGGTGGTGGAGATGGGGCTCTGCCACTGGGACGACCTCCGCTCCATGCTCCGCCGCCTCCTCGCCCTCAACGCGCCCGCCCACCACGCCGCCATCCTCACCGCCTTCGCCGAGGTCTGCGCCCAGCTCGCCGCCCCCTCGCCGCCGCCGGCGTACGTCCATCACCGGCGCTAGCTGAAGCTGATCAGTCAATCATGCATCGGATGGCACGTCAGGTGAAGTTACCGAGCGGTGATATGATAGGATCTCTCCAACGACAAAGTAAAATGGCTAGTACTACTACTGTACAACAAAAGCTATTTAAAATTTGAAGAAAATTTAAGCAACGTAGGCCAGTACTAGTTAGTACAGGTGCTTGATTTAATTTCTCTACTTTATGCAGTTCATGTTGGGTAATTAGTCTATGTTTAGGAGGTTAATTAGTTGGTTAGTAATTTGATGTGTGTGTATGGCCTTTGGTTTTGCATGAAGGTCCATAGAGAACTAAGCAAGCAGCTATAGTGGACTTATTACAAGTTCGTGCTTATTATATGTAATTAAATATGTGATTGATCAATGAGGAATTTAATTAGGAGTGTGAATTGGATGTTTTTGTCCAGACCACTAGTCTGTGACTCTGTGTGCGCTTCTTGTGACACGATAGGTTCTGTCACCGCTGACGTGTCATGATCACGTATTCTCAGGTCTTCCCATGTTTGGTTAATTAATTGGCTCATTCTGATATATGTAAGAACAAGTTCTTTAAAAGTGATTATCTACAAAGGCAACAGGCTTCGGAAATATAAATCATTTTCATTATTAAAAAAACAAAGAGCACATCAAGCCGGCCAGCTGAAATCCTGGACGTGTTTGGTGATATAAACCTACGGGATAAGACAATGGCTGATTTCTGTGTGAAAAAATACTTGTTTGAGCGGTGATAAATTCGACGATACGAACAAGCTAACACGGCCCCTGCTACATCAGTCCATTGCTGATGGACAACAGTGATCATCCATCCTGAGACGCCCATGTAAGGAGTCCACACCCTGTTGCTACCGGCGACCTAAGATATTCGAAAAGAAAGAAATCAGAGAGCGTGTAGTCTCAACGATGTGTTAATTTTAGTAATAAATGACAAACGTTAATTGTATACTAACTATTTTACTTGCTTGAGTTACATAAATTGAGTTAGGAGCACATTAAGTCAAGGATGATTACTACTTATTCAAATTGATGGTACAAAACAACGAGATAAAGGTGATAAATCTAGCCTTTTGTTTTAGGCGATCGAGGCATTGGGTGATTGAATTTTTACTTAGTTTATTTTATAGATTTGCTGTACTATCAAGAGGAATAATAACTTTAGTAAAAAGTGATCAAAATGCTATATTAGGTCATTTGCACAAGTATGCTTGGTTCAATTTATTTTCTTCAAAGTTTCTATGCTTGGCCGGTCTAATTGGTGTGTCCATGTCGGTCTGACCAGGCCGGGCTTGGTCTCATCGAGCGCCTGGCAAGCCAGGTGCATAGCCACGACTTGGCGATCCAGAGCCGCCAGAGCCAACGACGATCTGACCAAATCGGGGTCGGTCTGAGCCACAAGCGGTCTAACTGGCTAGGCAATGGCAGTATGACCAGCAAGTCTTTGGTAGTGCATTAAATATACTAGCCATTACCCTATAGGCCAGTCTCACCGGCCACCCTTGACGGTCTGACCGGCAAGCATATGAGAGTTGGGGTTTTGGCCCCCAACGACTAGTTTTGGTGGTTGGGGGTATAAATACTCTCTCACTAGCAGCAAGGGGTTCTCTTGTCATTCTATATTCATTTGCGTACACCCCTTGCATCCACTTTCACATCTTTTTTGTATTTGTTAATTTCATTGTTGGTGTTTAAAGATAGGTTGAGCCAAGATAAGTACATTGTATCATTGATTGAGCTAGTACGACACTTTATCATCTTCGAGCCAGGTTGCTACTTGTTACTCTTGGAGGTTGCCGCCTTCTAGATGGCTTGGAGTTGTCCGATGACCTCTTCGAGAAGGTTGTGGAGGAGGCCTGATTTTGGTTGTGTGAGTAGTTTGGAGTTCACCACCTTCGAAGCGAAGGAAGAACTACCCTGGTGATCGAGGCTTGGGTAGTCCACTTTGGGGTCGGTTCTCACCTTGCCCACCCCTTTACGAAGGGGTTCGGTTGCTTCATGGTTTGAGTGATGAAGTTAGGCTCGCCTCAACGGGGATTAGGAAACCGACGAGTTTCCAAACCTCGGGTGAAAAATTTCTTGTTTCTTGTCTCATTTATTTATTACATTTATTTTTATGCAATTCACTTTCATAAAAATAATTTGAGCCCTTATTATCCTAGGATTACAAAACTTAATCTAAATGCTTAGTTAGTCTTACCCTTCATCAAGCCTAACAACTTAGGTTAGTTTTGATTAGGTGTTATTTATTTTTAAAATCGTCTATTCACCCCTCTCCCTCTAGTCGACATCTTGACCCCGCAGTCCCTCGCAACAAAAATCAAGGAGTCCAAAACTTGGGGCCTAGCAGGAGCCAAACACCTAGCACATATCATTACATAGTTTTTCTTTTTCCGTAAAGTTTGGGCTTTGTATAGATTTTTCGCATGCTATGTTCAATGAAACGGGCACGCTTAGTGTTGTTCCGTTAAAAAATAAAAACATCTAGTTCCAACTCAGTCATAAAAGAATGTGCATATCTAAGTTAATGACAAAATCAATTTGATATGGTTGAAACCTCCCCTGGAATAGAGAGATTCTGAAAAAATAAACTACTTTCATGAAATTTTGTAAAATCATTACATTCAAAAGATACCATAATAGAGCAGAAGTCGTTCTCTTGTTCTGCTAAGACTTCACCATAATGGTACCCAAATGTGTAGCTCCTCAGTATTCCATACGCTTTCAGGTGAGAAGACACTATGTGACAAGGCAAATAATATGTATTGCAGCACTTGATGCATGAGAAACGTATAACCTAGACACCATCTAATTTCTGAATGCATAATCTATGAACTTCTCTACACCCTCTAAATACTCATGTTTTAGCCGATCATCCACCGGCCCATCCATGCCTTGCTTGGAGCCATCCCCTCTAATTGCTAGTTAATATTAAGTTTTATATAATCCTGTATTATATACAATTAATGTCAAAGCATAGTTTTTCGAAGAATGTCAAAGCAGAGTTACAATATAATGTTAGGTAAAATGTCAAGACTAGATAGATATCATATAAATTATTATTCGACAATATGATTAATTTCATTGCATTCTTTTTTAATCGACTATAGATGAAATAATTCATACACACAAAAAAGTGACAGCCCTTTGCTATAAAATATGTATGATTCAAAAAAACAATTCAGAAATCTCTAACAAATGTGGACATGCAACAGATTGATTAAGGATATAATCAAAACATTATGTATTGATTAAGGATAGAGGACAGGCACTAGATTAGAAACAACAAGATTTCAATGCAAAGGGAGAAGTAGTGACTGCGGTAGAACCTTATAGGGTTTGATTGAAGAAGCACTAGGATGGGAACCACCGGAGCGAGAGCGCGATGAGGCCGTGCGACACGGTAGTAGATTATAATTCTCCTCTCATCTCTCAACCTCTGGTTTATACCGATTTGGGGCAAAATATGTGGGGGTCGTAGAGAGGATCTCGATTTGGAATCAAAACCTGCTTATTTATATTGATTTGGGGCGAAATATGTTTAGAGAAAAGAGGGATTTTGGAATTGGAAGGGAGCAGCGGATTAGAGGGGATTTGATAGACTTTCATATGCAAAAGGATGGGGATTCTTCCTCCCGTTGTGCTGCTACCTCCTTTGTGTTGCAAAGAGCGTCAAAGAGCGAATTTATAGGGAGCATGAGCAGCACGGTGGAGGCTTGCAGTGGAGAGAATTGAAGGCGGTGGCGGCCGAGGGCAAAGGCGACGGCGGCGGTGGCGGAGGGCGAGGACACAAGTGGCGATGCCGATAGAAATAATGACCATTTGCGGCCGCCATCCAACTTGAGTAAACAACAACAACAACAACGACAACCCACCACACATTAGCGACCACAAAAAATAGCGTCGTTGGATACCGAAATTGGCCCAAAGCAATATCAACGACCAATATTATACAACCGTCGTTAGTTTTGGTCGGTAACGTTCACTATTATAGGTATCCGGTACCTATACAAGAGACATAGAATAGGGCCATAAGGGAGGGGAGATCATGGGGACGATGGTCGATGAGATGTCAATCAGGGGAGTGTATGGGGATGGGTAAGATTAGTAAAATGTGAGTTGATTTGAGCCATTGGATCTACACTTTATAGGCCAAAATCAATTGTATTGGCTTTCGGAAAGGCCAATTTCTTCTATGCCCCTAGAAATTTCACCTAATTCTTTTTATGCCAATGGTGTGTCTCGCTGACATTTGGGCCTCGACGTCATGTCTCACTGACATTTTATAAAATGCTTATATATCTATACTCCTTTTGAAAAACAGTGATGGTGGTGAGTGATGAATCTGTCATCGTCCCCATCACCAACTCCCAGTGGCGGACCTAGAATTTTATGGGAGCATGGACGAACCGTCGAACCCAAACCGCAAGCATAACAATTAACAGTTAAAATACCTTAAAGTCTCAAACATGTTGATCTAACATTGAACAGCAAAACTAATAAAAGTAGAATTATTACCTAATTAGCTAAGTCTTCTCTGCGTGCCATTGTCGAAACAAGAACAACCGAACAAGACTTGAAAAACTTGAAACGCTCCCGGGTCGCCTGACGTAAGGCAGTTTCACATATTCAATGTGTGATTCTGCTTATCAGAGTCTGTGCAACTGATCATGTCTCGGTCAAATTGACAGAGTCCCCAACACACAATTATCAGCACAACACGATGGAATTCGTGTCGTCAATACGACAATACACAATCAAACACCAGGTCTACAGTCCTCTCGCTGTTCCCAATCGGCTGCAGCTCGGCCTCGGAGAGACGGCGTCGTGGCGTCGTGTGTTTGGAGGGTATACTCTTCTGTGCGACGGACGGACGAGAGGGCGAGGAAGACTACGGCGCGGCGGCAAGCGGTGGTGGCGGCTGAAGTGTCATGCGCTCGCGCGAGGAAGGGCGAGATCTACTCGGAGCGTCACCGCGTCAGGCGTCGAGTTGAAGGAAGATGAATCGATCTACTCGGGCGATGTCACCGCGTCAGCCTGCTTGTCCAGCGCCCAGGCCCAGTTGAAATTTTTAATGGGCCTTAAGGGGTTGCAGGCCGGGGAGCCCGGGCAATAGCCCAGGATGGCCGGGCCCTGGGTCCGCCAGTGCCAACTCCCTATCCTTTTAGAGTGAAGAAAGGGTCCACATGTCAACCACCCCCCACACACCATCTCTACTTTTTGTGAGAAGAAAAAATGATATTGTGAGGCCATATGGTCGTACAAATATATGTAGATTTTAAGAGATGATGTATACCAAAAATTAATATTATTAATAACAATAGATTAATGACCATTTTCATCCATTAAAATTTTGTTACAACATACGAATCGTATGTAAATATAACCAGCTAAGGTCATAAAAGAATGTAAATGTTATAATCAATTTAGTAAGGTTGAAAGGTAGCTTATGGGGGAGGGTGATACCGGTGATGTGTATTAAGGGAGGCATTTTGAGGGATGAGGAGGATAGCGGTGGTCTATGAGAAGTGGATCGAGTGAAGTTTGAGGTGTAGGGTAGGTTTAGTAGAAACGAGAGATGATATCTACTGTAGGATTTTCATTGGATAGACCAAATTCAATCGTATTGGTTGTGAAAGGCACCACTTTAACAATGTTGGATCAAGTCGTAAGTCGTAAGTACATGGTCATTTATTCCTCGAAATTCACGGTCACGTACCAACCTACGTGGGTTTCCTTGAATCAATAGAATTCGACGAATTTTGAGCAAAAATCAGGAACCTCGAGAGGTTTTTATGATTCGATTGGAGTCGCATTTCAACACCATGTCTCGATGTAGACCATCACGACGACGTAGAGTTTCTACTTGAAGCATCAACCACGCCACCATCCACAGGTGTATTCTCTCAATATTCTAAATTGAGTCATTCAATGATAATGCAATCCCAGAAATTTAGGGCATTGAGAAAACACACCTGTGGATGGTGGCGTGGTTGTCGCTTCAAGTAGAAGACTCTAAATCGTCGTGATGTAGTTTAAATGAAAAGACACTGTCGTACTATTTTTCCTTTAAAAAAATGATAATGCAATTTCAGCCACGTGTTCTTGAAAAAAAAGAATCAGCCACGTGTTAAAATCGTCCAACCGAGATGATTGCTGTTAGCCTGTTACATATGTAGTTGATTTCTTATCTGCTACTTCTCCTGTAAAATGTTACAAGTCGCTTTGATTTAATTTGATTAGGTTTATAAAAAAATTTAATAGTATATAAAACATCAAATTAATGTTGAACATTAAATATATTTTAGTAATATGTTTTTTAAAAATATTAATATGAAACGCAGAGACCGTGACCGGCTATATTAATAGAGGCTATATTAATATAGGCATACTCATTATCGATATTGGCCTCGTGACCAGCTTATTTTCTGTTCTCGAATCCTGACTTCGCCCAAGAAACGTTGGCCTCGGCCGTACCATGTCAGCAGTGTAGATGCAGCCCATGCATGATGGCATGCCCTAACCCAGCTCAATATTTCATGGTTTCCTCGACCCATTGGTAGCACAATGTAGGCCTGGGCTGTCACGACGAATTAACATTTCAGGCCCAACATAATCGGCGATGAGATGAGCAACTCCCAGAGTCCCCTAGGCTCTGAACTGAATTGCATCTATCGATTCGTTTCACGCTTTGATTCAATTGTACAAGTGTAGGAGTAGAGCACAATTCTCCTAGCACTGTGTGCCTCATGTTGAGCAGGCTGGCCGGCCATTTCGGTGGCAAACTCGCGTCAGCATTGCGTTTTTACCACCCACAATACCCCAAGAGTAATTTGAGCATTAATTGCAACCATTTACTACAAGTCATTAGTGAAGTAGTATACTACCGTACTTACTGTATGCAGTAAGTACTGTACTACATATACAGCATACAATGTGTGCCTATTTAACTTTCGCCTGAGAAGTTGAGAGCAAATTGCAATTCTGGAGCCATGCAGCCAGCGGCGCTATGCCTGAATCCCATACCTTATTCATATATTCCACGTATATACACACATGCTAAATGTCCGTGCGTCAATCTATGGTCATTGTCGGTATCATTTTCTACACATGTATATCCAGCCATATATATAGTTACTTCAAGTGATAAAGCAACCAATCAATATAAATTATCTATATGCCTAAAATATATATTTGATCCATGAACATAATCTGAGACTCGTCAAGACGTTTTCTTAGTCTCCTGCTAGACCCAAACAACAAATAGTAAAAAAAATGAAATAGACTGAAGCTAGCTAACAGGTCGTGAGAGGGAATCAGGAAATAGGCTGTTTTTAGTACTAACAAAATGCTCATGTTTTGCTATGGATAAAAAATATATACAATAATATGTCATATCTTAGATAGATAGACTATATTATTTATCAAATATGTTAATATTATTTGTTTTCTTGTTTAATATATGATATCCACTTGATTCAAACAAAATTATACTATTGTATAATATTAGAAATTTTAGAAACTAATTTATAAAATTGCAAAAAATAGTAGTGATGATGACAGAACCATCATCGTCACTATTATCTTTTAGAGCAGTAGTTCATTTTATATTCAAAAGTTCAGAATATGCGAGCTACTGACGAGAAGTTTATTATTAGTAGACAAGTTCAGCGGCAAATTTCTTCAGTTCTGTTCATCCTGGAGGGCATGGCATATATGACTGAATTACAATTCATACGATCTCATGTCAAAAAAAATATCATACGATGGACATGAGTGAGCACTATTATATTCAGGGCCATGATCTGATCGATACTGGAGTAGGACTAGTGGTTGGTTTCTGAATTTCAATTTGAAGTTTTGAGGTCGACGGTCTTAAATGCAGCGGCAACGAAACCAATGCTGCTGTTGGCGGGCGACGAAATACGAAATTCATGTCAGCTCTTGAAAGGCTCAAAATGACCTAAATCCAATGCACGGCAGGACAGGGCAGTGTGCATCTGTAGTCCTCACTCGGTAGTACGCTGCTGAGACATCATGCAGTGATCGAGATGTGCAGCGAAATTAATCTTCAGTGCAGTGCAGTGCCCCTCATATTTAATCCTATATACTATCCTGCTAGTACCATGCCTTCTCAACAGATTCAGATATTATTATGGTCCATGGATGATGGACTCATCATGGACAACACTGCGAGTTTACGACCATTATTCAAAGGCACAAACGAATAAATCAAATACTCCCTCCACTCCTCCAGAATATATTTCATAATATAAGACAGAATGCATGTAATTAACTAGTACAGTCTCTCTACTAAATTATTATTATCTTTAAATCCTTCATCTCAAAATCTTTAATTCTATTGAATGCATGCATTATATTTATTAGGATGATTAAATAAGGTGATAATAAATATTTTTTGATCTTTGAGTTAAGTGATTGTGTCTTATATTTTAAAATGTAGGGAGTAAGAATGGTAGAATTAAGTTTATATTTTCTCCATCTAAAAATATAAAGTAAAAATATAAAGTATTTTGGTTGGATAAGGAATGTCATGAATAAGAAACCATTCAACTAAAATCTTTTATATTTTGCGACGATGAAGTAACTTGATTTTAAAAATCTTTTAAGCTAAAAATGCTTATTAAGAATTATTTTTCAAAAAACAATTACTACATCGCTTAAAAGCTTAGAAAACGGGCAACGATAACCTGTAGACCGAGATATAGTGAGAACGCGCCTACTACGTACCTCATTCCATTTCAAGTCTAGTAGAGTATGGGATGTTTGGAACTGCTTCGCTATATGTTTTTAGCTTCGTTTTATATTATTTTAGTCAACGGGTTCAGCTTCACACACGCAGCTTCAAAAATAGAGTTGTGAAAGACCTAAAGAGGTAAGCTGCTTGAGTTCGTGAAGCGAGCCCCAAACAACCTATATATATAATATGTTTTTCTGTAAAATTCTGAAATTTCTTCTCTCAAATTAAAGAGGCCTCCAATTATTGGATCACAGACTTAACAGTACTAGCAAAAACATTGCAGCGGCTGCACATATATATACAGGCTCACCGACTGATTAATAATTACCGGCAAGTCGAAGGATGATGACTTGTTATCAAGGCAACGTCAGTTTCTCGCCAACCAGCTTGAGCTACTAGCTAATTAGCCAGCAGCAGCAGCAGCAGTACTAGTTTGGTATCATATCATGTAATGGCCTTTCTACTGTGCATGCAAAATGCAGCAATGTACTCCTGTTTGGTACTACCGTTAATCAATTCAATCATGCATTAATAATAATCTAGTACTACTCCAATGTGGACATGCATATGCTACTGAATATACTTATTGCTGAATTAAATATGATCTAGTATATAGAAGTAATATTGCTCTAAATCAGCATCTACTGTTACAAGTACTCCATCTCTCATGTCATTACTCGCGTAATCACCGCGGGATTAAGGGCTACTTTGTGTCCAATTGACGCTAACACAGCATCAGTACTAGTTTAGTGCTAACCGGTAGTACTCCACTAGTATATATGCATGCCACGACAAAAATATATATGTTGAAGAAATTACGACTAGAGATAAATTAGGGGGAAGTGGTACTAGCTAGTAATTCACTGATCCATTAATTGGTTTGCTAATTATTAATTCAGTTAGAGGGAGTTTTTCATGGATGATTGGATAGATCATGGATAATTGCTTATAGAGAAGAATTAAATGTTACTATATATGTGTACCATAAATCCAAGAACAATTAAGTTGGTTAAACAATATTGAAATAGAAGGTTTTAGAAAGTTTTTGAACAAAATCGTGGTTTGAGAACCCATAATTATCCATAAGAAAAATAGGTTGATTAATTAGAAATAATGCCCCTTGTTCTGATGTATTTATATATGCTGGACAGTTTTTGTACGAGATGCTGGGAATCAAGTGACCAGTTTTTGTACAATTTCACAGCTGTTAATGCGATGTACAAACATTTCAATCGTTGTACTGGCCAGTTTAATTTTCACGGATGCATGCATCCATGGTGTGCATTGCAAGTTTAATTGCAACAAGTAAAAACAGGACAATGAATTAGCTAGGCAGAGCGCAATGAATTGTAGTACAAATGTTTTGCAAAAAGCATCATGATGAATTGCTTCTTAAGTTAGAGACCGTTGAATTGAAGAGTCAAAGCTATCTCATTTTCATAATACAGTATGGAGCCCCTCAATTAATATATGGTACATTGGATCCCTCCAACCTATACATATGCACCAGCTTGTAAATACTATACTATCAAGAAAAAAATACATAAAACCAAACTAAAAATGCAAAAAGTACATTTTTCAGATCTAATTCCAGGGTATCTGCTGGATTAATCACAAGATCAAATTAATTAAGAGAATTAATCAAGAGTTAGCAAGTGTACTTGGTGCTAAGCTGCTGCTAGCTCCCAGTGAGATCATCACTCTTGCCTCCTGCTCTTCTTCTTCTTCTTCCTCGAGATCATCAGATGATCCACCACCGCATGGACATGGCTCCATTGTCGCCGTTGCGGAGGAGGTGGTGGTGCTGCTGGTGGTGACGTCGCAGGCGGTGCTCGTGCTGGCGGTGCTGCGGCCGCTGCTCGTCGTCGTTGGGGTGGTGGTTGTTGCGGCGGCGGAGGTGGCTGCGAGGCCGATGAGCAGGTCGACGAAGGCGCCGACGATGAGGGCGTGGTTGTGCTTGCCGTTGACGCGGAGGTACCAGACGAGGAGCTCCTCCAGGACGTCCCAGCCGCGGAGCCCGTGCGCCGCCACCATCTCCTCCATGGACGACCGGAAGTCACTGTACGGGTCCTCCGACTCCACCGCCACCGCCACGCTCTCCTCCACCAGCGACGCCGGCGGCTCCGGCAGCTTCTCCTTCTCGTCGTCCACGTCTCGTGCTCCCTTGTCGCAGTCCCTTGTCGCCGGTGAAGGTGCCATGGCCTTGGCCCCCGGCGCGGCGGCGGCGGCCAGAATGGAGTTGGTCGGCTGGCCGGGGTCGAAGAAGAAGCGGTCGGTGGAGGTCCGGCCGAGGCTGCGGATGACCGCCTCCGACCACTCCTCCGACGCGGTCGTCGTGGAGAAGCTGTCACCACCATCGTCATCGTCGTCGTCCACCACCCTGTCGTCGTCGTCGTCGAAGCAGGAGTAGCCGTCGGCGGCGGAGTAGTCGAAGTAGACGGAGTTGACCGTCTTGTACATCTCGCCGGCCATCCTTCTCGCGGCTGCCACCGCAGCCGCGGACCCACACTCAGGCGCCGCGCTCGTACTGCAGCCGCCGTCGCGCCTGGATGAGACGGTCTGGGGTCTGTTCCCGCACGACGGCCACAGCCACGGCGGCGGTGACGGCGAGGCCGCCGCGCCACCCTGCGAGTCGACGATGAGCCTGGAGAAGATGGAGGTGAAGCCCTTCTTGCCCATTGGATCGATGAGACACTGTTGGTGTGAACTGTGGCTGAGCTGAGCTAGCTAGATTGACGAGGTCATGTGTACGTAGAGAGAGAGAAGATGAGAGATGAAAGCGAGGAAGAACATGGGGAGAGGAGATGGGGCCGTGGCTCATGTGCCTGTATTTATCTGCTCCTCTGTACCCTGAAAGTTTCAGATTTCAGAATTCAGAATTCAGATATGCCATTTTGCAAATGCAGAAGAAACCTTATTGTTTTTTCAGAAAACTTTGTACTAACAAACGGTTGAATTTAATGTCATGGAAATTGTAATTTATCTCGTGTTCTAAATGGAGGGCTTTTTTTTCTGCTAGGCTCTGAAATGTGAGGTGAGGTTTTAGTGAGTCTTACTCCTCTATCTATTTGATACTGTAAGTCGTTTTAGATTTTTTTCCTAAATCAAACTTCTTATGGTTTCACTAAATTTATAAAAAAATAAACATTTTCAACTCAAAACAAATATATATTCTATAAAAATATTTAATGTGAATTTAATAAAATTAAGTTGATGTCATGTATGTTTTACAGTATGGAAAAGGGGGAGTAACTGTAAAAAAATTCACACCATGTAAGTATTGATGAGCAATGTACAGTAGTTTGCGCATGCATAGACTGAATCGCATGCGAATCTAAGGTTTTGTACTTTTGTTCACTGGTGATTTGTACTAACTGGAGTGGCCTGAACAGTGATCGATCGAGGACAGAAACAATGTAGATATTACTCATTACTGTATCATTCATCCGCGTACCTGCAGCTGGTTGGTGAGGACAGTAAATATTTGCCTAGCAAGATAGATCACGAATTCACGATCTAGTAGCTATGAACTGTGCTGCTCACAGATCAAAGGAGACCCAGCAAGTTTGTGCTAAAATGGAAAAAAAGGGAAATTAAGAATTAATCGCTGGGTGTTTCAGTCCTTTGCATGCACTCCCATATTCAGTTTCAGCCTTTCACGTTCAGGCCGGTTTAATTAATGAAGGTTTTGCATTTCTGAATTTGGAGGTTTGACTTAACCTTCAGTTTATTTATATATTATCATACTATATATATATATAGATATATATGATTTCTTTTCTGACTTCGATATGTTATAGTTGGATCGTTATTTCTGTTAGTAATTTTTCCTATGTGCTAGTGGATGGAAAGAGTACTCCTTTAGATCAGATCTTTAGTGATGGTTGGGTGCAATTACCCCAACGGCTAGTGGTACGATTGCATTTATGGGTGAATTGAAAGAGATGCGCCGTTGTTTACTTGCCTGTGAAATCTCATCTTAAACTCATGCATGATGCTAACCCAAGTATATTACTACATTGTATCCGTGTTTTTAAGATATTAATGGGATAAGTACTCCCGTATGTAAATTCACTGCATGTATATTTGATACCTTGCTTTGCTCCATGCATAAACTCTTTAAGATATTTTCTTGTCAGTCTGATCTTCATCTGCATGTATGTGTGTGATAACCCTCACTTTTTCCTTTCCTCTAGATCTGAAGTGTGAGAACGTCATGCGTGCGCTAAGATTGGCATGCATTCAGAAGCATTTTTGCATCATCGCGTAGATGTGTCATCGCTGCCGTTGTGCTCCATGTTTCTACCACCACAACAGATGACGAAGATGACAGATTCAACCACCAGAGCAGAGGAAGAAAGACAGATGTAGAATGATAAGCTATTGTGGAAGTTGTAATCCCTTGTTTATTTGTTTTGATTCTGTTATATTCAAGTGCTTTTAATTTATGAGTCTGCTTTAACTCTATAATTTAACTCTAGATTTAATTTTTAAAATTAAATTTAGAGGTTGAAGCTCCGTGTCTCTTTATATTGATGCCATGTTTTACTTGCACATCACCCATGAGGCATCGTCAAAGGCATGCGAGGTGTTCTCGGTCCTCACCGTTTCGAAGGTGCTCGACAATATTTCTTTTTTGATGTTGCAACCATTATTATTTTTTATTGTTCACCTCTTCACCAATTATCACATGATTAGTTTATCACTAAGTTATAATCCTATCTCTATAACATTTTAGTTCAGATTTGAGAGGTTGCATGGTCTGTGCTGGAACTTGTTTATCACTAAGTTATAATCCTATCTCTATAACATTTTAGTTCAGATTTGAGAGGTTGCATGGTCTGTGCTGGAACTTGTTTCTATCTAATCCTAGTTAGTAAGCACTACATTTGGTTTGCAATTTGGCTGGTTGACCGATGACCAGGTCGATCGATTGATCGGATAACGCGTTAATTCCACCATCAGCCGGTTGCTCACCCTAATTAACTAACTTGATTAATTTGTCCTAGCTAATTAACTACATTTCATCTCTAAAAATTATACTCCTCCATTCCAAAATATACAAAGCTATCGACTTTTCATATGACATTTGATGATTCATCTTATTAAAAATATAAATATTATTTTTCTATTTATTCTATAAAAATTCTAATATTAACTTATACTTCTATATATTTATATTATTTTTAATAAAATAAATATTTTAGAAAGAATGGTCGTGGTCCACCTATTTTTCGATCTCCTCAAGACCCCAACCGAGATAGCAAGGAGAACCATGCACATTGCAACGAAACATATATACATATGCATGCACAAGCACAATATAATTAATTTATAATTAATTAATCAGGCAACCACAATTTACCATGCATGGAAATATATACAGGCACACGTATGATGGAGCAAATCATGGATGATCTTGTCGTGTCTCCTCAGCAGCCAACACAACAGCCAAACTGACTGGTTAGGTTAGGCACCGCGATTTGTATATACTGTTGTTGTACGTGCAATACCGTTGGCACGCGTGAACACATGCACAGTTGACCGATACCAAGTACTACTATATTTATCCACATTACAAAGCTTGCATGTATGCCTTTCTGTGTAGCTCACTCAGAGCATCTCTAAAAGTGTTATCTTTTTCTCTAAAAATGTTCCATATCTTTTTCTCATCCTTTAAATTTGAGAAAAATTAGTATCACCTGTTCCTCATATCTATTTCTTATTTTTGCGCACTAGGTAAAATTCGAAAATGAATGGGTCTAAATTTGATGTTTTGAAAATTATTTATGGAAAATTTTTGGAGATTATCTTTTTCTCTCCTAATATTTTTAGGGAGTTAAAAAATATAAAAAAACTCTTGGAGGTGCTCTTAGCTTAAAGTTATATTAGTATCTATGGTTTTAAATATACAACTTACTATTGTTGACTTTTTTTAATTCATTTGATTATTTGTCTTTTAGAACACTTTTATTTGACAAACAGACATACATACAAGACACAAATTAAAGTGGTTTTTAGCTTTTATGATAAATCTAGTGGTACTATTGTTTACTTTACTTAACTAATTGAATAAATATCGTTCGTCTATAAAAGTCTAAGGAAAAAACCAATAGTGCCATAGATTAAAAACATGAGTATCTTGTAAGGATGGATTTAGGATTTGAACCTGACAGTAACTAACTAGAGTCAAGATTAGTGTAACTTATAATTTGAACCCTGTGATTGGAGATGGTGTTAACACAATTAAAAAATAGATTAAATCAGATGGTGCGTCTAAGATGAAAAAAGGCACAATCAACTATATTAAATCTATACCTATACATAAAGCAAGTAGTGTTTCCACCTAAATTTTGTTTTGCCTGGCTATTTTATAGAAAACCCCATGAGTTTTTCAAAATTAACCCGATCAGTGTGGCTTTTTAAAAAACCCAATTAAAGAAGAAAAAAGTGTTATTTTACAGAAAACCTCTTGACTGTTTATAAAATTAACCTGCAGTCCCAATGTTAAAAAGAAAGAGAGGGCTTGGATGAAAAAAGACCTCCTACGTCCCTCTCTTCGCTCCCATCCGCGCTGCGCTTGCGCCTCCCTCCCGTCGCCGCTCGAGCTCCGCGCCGCCGCTGGACCTTCGTCCTCCACTCGCTTCTCTCCTGCATCGTCGTCCGTTGCAACGCGTGGACATTTTGCTAGCTATCTATAAAGCAAGTAGTGTTTCTATCCAAAATTTTATTCTGCCTAGCTATTTTGCAAAAAACCCCTTGATTTTTTCTAAAATTAACCCGCAGTTAGGGGTGGATACCGGCTCGGCTCAGCTCGGTAGAGAGCCGGCTCGTGAGCCGGCTCGTTTTGCTCGCGAGCCACTTTAATACAAGTGCAATTTATGTACAAATTACATTTTATTTTTTTAGTCTATTAAACATGCAAATATACAATTGAAAAAAATTAAAAATGATACATTAAGTCCATAATTAACGTAATAACACTTGTCCATCGACAATTATCCATGCAAATGTAATGATGCAACTAGATTAGATATTATTACTATTATAATTTAAAGCATTAGATCCATATTGACCATCACAAAATTATAAAAATATTGATTTATTGTCACATCAACAACAAAACAAGCAAAAGAATAGCCAAACAAGCAAAACATTAGGCCCTACTTTGTACATTGCATCGGCTCGTTGAGCTCACGAGGAGCTTGCGAGCCGATTCGAGCCGGCTCATTATAGCTAATGAGCTAAACCCTTGGCGCGGCTCGTTAGCATTTCTCAATGAGCCGAGTCGAGCCATCCACGAGCCAAACGAGCTAGCGAGCCACGAGTATTTCGTCAGCCCTATCCGCAATCCCAATGCTGAAAAGAAAAGGAGGGCTTGGATAAAAAAAGACCCCCTTCGCTCCTCCCTCCCTGCGCCCCTCCCTCTCGTCCCCATCTGCGCCACACCCAACATCGCGACTGCGCTCCTCCCTCCCATCGCCGCTCCGGAGCTCCCACGCCCTCGTGTCATCCTCATCCGTGTCGCGTCTCGACTTTACCCGTTGCAACGCACGGGCACAATTGCTAGTATATATATATTACGAGAGTTGCAAACCCGTATTTTGTAAACTATCGGTTTTTTTATATAATATCGTTGACTTTTCACAAAATGTTATTATTTATTTTATTTAAAAATTTAGTATAAGTATAAGTTAATATTATAGTTTCTTTGATGATAAACATTAATATTTATATGTTTTTAATAAAAAAATTAAACGTCACGTCAAAGTCGTTATATATTTAAAATACAGAGGAAGTAACATTTTAATAATATGCTGAACACGTTTGTTGTTTGTGAATTATTATGTACTTATACTAAAGCACTAAGGCCCTGTTTTTTCATCGTTTTGGTTTTCGGACTACGGTAGATAAAAAGTGAAAGAAACAACTTCTAAGTTTAGCTTTTCAAAAGCCATTTGACTTTTCGAACTACGAAGCTAGAAGTTAAAAGCTCACCAGGGTGAGCTTTTCGCTTCGAGGATAAAAATTACCCATCCGTCATGCACCAGCTTGTCAGCTTCCCACGGATATTTTGAACTACGTTTTTGGAATATTTTGAACTCTGTTTGGTTTAAAAGATAATCCCGAAGAAAGTTGTGAAACAAGCTCAACTTTTGTAGTTCTAACTTCGAAAATAGTAGTAGCTAAAAACCGAAGCGGAAGCTTGCTTCTACGAAACAAAAGCTGAAAGAAACAAGGCTAAAACATGAGTCCAGGTTAGATACAACGTGCTAACCCAAAGACCATATGGATCATTCGTTGTACAAAACGTACTGAGTCCGCAAAAATTCAAAGAAAAAAATGTTCGATAGTTTCATTCTTGCTGCAAAAACATCATACTAACTGGTAGCATTTCACCGACTATATGGTGACTAAAGGCCAAGCTTCTGGTAGCTAGCTAATACTACTGCAGCTGCAGCAGCTGTTACTATTGCGCCAAGAACTTGTTGCTTCTTCTGCTCCCTGGAGTGATCTTGTCCTTATGATATCTTGCCAGCTGCCTCGATCAGTCATAGATCAATCATCGTCGTTCCCCCTGTTGCTTTGTCGAGAAGCAGCAGCAATGAAAATATGCAATGCAGATACCACTAATATCGCAATCGTTGGCTCGATCGTTGGAGACACTTCTCAGAGACAGCCGAAAATACAGTGAAGGATGGACGACACAGTCAGGGTTCGTTCGGTCAGTATCCGCTGCTCCCTGTAGCTTCTTCAGATAGGATTCTTAATTGGTTGGCAATATATATTATTATCATTCTTAATCATGCAGTAGCTAGTATGTATACTCTCTAGCTAGGATCGATCGATCGACAAACTCCATTGATTCTGAATTTTCCATGTGGCCGGCATATGCATATGTTTATCATTATATACCTGAAACTGAAGTATGTACTGAACTCGTTTGTTCTGGCCTAAGTCGACGATAAAATACTGCAAATCAATTAATTATTGAACCAACAGCACGTACTCGAGTCGATAATAATCAATCAAGAAAACAGTAGCTATACTTAACACAAGTACTAGACGAACGAAACATGTACGTGATTGTCGTGTGAATGAACTGATGGATCAATTATATCTGCATCAGTTAGCAATTTGCACGATTTTCAGGGGAACATTAGTTAATTTCTTCTCTTTCTGGCCGTCGTCAGATAGCACTACGAACGGTGATTCGGTACAAGAGTTATCGGTGAAATGTCGATGTGAGATTACGTTGTTTCGATGACACATTCCTGTGAATATAATCCATTCTTGAAGGACTTTCAAATGTTGTTTATTTCGTTGATCTCATCATCAGAAGCTGGTAGGGTGAGTTGGAATGAAACTGTCACACAGTGTCACACTTTTGACAGTACCCATCGAACAGACAAGAGAGTGGGTAGTTAATTAATTACTCGTATCGTAGTAGTCACCTCTTTAATTTTAAACTAAGATTTGACAGTATAATGGAGGAGATGAACAGTGCAGAGATAGGTTGGGTTGGAGTGGAACTATCACTTGTCAGAGAACATGTGTCGAATATAGATGATGGAGCTAGTAGCTCGATCTCCTGGCCATGGCCCGCCGGCGATCACGACGGCCGACGGTGGACACTGTCATTAGTGAGACTGATTGTCTGAGTAGCAGCATTTGCAGTGTCAGCATCGCAGGGCATGCAGATACAAAGAATGCTCGCAATTAACTTGTGTTTTGCAGTTAACCAGCTGTTGGTTGTCCAGTGCAGCTGCCATCTCTGCAAAATTCAATTCATTCCAATTTGTCCAATAAATGTTACCCCTAACTACCTCTCATAGTTATTAAGTCATACTATCAACTCACTGTCAAAATGCCTGCAGTTTTGCTAACCATGACAGCAAAATACATGGTTTCATGGACCATATGCAATTGTAGGAAGTTCAATAGTATAACCATTTGCTAGATATAAAATTCGTCAAATCATTTATAGTTAACATTAATAGTTATATCGTATAATAACAAGCTACAACACACGATTCTCTACACGATCATGACATAAAGTTATTGGCCAAAAGACAAGTGTGTACTCTAGCTAGTGGCTACTAATTACTCCCTCCTATCGCATTATTGATATTTTCTTAGAATAATCATCATATAACAAGTATCTCTTTATTTATTTATAAAAAGTAAATGAGCATCGTTAAATACGCTGCATGTAATCGACCAAGATTAATTTTTATTGGTGCAATGCCATATAATATTTAAAATATGATTTAATTCATGGGACACGAAACACCTTAACTTATAAGGATTAATTTCAGAACGATAAAAATATTGTTGTCCTTTATCTCTGTGCTTTTTCTTAGCTCATAGCTCAAACTAGGATGAAGGGAGTAGTACCTAGCTTTTCTCTCTCTAAACTTCTCTCTCATCAACCTCACCACAAATTAAAGGGAAAACGGACAATATGCCACTCTATATGTATGGTTTCGATAAAATGCCACTCACGATACACCAAATAAAATTCTACTCGGTACATTGCCTTCAAGTTAAAATACCACTTTGTGAAGTTTTAATCATTTTATGACCAAAACACCCCTATCTCGTGGAGAGAGGGGAGAGGGCCAAGCCTCCCGCACCGCTCGCCGTTGGGAGAGAAGGGTGTCGGTGGTGTCGATGCGGCTAGCGAGGCGGCGATGGTGGCACGGAGAGGCGACGGTGGTCCATAGGTCATGAAAATCGTGGGGCCCTACCGTCTCCACTTGAACTCTTCATCGATCGACGGCGACAACTCAAGGAGTGGCGGTGCGTCCTCGCCCGAGCCTAGCGATAGCAAAGATCGGAGAGAGGGCTCGACGACGACGACTCCGGGCGCGAGAGTTGCATGAGGCAAGGGGCGGTGGAGGGCAACAATGACGAGGCGGATGCTCGCGACAACCGTAGTGACGGCGTCTGCGGTTACATCGACACCTTCACCTCCGTCGCCGTGGGAGGGCGGCGGCGGAGGCTCACCCTCTCCTCCTCTCTCCATCTTCCACGACCTTTGGCCGCTTGCCCCCACCACCGCATCGACACCACCATCTCCCTTCTCCCCCGACGACGAACGGTGCTAAAAGCTTGTCCCTCTCCATCTTTCTCTACAAGATAGGGCGTTTTGGTCATAAAATGGTTAAAACTCTCCAAAGTGGCACTTTAACTTGAAGGCAATGTATTGAGTGGTATTTTATCCAGTGCATCGTAGTGGGTGGCATTTCATCGAAACCTACGTCATGAGCCCGCTGGTAGAGCTCAGGTTTGTAAATTTAACTTCAAAAGTTGAATTTGAAGTAGAGTTGTGGAGCAGTTTAAACCTAACTCCAACTCTCTAGTTCATTTTGTGAAAGAACTTCAACCCACTCCACTTCCCTTTCAAGTGAAGTGAAAGCATTTTGCGGGCTCCAACTTCAATAGAGTGGAGTGAAGTTGGAGCTATGTCAAACAGTCCGTAGAGTAGTATATTGTATATTTACTTTAAATTTAATATAGTAATCCGTGTAGCCTACTGGTATAAACTTATATTGTGCTTGTTTATAAAAGCAGCTATAGCTATCTGGATTCGCAATGCTGTGTGGGCATAGTTCATGGTTTGAACTCAATACACTCGACCCGGTGAACCAAAGCAGCCCAAGCTATTTTTCGTTTCTAAAAGGGCTGTGGCCTTTTCGGTCCTGAAAAGGGTCTCCTAGAAGCTGAGCTGCATTTTCTGCTGGGCCATAAAAGGGCCCAATGTTGGAAGTTTGTATTGGGCCGTCTACTCCATTACTAAATGGTCTAAGAGGCCCAAATTAAATGACCAACTCTTTTTTTCTCACTCCTTTTCTATCTATTAACACGGTGAAAACCAACGGCTTTGATTGTCATCTCTTGTTTTTAATCCTTTCTCTTTTCTAACAAACCCTATCTATCCCACGACCACGACCTGGACGGATATGGTCAGCAAGATTAACTAACTCCAACAAGATTAACTAACTCCATAAATCCCGTGATGCGACTAATTCTCTCGCTTTTTTAAAAAGTAAAGAGACATAAATGTATGACAATTCATGACAGATAGGACCTATCCTTATAGACCCATATATCAGAGGCACACATTTTTCTAATTTAAGTTAGAAAAAAGCCTTATTGTATCTTCATCTCATCATCGTGAATCTCGTCAACAAGTCATCTATTATCTATTTAATTATATAAGCCAATCTCTCATCTTCAGCTAGCCATCACTCGGTCACTCAAACTCACCACTCATCATCATGGCACGAGCAGCCATGGCAATCCTCTTCGCCTCTCTTCTCTTGTCATCGTCCTCATGCTGCCACGCGGTCGCCGGCGTTGGCGTTCGCGGCAGAGGCCGCAGGCTGACACCGACGCTGGCGACGCGGCGCCCGTACGCGGCCGGCGACGGTCAGGGCGTCGTCGCCGCCGCCGCCGTGCCGTCTCAGGTGCAGTACGAGACGCGCCACTTCACGCAGCAGCTGGACCACTTCAACGCGCTGCCGGCGAGCTACGCGACGTTCCAGCAGAGGTACCTCGTCAACGACACGTTCTGGGGCGGCAAGGCGGCGCCGGTGTTCGTCTACGCCGGCAACGAGGGCGACGTCGAGCTGTTCACCAACAACACCGGGCTCATGTGGGAGGCGGCGCCGCGGTTCCGCGCATTGCTCGTGTTCATCGAGCACAGGTACTACGGCGAGTCCTTGCCGTTCGGCGGCAACAGGACGGCGGCGTACGCCGACTCGTCGACGACGGGATACCTCACCACGACGCAGGCGCTCGCCGACTTCGCCGAGGTCATCATCAGCCTCAAGGCCAACCTCACCGCGCACAAGGCCCCCGTCGTCATCTTCGGCGGCTCATACGGCGGAAGTAAGCTAGATCGAGTGTTTAATTAATTACTGCTAATTACAGTTGCTTTGTTATTTGTTTATATTTGTTTTTATGCTAATTAAGAGCCCTGCAGGAGCCCTAATTAATGGATGATTAAGGCGAGAAAGGTGTTAGTGTTAACGGTGCTTTTCGGTTGTGCAATTGATCGATCGATCAGGATTCATGAGTAGGACAGAAAATGACTAATACCTACTTTTATAATTATTAGCTTTCAAATAAAATTATTAGAAAATACATCAAGGACTAATAAGTAGGTGGTTAATTATACCGACTGACACGATACTGACTGGATCATCTATATATCGAGAAAGATACATAAAGTCGATCAGTAGAGTACCAAGTTCTCCAACATGTACGCATGTGGTAAGCCTAGACAAATCATAAAAAAAACAGAATCAACATGAGATTATGTTTTTCATTAAATATAGTGAAAAATACAACCCTCTAAAAATAAAAAGATAAAAAGATAGTCTATAACATGAGGTAAGTTATCACATGTAGTCGTTTTGCTTGTACCATCGTTCATGTCCTCGCGTTTAGCCGCAAATCCCATCTAGAATTAAGAGAGTTAGCTCCCTAGCTGGGAACTCTTTTAAACGCTTAAACGAACATCCACTTATTTATGTAATATATCATTTTACAAATATATAAAATTTAAATTATATAAATTATAAAAAAAATAAATTTTTCTGTAATTAAACTTAAACTTGTACATGTTTGTAGATTTGTAGAGTGATGTTACATATATGTTAATTTTTTAAAAATTTATAATCTTTTATTATGCATAAAAAAACAGGTGTTCACTTAAAATATTAGAATTCATCTTCCTTCTTCTTAGCTAGAAAGAATGAACACTTGTTTAGAATGCAAGAAACTAAAAAGATGACGACGATAACGTACGTGCAGGTCGGTAGCAATAAAAAAGTCCTAGCTAGGGGGTCCAGTTCTTCAAGCTAGTCAATAGCGTGACCTCAACTTAAGTACTTGCACTGTAATTAATTAGCTGTCTGATATAAATCCAAGGAAATACTATAGATGGATAGATTTAGCTAAGATAATTGTATGTCCAGGTTAGAGCGTCCTCCGTCGAGAAATAGGTGAACGAGATATTACGTGCTATGTGCCTATTTCAGATACCAAAACTAATATTCGTGTGTCTAAACGTTAGATACAAAATATGTAAACCATTATCTAAAAAGATAACTTGTATTACGCGTGCATGCAACTCTTAACATGTGGCTCGTATGAAATTACATCATGTTGGATTAATCGTTGTAATCTGTTTGATAATTGATGCAAATGAACAGTGTTGGCTGCATGGATGAGGATGAAGTACCCGCACATTGTGATGGGCGCCGTGGCATCCTCTGCACCTATTCTTGGCTTGTATGGTCTATCTGATCCATACTCCTTCTTCGATTTCATCTCCAACGACTTCAAGGTAAATAATTTGATGAGATAATTGTTTATTTGATTTTGTTTTGAAGGCGAATAATCTGATCTTATTTTTCTAGTTTACTTATTTGATCATACAGATTCGAATATGCCATTTTGACCTTATTTACTCTACATCCTTAGGGTTTCATTTAAAAAATAAAAAAATATTCATTATTTAGATTTACTAAAATACCCTCACTTCAACCCTATCTATCTCTCTGCCTCCTTGGCCCGACTCTCTCTCCCGCACCTCTATCGACACGAGCGACGGCAACGCGTGGAGGGAGGGAACGAGAGCGCAAGCGTGCGGAGGGAGGAAGGAGGCAGCGGTGCCAACGCCATCAGCATGTGGAGAAAGGGAGCGACGGCGGCTGCTACGCGGAGGGACGATCCGGGGCAAAAGAGACTATGTACCCCTTAGTTAACACTGTTAATTTACCTTAATGGAACAGTGTCAGCTTTTGCATCTTCAATTTTTAAAAACGAGGTCAAATAAACAAACAGGGTCAAATGCCCGTAATTTGATATATTAATAATTATTTTTTATTTTAATTAATTATTAGCTGCAAAAACTACTAAACAATTATGCATGTTAATTAATATATCAGAGTGAAAGTCAACATTGCTACGATGTGCTTCGAAACTCATGGAGTGAGCTCGACAAAGCGCTGGCCACCGACGCAGGGCGAGCTCGACTCAACCATACATTCAATATGTGCAAGTACGTATCTGTACCCTGTATTATACTATCGTTTTCTGTATTTTTTTACTTTTAACGTCCTTGGAGATATGAAGACATTATTACTCCTACTATATATATAACAACTTAACACACAAACAAATCTAATATATAATTAATGTTACATCTAATAATATACTGTATATATAGTACTCTGGTCGTTATTTTTTTTATGATGGATTATAAATGACTGAAATTAAAAACATACTCCTGTAGGAAAATACTTTTAAATGTATCTCTATGATATATTTTTAGAACAATTGTTTTTTTCTTCCTCTAAACGCAAGGATGAGTTGAACACCGAGGGAGTAATGTAAATCAATTTATGTGATTAATTAATTAATTGGTTTTTATACAGAGGTAACGTGGACAACATACCCAGCTCGCTCGAGCACGCTCTCATCTACGCCGCAATGATGGATTACCCGACGCCCTCCAACTTCCTCACCTCCCTCCCGGCGTATCCCGTCAGAGAGGTATATACGTATGTATATACATACATATATAATACATACATTTCTACTTTTTTTCTATATTTATTATGGGTGATTTTTTGAGTAGTTTTTTTTCATTTCTAGTAGCTTTTGGGTGTCGGATTGTCTTTTTTTTATCAGTCAGTCAGTCTAGATGATTGTCTAAATGATTACGTAATATAAGTAAAACTCACTTTTCACTTTTTTTAATATATTGATGTATATTTTTTTTGAAAAATATTAGGATGTATCACAAAGATCTTAAAATTACTTTTACCTATATACATGTTTTATTTTATATATTGTACATTATATTTATGGATATAATTAGATTTGCCGCGCGATCGACCACCCGACGTCGGGGAACGACACGGTGTCGCGGATCAAGGACGCGATGACGATCTACTACAACCAAACCGGCGAGCTGGCGTGCTTCGCCGGCGCCGACGACGACGACCCCTTCGGCATGTTCCCCGGCTGGACCTGGCAGGCCTGCACGGAGGTGATCATGACGATGAGCTACGGCATCAGCAACAGCAGCATCTTCCGCCCGGAGACCTTCAACCTCACCGACGTCCTCGCCGGCTGCCGCGCCTCCACCGGCCTGCCGCCGCGCCCCTACTGGATCGAGGCCTACTTCGGCGGCTACGTAAGCCAGCAATTAATTTACCATTATTTTTCAAGTTGGGCTAATTAGTTAGTTGTTCCATTAATTTGGGCATAAACTGGATTGGAGTTCTTGAATTACTTTTTTTGTTTTAAAGAAATTATCTTTTAAATTTGTTTCAGGATATTAGGAATGTTTTGAAGAGATCTGGGAGTAACATCATCTTCTTCAACGGACTCAGGGATCCGTGGAGCGCCGGCGGGTAATTCTATAGTACTTTTTTTCTTTTTTGGAGTTTAAATCACAATTTGGAGCAAATTTTTTACTTGGATTTTATCTTTTTCCCTCAATCGAGAATTAAGTAAGCACTTACATAACTGCGTTCTTGCTTTCTTGGCAACCTTTCTTCTGCTTCTGCAGAGTACTGAAGAGTATTTCCAAGAGCATCATTGCACTGGTTGAGCCAAAAGGTCAGCCCAGCCACTAATCACTAGCTAGAACTTTACCTATTTGAATTTTTAGCTACAATGAGAACTTTCTAGACTTTCTTCCATGTTGTTTTTTTTCATCAAAATTTATGTGTGGGAATGAATTGAAAATTTGGTTGTTGCAGGTGGACACCACGTAGACCTGAGATTCTCCACCAAGGAAGACCCTGAATGGCTCAAGAAAGTCCGGAGAAAGGAGATGAGAATCATAGCCGATTGGCTCAAACAATACTACAGTGATGAGGCCATAGCATGATCAACTAGTCTCAGCTAGTATTATAAAGTAGTCTCACTATATGTGGAGGACAAATTAAAATTAAGTAGCTAGCTAGGAATTAATTAAGTGGATTGGTTATATATCCATATTGTTTTGTCATTCTCCAGCCTCTCCATTCCGTGACTTTGATGGCAAATGGCAATTTGGCTAATTCAGGTTATCCGAAACTCAAACCTGAAATTATGGGTACCCAAAATTTGGAATAAAAGCACATACAACAAATAGCTAAATAAATTTTTAATAATTGTGTTACCCAAAATTTCGGGTAATAAAAGCACATACAACGAGAATAGCTAAATAAATTTTTAATAATTGTGTTTTTAGTCATTCCTAAAAATTTAATTCTCAATACATCATCTCTCGTCCAACGAAAGTCTTAAAATCGGTTTCCTAATTTAAAATTGCTTTTGGCCTAATTTCACGGCGCTATAGGATGATGTGGCGATGAGAGAGGATGCGGCGGTGGGAAGGAAAGGGAGGGGAGGAACGCAATGACGTTGGTACAAGGAGACGACGGGGAGAGGCTGCGACGGTGAAGGATGCGGGCGGCGATGGTAGAGGAGGCGAGGAGGATGCGACGGCGAGGGGACGAGCGGGACAGGCGCACGACACCAAAAACGTGCGCGGAAAGAAGCACAATTGTGCGAAATTGATATTGGACGCCGGACTCTCGGTTAGCTATTTGTGAAGAACAACAATGGGAAAGGGAACCAATTTTTTTAAATGAGATAGACAATCTATTGAAAGATAAATTTCTGTTCAAATTAGTTAAAAATAGAGATTTTAGAGGGTATTGGGCAATTGTTACATATGCTCTAAGAGGATTGGGTTATATTTCGGGTATCATTTCTAAAAATCCAAATTTTTAAAAACTTGAAATACCCAACCCAAAAATTTTGGGCCTGAATGCCCGGTCCTACTTGCGGCACATACATATTGGGTCGGAACTGAACTATTGCTTATGAGTGGCTCATACATGTTGGGCCGGAACGTGATTACTTGAAAGTTTAAGTCCATATAACATGGGCTGAAATATAATCTTGTGCATGTGAGCTCATGGGCTGGCTGATGAGTAGTTGGGCCTACTGTATGAGCCCATTAGACTTGGCCTGACATTCCTCTTCCTAGAGAGCAGTTTTCCCATCGTGCGTGGTTAATTGTACGAGTACCTGATCTTTATGAACACATTATTATGATCTTTATGGTTAATTGTATTGTTAAGTACTAAGTTGTATCTTGTGGCAGCTAACAGTGGAGCATTTTCATCTTAAAAAGAAAAGGAAAAACTTTGAGCATGACTTCTACGTACTAGTTACTGTTGGCCTCTGGCTGATCCGTGGATTCATTATTTTTTATCACTGTAGTACGTCAGTTGTTGTTACAAGCAAGTGGAGGTGTGCTACTGTATCCAGGGTTAACATTTTCGATGAAAACAGTGAAATTTCGAGAGGTTTTGACGCGGGACGAAAGCAAGTTTCTAAGTGGTTTTCAAGAATTCAAAATTGAGACAGTAAATTCGGCCAAAATTCGATTCGAAATTTAGCCAAAAATGTGAACCTTGACCGTATCCATCTATAGCTGGACGGCTAGCTCCATGATGGCATGATGATATATCAATCGACCCTCGTTTCTTCCTCTCGCCGTACTAGCCAATGGCCACCCTGACCCTGCTCCATGGACCATGGATAACTGCACCTGCATCAATCGACCGATCATGCGATGGCCTGCACCTAGCTAGCCAGCCAATGGACGACGGCGACGATGGGGACCCAGCTGGTCTGCGCCGCACGTCGCCGGCCGGCCGGCCGGCCGATCGATCAGTCTCGATGTCTGATGCATGTGCAAGCCCAGCCATGGGGGACCGGATCGACCGGCACCTCTGTTTGCTGCCTGGGTGCATTGCTGATTGGTTGTTGCTGCTGAATTGCTGATGCTTGTGTGTGGCCTGCTTGCTTGCTTGCTTGCAGTGTTTCTCACTTCACTGCATGTCCCTGCTTGCTTTTTGCTGATCCTGTCACTGAGAATCTGAGATGATATAGAAATTAGAGGATGTTTGATGGTATCCTGATGAAGTGAATTTGAAGCCCTATCAAACGCTTCAGCTCCAAACAGATCTGGATAAAACATTTTAATAAAATAAGCTAGCTAAAGTTATATTATATATCTTCCATCAACTTCATACTTCAGCTCACGAAGCTGAAAATAGGAGTTGAAGTCGAAAATAAAAGTTAGAGTCCTATCAAATATCTTCTTAGCATAGTGAAAACAGCTCTAATGTAAACTACTGTATCATCTCAACAGACTCTACTGGTACTACGACTATTTTCACACCTGCAGGCTTTTTCAAGGCCGGCGCCCATGCATCTCCTGCTGCTACAGTGCAGTCAGTCATACGGGTGTCATCTGCAGTTCCTGCACTAGTACTAACATTAGTTACAGCAACAAAATTAACTAGCCAAGAAATCGACGTGTATGGTCAGGTACAGTACAGATAGAACTCCCAATCCAGTTACTGTACCAGCTGAAAAAAATGCTGTATGAAATGGAACAACAGCAACAAGGCCTACCCATTGGGTCATCTTGTGGTGCTTCTTTATCTTGAGCCAATCGGGTACAGAGCCATGCATAGGATACTGTTCATAGTCACACCTCATAACATTGTACTGGTATTTTGTGTTCATGCTTTCATCACTTCTCTCTTTCTCTCTCTCTCTCTCTCTCATTCCTTCACTTTGTCTGCCTTCACTAAAGTCACTCTTTATGCTGACAGAAAGAGGGTAGTACAAAGCAAATGACAGCATGCATGACCTGCGATGGTAAAAGGTCGAGCGAGTCTGATCTGATGACACACATACCTGCTTGCTGCTTCTCTCCCCCATCATCTCCTTCGTCACCTTCGATCTCCATCACGTCAGTCTTCGCCAGTGCGCCAGAAAAAAAGCTCCAATTTAGATCATCCGCAATACGCATTCTCACGCACACGCACAGAAGAGATCTGCCAAAAAGATCGGCGAATTTAGTTGAGCACACCTGCGCCCGGTACAAAAATTTAGGCACCACACATATAAACAACAGCAGCTGCGAAATGATCAAATGATACTACTCCTAGCAGCTGTACCAGCAGAACATGGTCCCCCAACGTCCAGCAGTTTAACCCCGGAATATTACAAACAGATCTCATTACACCATTATGCAAGATTCCAGCATCACGTTTTGCAAAACACAAACAAAATCTTGGAATTTTTTCAATGGACAAACAGTGACAATTATGAAATATTAGCTAGGATGTCACACTAGTTCTCCATATCAGATAGATGCAGCATGATGTACATATCTTTTTTTCCTAGCAAAAATACTCGTGTGTTGCAACGGATGATGAAGAAGGTGTTGTATACGGTAATTGTCAATTTACCAAATAAAGGTAAGCTTCAGCCTCTAATCTATAGCCTAACTAATTTATGAACGTTTTGGTTGTCTAGTCATATATCAAATCATTTTGCTTAAAAGAACGTAAGTGAAAAAGTATAGTGCAAGACAACCAAAACGCTCGAAAATTAGTGGTGCATGACTACATTCTGTTCATATTCAGTTTATAGGCAATCACTCTCGAAGGCAAAGGAACAACTAAGCAAATAATACTACATGATCGATATTAGTATATAACAGTGTAACATTGCTTAAATATGTTGATTTGGCATAATGAATGTTGACATTGTGACAAGTGATATATCTTATCTACTGCATAATGCATCATATATCTTTTCGTACCATTATTTATGACAACTATCTGGGAATAGCTAAAATATTTTCTATAAGTATTTATGGCAATAACTGGAAATAGCTAAAATAAAAGCTATTGTTTACATCATACGATGAGATGGTATGTAACAAAATTGTTGAATAAAACTATGAAAGATCTTGGTTAATAAACATTATACATGTAATGCCTCAATGTATAGTCGCAGCGCATTTATCAACGAAATTTCAGATAATATGTATAGTGACACCTGTGTGTCGTGGCATGTCGTCGCGTGGTCCAAGACGTCGCTGCAGGTTTGTCGCTCATCTAAGTACCTTCGAATTGTAGGATCGAATGCCCAACGAAAAGACAACCAGAGGGGGTGAATGGTTGAATACCCAAAAACAAAGTTTTAGCGGAAATAAAACTTTACCTCTGTTTTCTAAATCCGGTCGACCGCAGTGTTGTGTCGGTCGGCCAGGAGTAGCCTTGTCGGTCGATCGCCCGATGACCTTCTGGCCCGATCGCCCGATGACCTTGTCGACCGTCATAGCCGATCGCCTCGGCCGATTGCTTGATGTAGCCGATGCCGATGAAGTCCGATGCCGGCCGGTCGACCGCCGATGTGCTTGCGGTCTAACCGGAAGAAGGAGCGGTCGACCGGTTAGCGGATCCGGTTGAACCGACAATTACGCCGCCGCACCGACGAAGAAGTAGACACAAAGAATTATCAAGAAAATTGATCTTTATTGAAACTCTCGTGTTTACAAAGTGCATGCAAAGCACTCCTCACAAAATCTCAAGCCAATCTTTAAACCCTAACTTGAGAAAGTCTAAAACTTGAACTCAAAAAGCGATCCGAGAGGCCACGCCTCCCTCACTATTTATACCCAAGATCCGCAGCCAAGAGACACGAATCCTACTCATACAAGAAGTCATAATCCACTAGGAAACCTTCCCGTACAAAAACAAACTATACATAAACCAACCATAACAAACTCGGTCTTCCTAAAACCAAATTTTCGCTTTCCATACGCAACAATATCTCCATTGTATGCCATATGGAAACTTTCCAATCATGTGCACTAATCTCTACCCTTCAAGATCCCGCATGATCCCCATCTCGGACGTCACCTTATCTCTAAGTTGACTCCGACTCGATCACCAGGCAACACTTTCCCGAGGCGTAAAGAATAACGCACACAATTAAATAAAAATATCATATCCGAGCACAAGCTATCCAAACTTGACTCATTGTTAGCATAAACAACCGGACACGTGCATAGGAACACGAAACTTCCATGTATGTATAAAGAAACAAACCGAAACCAAAACTCGAAACGAAATCGGCAACCGGTCGGACGCTCGGCCGGCTCGACAGCGCAGTAACCGCCCGGTCGATCGCCGACACCTCCGGTCGGACCGGCGGAACACGCCCTGTCGAGGCATGTGTGGCAAGCGACAACACCGTTCATCGTCCGAAAACCAAAACCACTTTTTCAATAAATCTCCAAAGATCAAAACACAAAAAGCAATAATCTCGGATGCCAATTGTTCATCATCAAATGAAAAATCAAACACACGTTGATTTTACAATCTCCCTTGATGAACACATTAGCAAACAAAATAAAAGTGTTGTTTTAGTGTTTGAAAAAGTAAAAATAAAAATGGTAAAAAGCATTTGAGTGCTCAAAAATCAAAGAAAATGTATCCCCCTTTTTAAAAGAAAGAAAATTCTTTGACAAAAAAACTTTGTAAACTTGCAAATGTTCTCCCAAACAACATTATTTTCTCCGTCCTCCTCCGCCGTGGCTCCACCTACCACGTCGGGGTCCCATCTATAGTGATGATGCACCATATCTGATCAGGGTTGCACACGCTCGTGGTCGAGGATCACATAGGAGTAGACGAAGAACAAAACGGATTGAGGTACGTCTTGAAGAGGCAAACGCTTGTCGCAAGTAGGTCGAGTTAACGGCTCGATACATGAATTGGACTTTGCGTTGGTGTAGCGTCGCGCGCGTGAAAAATCTACACGACGGACGACTTAAAACAATATTAATGTTTTAATAAGTATAAAGTAAGTAGGTAAAAAGATAAAGATAAATAAATAGGAAGCATCATGGCTTTGGCTGTGCGACAATTTAGATTAGATTTTTGATTTTCTATTTTCATGTAATTGGACTCTGGCACGGTTGGCGTTGCGTGGTATGCTCCTATGTAATATGTAATATGTCGGTAGGATGACGAAACATTACGAATTTTTAAGTAGATAAAGATATGGTAAAATCTCTCCTCTGGTATGGAGGAACTTTGCAGGAATTTCATAGGAATTCCAATGTTCCAAATAGGGGCAGAGCCAGGCCTAATGCAATTAGGGCTTGACTCCATGATTCGATTCAAATCTGATGAAAAAATGTACGAAAATTTTGAAATATATGATTTCTAACCAAAATAGATCAATTCAGCCCTAGGCTTGCGCATTTGCAGGCTCCGCCCCTGGTTCGAAAGGAACCCTAAATGCTAGTACAATGGAAACATTTAATTCGCCGTTCCGTCTTTAAAAAAAAAACTTTCGATGTTGGCACGCACCTGTGAATGAAGAGTAACATGCAGCTCAAGAGTTTAGTAGATTATCTACATAAACTTGGCAAAACATGCATGCATGGTCTTATGGAAAGGAACAGAGACCAAGAATAAAAAAATGAGGAGCATTAGCATGTGGCCCCTCGTCTTGAGTTATCTTGTATTCAATTCCATTAAGATGCCAATTCGTTCATGTGCATGGAAAAACCAAACCTGCATTATCAAAAGATTGGGCAGGTAAGCTGCTCATTTGATTGACTTGTGAAAAAGTCATGCCGTGAGGCTCCCAGTTATTCATGGTCATGCTTAAATATGATAGGCTTGGTCAAAACTCACGACTGAGCTTGCACTATTCAAATGCAGAAAAACATTAAAAAAGAATATACAAACTCAGCTACAACAGTATAATTTATTATCCATCAACATATACACAATAAAATCAAGTTATCTGTACGTACATGATTAATGTTTTCTTGATCAAAATCTAGACATGTCAATTTGTCAACAGTAAAAAGTGTTTATGCTTAACCATAACCCATTCCTGCATGCTTGTAATCCTGTATTTTTAGGAGCATCATTCTTCTATTTCAAATGTTACAAAAGAATCCCCCGTTAACTTTCAATGTAACTGCAAGAAGAACGCATTCCCTAGATCTATGCACCTCTACAGACCTATTTAACTTTTGCAAATGAGGGCTCATCATTTGCATAGAGCTACATGTAAGTAACCACCATGGCTTTCTTCGTAAGATTCCGTAGCAAAACGAAAAATTTGGACTAAATCGTGATGTTCCATACTCCAAGAGATGCTAAACATAGGGATTATATTTAGTAAAATTTATGCGTGCAATTTTTAGTATAGATACTCTTTTGCAGTACATGTACCAAGTACCATCGGTTTACTTTTTTTTAGAGTTGCTATTTTTCCTCTGTGCATGCACATAGAAAACAAGCAAAGGGCAACAGAACATCTTCTGGTGGTTTGTATCAAATAGGAGTATCCATGATGACAGGGAGATGTACACAACAGTGAAGAACGAATCGGGAACAGAAAAACTTATCACCTGATTCAAGAACTTGTTGGAAGTCGGTGAATGGGATCTCTGTATTGGTCCATTCTTGATCCTGGCGTTTGGGAACTTGAAGCCTCATTGCAGAAAGCAGGAGCAGGCAATGACAAGGCCACGTGAGATTACAATCACATTTTCCTGTTTTTCAGATACTGGGTTAGCAGGTAAGAGCAGAAAGGAGAAGATAGATGTGATTTACAACATATTGACAAGTGATCTGATGTTATAAAGAAAGAAGCAGGTAACGAAATGAATATGTGTTAAGATCCGTTAAATCACCGTTATGATTGGATTCTCAACAGTGTTACCTATAACATAACAATGACCCCAGATGGCCCCTCCGGTTTCTCCAAAGGTTGACAAACTGAATAATACTTAGAATAAGCATGTATTAGTCAGCACACGGTGTATCTAACCATGTATGCATCCCTCAAAACCATGTGACGGAAAACTTGTCTCCAAAGAAGCAAGCAAAGCGACATTGGTGATTTTGTCCCCAATATTTTAAAGAATCTGATACAGATCTGTCATTAAAAATATGACAAAACAGATCACCTACTGTTCTGTATAACTGTATTCCAGTCCTCCAGCAACAGCAGTTGCTCCCCAAATGCCTGATGAATCTTAAGCCCAAAAGACATCCACTAATTTATTTGCTAATTTATAGAGGTGATCATCTAACACAAGAAATAAAATAATACACATGGGCTTTGCTCCCATGCAAAAGCCTCCAGTACCCCAGTGTCCTGAACAGAGGCAGGTCGTCCTGCCTCCAGTGGCTTGAATGAAAATAAACCTTACAGCCAATTCAATTCATTGTGCAAGAATCCAACCAAAACCAGCTCTTTACTCGAAAGTCTTTGCCATATTATTATGTGGTCAGGCAACACATTCAATGAGACAGCCCCCTGACAGAACCCTTGATTGTGCTGAATCTGAGATTAAAAAAATATGGTGTGTACTATTACGAAATTTTTGTGCAATATAATTACTTTGACAGTATCCACCTCAGATGTAACATCCAAATACCCAAGAAACTAATACCCTGAACAAATATTTGACTGCTCGCAGCAATCTATCCATCCATAGAGTCCAATGAGAAAGGTTAACCTACCCGCCTGGCCATTACCAATTTACCATCCAACAAGGAAAGACTTTGTTTGAGCAGCAGGAATGTATTCTTTAAGACAGAAAGCAGTAGGTTTAAATTAGGAGGCAATTTTTTTATGGTAATTGCTTTTCGGGCTGAAGTCTTCGATTTGGCCATTGCTTCTGTTTGCACAGGTCAGGTCTTCCGAATCTCTTAGAGCTAATCTAGCCTAGTTCACTGCACATGTCTCCACGGGCACTAGCTTCAGTTCCAAATGCACAGTGGAATGGACAGAACACTCTACTGGCAACTGAGTTCCCAACCAGCACTCCCTTTCGCCAACCCAAAGCTAGATGGAAATGGAATGCCCTGCAACATCAGAAACCCTGGACCTCTCCATAGGTTAAAATGGGAAGCTAATGACAGTGGTCACACATAGCTAGGTTGCAACCACCAGGCACATGGCGGGTAGTGGTAGGGCCAAAGTCTACTCCACCTCGCCTGGATGGCTGTGATTAGGCCACAATGGCCAGGCACCAACTTTGAAGCACCACTATCTGAGTATCTGATCATTCCTCATCCGCAGCAGCTACACTGAATGAAACTACATATTCTAACCTCAGCATCTTTGATGCCTTCACTTTGATTCTTCCTGTCTACCTAGGTTAAAATGGACCAAGCCCCTCATGTCATGTACCAGGGAAATAGTAATACATTATTATGTGGACACACCCCAAAGTTCTCCTTGGTAGGCTATAAATGCCTGGCCATGACATCTGCATTGTTCTCTACACCGCACACCATCCCTGCTACCCCTCTCCACTAGCAAAGTTTTTGCCAAAAAAAAAAGAAAGAAAGAAAGAACAAGCTAGCAGAAATGGCCATGAACCCTCTCTTCTCCCAGGAGCACCCCCAGTCCTGGCCATGGGGGGTGGCCATGTACGCCAACTTTCACTACCACCACCACTACGAGAAGGAGCACATGTTTGAGAAGCCCCTGACGCCCAGTGACGTGGGCAAGCTAAACCGGCTGGTGATCCCCAAGCAGCACGCCGAGAGGTACTTCCCTCTCGGCGGCGAAGCCGCCGACAAGGGCCTGATCCTGTCGTTCGAGGACGAGGCCGGCGCGCCGTGGCGGTTCAGGTATTCCTACTGGACGAGCAGCCAGAGCTACGTGCTCACCAAGGGCTGGAGCCGCTACGTCAAGGAGAAGCGCCTCGACGCCGGCGACGTCGTGCACTTCGAGAGGGTGCGTGGCTCCTTCGGCGTCGGCGACCGTCTGTTCATCGGCTGCAGGCGCCGTGGTGACACCGCACAAACACCTGCACCGCCACCGGCCGTGCGCGTCGCCCCGGCTGCACAGAATGCCGGCGAGCAGCAGCCGTGGAGCCCAATGTGTTACAGCACGTCGGGCTCGTACCCTACCAGCCCCGCCAACTCCTACGCCTACCGCCGTGCAGCAGAGCATGATCACGGCGACATGCACCATGCAGGTAAAGAAACGAAGACGAAGTAGTTGATAATAAGGAAAACAAATTAAACATAAACATGAATAGCATTTCATACCTCGAGCTTTCTGCTCATGCCATTTCTGATGACCAACTGTAGACGAGTCCCCGCGCGACACGGACAGCCCAAGCTTCAGTGCAGGCTCAGCGCCGTCGAGGCGGCTCAGGCTGTTTGGCGTCAACCTCGACTGCGGGCCAGAGCCTGAGGCAGACACCACGGCAGCGGCAAAATGTATGGCTACATGCACCAGCAGAGCTCCTATGCTGCCATGTCTGCAGTACCCAGTTACTGGTTAGTGTTAACTTCAAACACCACCAAATTGAGGCAATTACTTAGTTATAAGCATCAAGAACATTTCCTAATCAATGAATTATTACAACTTAACATGACAGGGGCAATTCATAAGAAGATCGATCGACGATGAGATCTGAGGCCATGCCTGCATGATCATTCATAAGTCATAGCAAGCAACAGTGGAAGAACTAGTTGCTACTGCTCTGCATTGAGTGACAGGTTTAAATCGTGACTTGTGGAAGGAAAAGGAAGGAAGTGGGGGAATTCCCTTGTTTCCCGGGCAAATGCATCTTCCTTCCATCCCCAGAGTGCCTTTTTCTAGGTTATTTTCTTCTTCATCTTGGCTTCCAGAAACCCTACTTACTGTATGGGCCCTGGCAGAAGACATGGATGGGGAGGTTTCAGGAAACATCAAGTTGAAAAGAAGAGGGGAATTGAAGAGACAGGCAGAGAGGTGTATGTATGTCAGTATGTGTCATCTGTCTGTATAGTGGGTCCAAGAAGAAACCCTGAAGCTGATGTATCCACTCTTGCCTCCTCAGGAAACAAAACTTTATCCCCATTTCTCCTCTTCTACTGTGCTTGCCCTAATGCAATCAATTGTTGATGGACCAAATGCAATTATGCAATGCTTCCATTTGTTGCAATCCAATAGGTTCACCGATTGCACTGTAAGAAATTAAGGGGTGCATGTGCAATATATTCCAACCTTTTAGAAATGACATACGTGTTAATTGTCTGAAGAAATCACTATAATGTTAATACTATGAATAAAGAAAACTCCGCAAACAACAAGCAGTAAAGAAATTAATTTGCAGAAATAACACCGACACCTGGGGATTTTCATGTCTTGATCTTTTATTGGTGGTCTCCACCTTTTTGTTCCCCTGGGAAGGAAAAGGCTCAAGAAAAAGATTAGTGTCCAACAAGTGGTCTCAATTTCCCTAATAGGATACTAAGAAAGGGCTTGGCTAAGTTGATGGCCTAAGATGCAAGTTCAGACACCAAAGGTCACAAAACTCCAATGACCAACAAGATTCTTCAAAGCATGCATCAGAAAAAATATATAGATCTGTCTCCCCCTTGTTGCCTATGCCAAAAACAAAAGGAGCTTGCACGAGGCAAACAATTAAGAGGTTAGTGTTTTGGTCAGTCAATGTTTCAAAGTAGATGCTAGAGAAACATGACCTAACTAAGCTGACGTGGTGATACCTGCTCTTAACCAAGGACAAAGCCATGGCTAGCCGTAAAATATTTACCGTGGTGACAACTTGTAAAACACGCCAAAGCTAAAACAAAGTACCTGGAGAATCTAGATTAAAAGCCTAACACCTAGAGCACTTGATGTGAAGACTGTTCAACAGCAAGTTGCCTGTGAAGTAGGTATTGCTATATACAAGCACTGTAGGATTAAGATACTGACACAAACTATAAAAACAAAGTCCTACAGCATTCAACTGATTAGGATAAAAAGAATGAGGATGCAGATTTCAGGTTCATCTGAATGCGACTTGCATCAATTTTGGTAATGGTAATTAAACTAGCAGGTTAACTACCGTATCAACAGAACAAGATTTCTTGTCTGCTTACAAGAGCATAAGCCATGTGCAGGGTGGAAGCTAGCTTTCCCTAATGACAAAAGATGAAGCTAGCTTATCCCAGGGTTTCATGATTAACACTTTTGAACACCAAATAATTTTATCTTAGAGAGCAAATGGTCATGTGAGTGCCATAATGATAAAGTAAACTGTCGCTCTAGGTTAACATATACCCAGGGAAGGGAATTCTCAATGGTATATTACAACTTCAAAGTACAAACTAATTATACCATCCACGTAAAAAAGTTACATCTAATTAAATCTCTACCTTTTATCTGGGTTCAAAGCTTTTAGTGCCCTACTGATCATCCTTGTTTGAAAGGCACTGTCTGGGACACAACTAAACTACATAAAAAAGTTATATCTAATTAAATCTCTACCTTTTATCTGGGTTCAAAGCTTTTAGTGCCCTATTGATCATCCTTGTTTGAAAGGCACTGTCTGGGACACAACTAAACTGGACTCCAAAGGAAATAAGAAGGCAAAGCATGAATACTCGAATGGCAATGCCATGATGGTGAGGCATGCATTGGAAGTAGCCATCACAAGACTGAACAGCCAACCGAGATAGGGGTCATATAGTGGGGGCAACTCAGACCGGACCTACAAAATGCTGGCCATGACACACCCATCAGGCACCAGCCAGCCACTTGATCTCCTTGCTTTCCAATAATCACTGTCCTCATGAGGCTCATGAACAAGCATGGTCCACAAGGAACTGGTACCCTGATGAATGGTCATCTCTTATGTGTATTGTGGTTGTTCCCCCAGTCCCTGCTATTGGTTGTAGATGCCAGCTTTTGTACACAAACAGTACTTTCCATGAGAAAATAGACATGAGCATATGGTGGACCAACGATGACTCTGAGTAAGGAGTTAAGACATGTCTGGTTGTACTATGATGTGAAAACTACGGACAAGATGTTAATCATAGTAAATGACAACAAAAAACATCTACACTGTATCAACAGTTTACTCTCTTCCTGTCTTACTGTAGTACAGACAAAATGAAGAAATGCCTGAACCCCCAAATAGCAACATCCTAGAGTAACTGATAATCACCATTATAGCAGTAAAAAAACGACGATAGTATTTCACTTGCGCGATGAAAGTGACAAGATATGCAAAAGGGAAAAAAACGATTATTGGATACAGCATCCTTTAAAAATCAAACATGTGTCTGCAAAGAGGGAACAACTCTATGTACTATGTTATTTATATACTAATGCTATTGGGAGCTAAAAGTGTTTGGGATCATTTCTGGACTATTCAATCACTTACTCCTTGGCATGCCTGTTTCAAGCCCGGACAGTAGACATAGAAAAGTATTGCTGCATAATAAAAGGTTTCACAATGTCAAAACACATGATCAAAGCTTCAAGTAACTCGGTTGCCACTTGTCAATCGTATAAGCCCCGCAGAGATGAATAAAAAGGTTAAGCTATAATTAATATGGATCGGAAACTTACATGAGTATTCTCTATGCAACACAATCAAATGCAGTACAAAGATGAAATGAACGTAACAAATTCCAAAGCACATGAGAGAAGTAGCACCTGAGGAATGAAGCAGAACATTATGTGGAGCTTATCATTTTCGAAGTGGAAACGGCGTAAGGAAGCTATCCAAAATGTGTATTGGTCGATGTAGTTATCAATAATTAATAGCAGTACACTGTTAGCATCCAGTAAGTCACACTAAACACCTTCCTCAGATGCTCAAATCAATAAAAACCGAGGGCAGCAGGAATCCACTTGCTGTGCACATTTCTACAAAATAACAGCTTGCATAGGTAGCAAAACGTTGGCTTACGATATGTGACATAACAATTGCACGAGATTGAACTGTGTAGGTTATTCAACCCGTTCAGATGATCAAAGACCCACACCCTGCGCTTCCATTTGCTATGCACAGTGCAGATGATAGCGCACGATATTGCACCGAATGGGGCCACAAGCATGGCATTATTGATCGAATGACAAATCCATCAATATAAGTCCTGACACAGATCTTTAGAGCAACAGTGCCACTACTGGCAGGACAATAATTTGCTACATGATGAGAGTACCACTTGATGATGATTGCTACTTGTCATTCAGTCCTCAATCACCAGAAGTCCCCACAAGAACACGAGCCATCCTTAAAATGGTGAAATCACTGGTAGCTCTGATGATGACTACAAATTGATCAGTTATATTGTTGCAAAACTCGACGAAAGGAATGGCAGTCTCTACAGATCCGATCCCAATGTTGCTGTACATCAACATCGTAATTGGGATATTGGGAGGCAAGCTGATTATCTCCAACGTGTTGTGCACATGACTGATTCTTGGGTGCTATTCCCACCTCCAACGATGCAACAAAATCCTAAAATTTTACGCTTTGTGTCAATTCAACACCTGCCTAACTCTTTGTTTGCACCACTATGCTTAAAAGATTTCCTTGCCATCAAAACTTTCTCCCAGTTCCTCTGGAGAAACCACGGATACCATCATGCCATGACTGCCAGGTTCAAGTAGGGAGGACCGTTTCGGCTGCTTCCTGGCTAATCTAACATTCCTGTATTTCCTGCATATATGGCCCAAGCAAAGATCCCCATATAGAAGCAGTTGGTTCGAACGGCATTTACTGAAGCAATTCCCAAGCCCCATAAACCGCCGCAGATCGTTACAGAGCACCAACAATGCAAGAACAGTGAAGGCCATTGCGTTCAACAGTACGGCCACCAAACATTAGCATTCAGCAGTCTGAAGTCTAGAGTGGTGACCACTGACCAGAGTGACCTGCAACCTCTTTGAAGCAAGCCATCAAAACCCTTCAACTTACATCCCCTCACTTGGCACGCAACTCAGGGATAGCAGAATGCAAGGCACGGAAAACGGGAGGTGCCATATATACCTCTCGGCGGGGCATTCCGCCGAACAACGTCGGCGCACGCGGCGACCAATCCAGCATCGAGCAGAGCTGGCGCCACCGCCAGACACGGTATCAACCGCCGCATTCCTGCTGTCATCTGCGGCACGGAGGGGACGATGCGGCGGCGGCGGTGGCGGCGGCGAGGAGATGGTGGAGCATGCCAGGGAAGGGAAGGATCAGGTTGGAATTGGATCATTGGTGGAGGAAAAGGCGGTGAAGAAGACGAAGAGACCAACGCGAGCGGAAATGGGCCACAATTTGGGCTCATGTTATAACCTCCCTTAGAAGGCCGGGATCTATCATGGGCCAAATGCATAGGTATGATGGGCCGGTCCATAAATGGACTCGGACTTCTTTTCCTCCATGGACTCGGACTCGCCGCCTCTAAATACAGAGGCACCTAGATGTATACATGCAGTGACGGAACAGAAATTTTCTAAGCGAAAGCCTAAGGCGCATTCTAAAAAGAGATAAAAATTACTGATTAGTCACGTGTAAACCGAAAAACATAAATAACATATAATTATAATTCTTAAAAATTAATTATTAAAAAATTAAATAATTTTTATAGATTTTTTTTTCACGAAACACATTATAATTTAAAAAATATACTAACGAAAATTAAGAAAATAGCTAATCTGATCTTCAGTTTAGACTAAGCCCTTCGTGTTTGGGGTGAGCAAGCCTAACTTCGCCACTTATTTTCTAAAACCTATGGGATGAGAAGCCTAACTAAAAACTAAAATGACTGTAATCGAATATATCGCTCAAATTGCCGCCAAAGACGCAGACCAAAATAATGTTGTTATATATAGAAGCATAGTCCAACACGCATGTAAATATTCATATATTAAAATAATGGCGATGTGGTAATAAGTAGATAACTCGAGTACCTTACTTCATCACTGCCGATGCTTTGTAATTTGCTAACAAAAATTCAAATTTGACACATTTACTACTATGTTAGATTAGATAGAACTTATCATATATCAAATCTTATACAAAATCAAGGCTTATATAAAAATGTTTTTATAAAAACAAAGTCCTACTTAACAATACTAGAACTACGAGAACTACTCAGATAGTATCTAATTTAGTTATATTTGGATAAGAGAACAAAACAAGGGTATAAATTTAAGACCCCATAAAAAAGAAAACAAGCCAACAGATCAACATAAAAAATAACCAATACAGATCTAGACAAATCTTATGTAAGAGTCACAAAGACTGACAAGAAAAAATCTAAAGACATTTTCAATATCGTCGAGTTCATATTTGAGAAAGAAAGCTACACTAGTCATCAACTATATATGAGAGCTCTATACCGCTAAGTCGACGAGACTAGATTAGGTCATCTCAAATATTATACTCATGTGATATTAATATATAAAGACAACATCAGCTTCGGTTAGCCAGAGTAGGGCTATCACATGTCAGTTAAAGAGCTCAAACCAATATAAAAATCTCTGTTTTGTCTGTTTATATCAATCTCACCTATACTCTAATATCAACGATTCGGTACTCTACAAATATCATTTTGAATATATGCCCTTTGATATTGAATTTGTGGCGATTGGGCTTCTGGCCGTGCTAATCAAACTGAATATCTCATTCTAACACCAATAATTTAATATAACCATCTAAAAATTCTAAAGCCAAATTGAATCATGGGCAAGTTAAGAAATAATATCGGTTAGCAATTAACAGGAAGGTGTTGCCTAATGCATGGTACTTACTGCCCGGGCGTAAAGGATATCTACGATCTATGGCTTATTGCCCATAGCATTAACAGGAAGACGTGGTTGAATGGATCAATCATCGATGCTTGTTTAGGTTGATAGTAAAGGTCATGTTTGCCAAGTATAATCCGGTTTATCGAGAGCTTTTCTTTAAGCACTCATTGAACTACATGTTTGCTGAATGTGTACTTGGCAAACAAAAACTCTCGACAAAATACATTGTTTGTCGAGTGTAAACACTTGACGAAGAAAAACACTCGGCAAAAGAGTGAATTTTGTCGAGTGTCTACATCGAGCACTCTGCAAAAATAATTTTTGTCGAGTGCCACTTTAAGACACTCGGCAAAAAGTAATGGCCGTCACCGCGATACAACAGCCGTTCTTCAAGATCTTTGCCGAGTGTCGGGGCAAGGCACTCGACAAAATTAAAATTTTGTCGAGTGCCTTGCCCGACACTCGGCAAAGTTTTGAAATTTTTTCTTCTCCACCCTTCAAACTTTCTCTAGTAAGGAATTACATGTAACTTCTAATTATAAAATTTGGTATTTTTTTATTAGTTTTGCTATATTTCTTTGATTGGTTGTGTTCTCATGAATTTTTGTCAAGTGTCAAATTTGAACTTCAAGTGATAAAAAAGAATAAAATTAGTGTAAAATTATATTCATATTATTTAGACCCTTTTGAGTCAATATCCTGTAAATGAGAATAAATTTCAAAATTTTCTTCGTGGAAAACCTATTGATCGAATGATTTTTAAAATTGTAAAATAGCAAACGAAGTCGAAAAACAATGAAAATTGTCTGGATGACATGATATAATACGTTAAGGTTGTGGTAAAAATTAAGAAGGTTTTGAATATTTTACCAGGTATGACGCTTATAAAACCAAAAATTCTCCGAAGAAGATTATGAGTGTTGAGAATGATGGTTAGATTTAGAGAGAAAGTAACGACCGAATTGTCATTTGATTTCAAAAAATTTTCCCTAGGCAACAATTAGCATAGATTGAATTATGGAAAAATTTAGAAATTTTTCAAATCCCTTTGATAATTTTTAAATTAGTAAAAGCGTAAAATAATTTTTGTACCGAGTGCTACACTCGTCAAAGATTGTACACACGGCAAAAACGATTTGAAAAATAAGGATGGACATCTTTGCCGAGTGCCGGTGACTTACACTCGGCAAAGTATGTATTTGTCGAATGTTTTTGAAGGGCACTCGACATATTAAAATACTTTGCCGAGTGCGAGATCTAGGGCACTTGGCAGGGAGTTTTGCTAAGTGCCTAGATCGGGCGGTCGGCAAAGTTCGGGCACTCGGCAAAGTGGCGCCATAAGGCCGCCTCCTCCCCACGCCTAGTAGATTTCGCACTTAGAAAAAAAACACTTCCACACCCCGCGCTGCACTTCCGCCGGCCCGCCGCTCCGCATCCCGGCCGCCCCGGCGTCACTCCGTCGACCCAATGCCCCGATGCCCCGGCGTCACCCCCTCGACCGACGCCCTTCCCCTGGCCGACGCCTGCCCTCCCCCAGGACGACGCCGCCTCCTCCTCCAGCCGACGCCTCCCCACCCTCCGCACCTTTCCGGCGCGTCACAAGGTAAACACCTCATTTTCTTTGTTATTTTATACAAAACTATGACAACATTTAGTTCAAACGAACTTAGATTGGTTATTGTTGAAACATTTAGTTCAAACTATGGTTATTATTGAAACATCGAAATAATATCATGTATTTAAGTGTTTATTAAAACGAGTGATATTTAGGTATTTATTATAAACAAATCTATGGTAAAAAGAATGTTATTTATTAGATACATATTTATGCTCGTTTGATTTGAGTAGAAAATGCATGATATATGCACGTATATATGTTATGTGAATTGTGGATGTGGTTGTGCCTATGATTGTGATTTGTGGATGTGGATGTCGTTGTGGAATTGTGGTTGTTGATGTTGTTGTGGGATTGTGGTGGAATGTGGATGTCATTGTGGGATTGTGGTTGTCGATGGATGCTTATGGTATAGACTGTGATGTATGTTTTGATTTTGTGAAATATGCGACCAAATAAATTAAAAGGTCAAATAAATTTCATTTTGCGGAGCGTTACACTCGGCAAAGAAGCTCTTTGTCGAGTACAATGGCCAAAACACTCGGCAAAGAGGGCAAACAGGGTTACGAGAACCATCTTTGCCGAGTGCCTAAGATTTGCCGAGTGCATTGCGAAAATTATTCGACGAAGTTCACCTCTTCGCCGAGTGTATTTGCAAAAATACTCGGCGAAGTTTTCTATTTTGCTTGAGTGTATTTTTGGCACTCGGCAAAGATTCCTATTTTCGCCGAGTGTATTCCAAGAGGCACTCGGCAAAATAAAAAAGGTCGTCGAGTGTATTTTTGACACTCGGCAAACTTTCCATCACCGTCCACCCACCAACCGTGTATCTTTTTCGCCGAGTGTCATAGGGACACTCGGCGAAGTGCCCGATGTAAAACACTCGACAAAGACTTCTTTCGACCCACAGTTTGTCGTGTGAGATATGGTGAGTGCAACACTTAACAAAATCTTTATTGAGTATTTTTAAACCTTCATCGAATGCCCTAGCCACTCGGTAAAAAGAGGCTTTCTCGTAGTGACTTCGATTCATCAGTTGATGGCCTAGACGTCTTGCGTCGGTACACCCAGCTTGACCGTCCGGAGGGGTCGCTAGGTTGGTTTCACGTTGTAGGCCACGCTGGCACCTTGCCCCACTGCATCCCACGGCTCACTTGCCCGGTAATTTCCTAATCGCTAGCGTTTTTTACTACAGTAGATCGCTAACTCTCACCTACGATGAAAACGGTTCCAAACGATCGAAAAACAGCCCCAATCATTTCATAATTATAGTTTTCTCAAAAACAAAATTAAAACGATTAAGTCGGAAAAAATGATATAGTCAAAAACGAAACAATACGAACAAAAATATGTCGTTATAGATAAAAACCGATAACAAATAAAAAACATCAAACTAACTATGTAATACATATAAATAACGAGTTTATACGATATAAATTATAAATCAACTTCATTTTAGCTATGTCCTTAAGTTAGGATTTATTAAAGAGTAAGTCGGTTCAAGTAGAGATATACTCTATAAATATAAAAATATTCAGAAATATGGTAATTATGAAATGGTAATTTTCACGAGAGTACGGTAAATAAAAAACGATTGATATAACAACAAAATTATTTTTATTTTTATATTTTTTTATTATTTCCATTTTATTTTGGTCGATTACCATTTATGGCTCGGCCGACAGAAAGTCAGAAACGAAGGCCGCCTATTGACCTGGAATTTTCATTACCGTTTTCACCTATACTCTCAACAGTTTGATGCCGTGAAGCCCGAGCAGCCGCCGACCCTGCCCAGGAGGTGAATCTGCCCCTTACTCATGCGGTTTATATAGTATATAAAAATGTTATAAAATTTTAAAAAATAGATTATGATAATACAATACACTACACAAATACAAATAAAAGTCTAAATTTTATCTACATATGAAGAAAAAATTAATAAGAAATTTTATCTGCTCTATAGATATACTATTCCCTATCTAATTTTATTACTTTTTGTTTATCTACTTGTAAATCAAATTTAGTCTTGACATTTGTCTATAGATTTATATAATCTCAATTGATGTTTTTAATTTTTTCCAAATTTTTCATAACTGTTTTAAGTCACATGCAAATAACCAATATCATGACACCATGTAAAAATCTCACTTCTCTACCTCTCATTCCCCTGCAAAGGTTGAAACAACAATGAAAGGGATCAACGTGGCAAGCGAGCAACCGATGCCCGGAATCCTACCCATGCATCGTCTTCAACAATGGCAACTACCTTGACCGGAGGCATGGGCCAACATCTACGGCGTCTCGGGCAAGAGGCACTACAACCTCACCCCGACATGAAGGAGAACTGGATCCTCCCTCCCGACACCTGAGGGTTGGGTGCTCCTCGTCCATCGGTTCGCGCCTCGCTCATGGAAGACCATCCGCCCTTCCACCTCTCGCCAACGACTTCCTTGAATCTGGGTGCTGCGCTTGCTCTCCAACGAGCTGTGGAGATTGTGGCAATCGGGTATCTACATGGCAAGCTTATCCGACTGGAGGTAGGGATAGATTGCGCTGCTATATCTGTAAGCCGAACTTGACTTGGGTATTACGATTGCTAATAGAGATAAGACAATTGGCTTATAGTCACGGTTTGGTAAGATTGAGGAAACCAACTTAGAATAAGATAGGGTTTCCGATCGTAAACCCTTCCCCCAAGACTATATAAGGGGGTAAGGGCGTCCCTTGAGGGATATCTAACACTAGATCGAGATACGATTTCATAAGCAAGAGCTTTAGACATACGAGATCAATAAAGACACTCGGCGGATCGAATCCACCGAAACAGGAGTAGGGTATTACCTCACGAGAGGGCCTCGAACCGTCTAAACCTTCTTCTTCTTTTAACCCATTGAGCTTGGCGATCTCGATTGCGACCCGAAATCATATTGCCGAAACCAAGTTTCGACGGTTGGCGTGCAGGGGCCACGCATCGAGACTTCTCCGACAATCTCGCCGACAAGCGTGATGGGATCTCCTTCAGGATTCGGCGACTTCGCCGCCAACTTCTTCAACGACTTCTCCTTCGACTCGGACTCAAACCAGTCGGAAGGAAAAACCCACTCGCGCCGCTCGGGCTCCCAATAGCGCCGAGATCTACAACAACGTCTTGAAGACCAAGATGCAATCTACTTTCTCCGACGACGGACTTCACCCGGCACCATTCGGATTACCGAATACCGCCGAGATCTGCGCCAATCTTCTCGCCTCCCGACGGAAGCAATCTACTCAGATGAAGACCTCTCGGTGCCGTTTGGGTTACCAAACGCCGCCGAGATCTACAACAAACTTCTCTCCAGAGTCGGCGGCGATCCACTCGGAGGAGCCTACTCCCCAAGCTCGACTCGGACCGGAACGATCCGATCCGGGTTTCCCGAGATCAAGGGAGGTCGCCGTCATCCTCCCATCATTCGGCTCGCTCGTCTTCGGAGCTCAATGGTGTAACATCCTGAAAATCGGAGAATTTAAAACCTGGAATTTAAAAATCGAGAACTTACAAAACCTTTTGATTGCTTCTTGATTGAGTTTTCGCTTCTTATTTACCACTTGGTTGCATAAATTTATACGCAAGCGATTCATCTCGGTGTTTTTGAAAAATCAAACGATTCGAATTCTGCTTGGGAGAAAATTTTCGAGTTTAGAATTGGGAGCAAAACATTATTTAGGTGATTGAGTAATATTAATTAGTGAAAAAAATGAGTAATAAAATAATTTAGGGTATATATATGAAATCTAAAAATTTATTTGAATCAAAATCACATTTTGTGGAATTGAGGAAAAGGATTAAATTAATTATGTAAAATATATTTTTAAAAATAATAAAAGTGGGTAAAAAGGGTGGACATATATTTTACAACTTATTTTTTTAGATGGTTTATATTTTATTTTGAATTTTGGGGTGAAAGGAAATAAAATTTGGAAAATAGGAAATTTAATTCGGAAAAATCAGAAAAGTCACATTCATTGCGCGCCAAGTGTTCGACGCCGTACCCGGACCCGGACCGCCTCGCCACGCGCGCCGCGCGTCACTCGCCGTGGGGCCGTGCACGCACGTTCTCGCCGGCGCCAGCCCCGCCCGCGCACGAGAGAGTCATACATCGCACGACGCCGAAGTCGCCGCTCGCCATGTCGCCGCGTCACCGCGTCCCGCACACGCCGCCACGTCGCCGCCATGCCGTCGTACCTCGCCCGCGTCATGCCTCGCCTCACACAGTCCACGCCGTACGCCGCGCGTCGCCGCACGTCGCGCACGACCTCCATGCACGCGCGCCATGCCGCCACGTCGCCGCGCCATGGTCGCCATCGCGTCGTCCTTTCCCTCCATCGGCTACAAGAAGCCTCTTCGAGCCGAGCTCCAAACACGAAATTTGACCGCTTCTTGTCCCTCCGCAAAACCCCTCAAATATCCTCGCCGCCATAGCCCGTGCGCGAAGAATTTCACAAAAGAACGAAGCTCGGTCGGAAGAACCCTAAACCGACCGCCCGAGCCAAGTCCAAAATTCGTCGTCCCAGTCGATTTCCTCCCAAATCGAAGGTACTTCCGCGATCTCCATTCTACAAGCTATATTTCCCCCATGTTTCCCGAGCCGATTAGCCACCGGAGTTCGCCAGGCGACGAACCCGCCGTGCTTCCCGTTTAGGCCTCCGCCATGCGCACGTCGCCGAGCCGTCTCGGCTCTCTTCCGACCAAACCGACCCGTAGTTAGCATCCCTGCGCTCCTTAGATGCTCTGAAACACTTGGTTCGGCCGGCACGCCTGTCGGATCCCGCCGGCACCATGCGCCCCGCCGCCGTGACCACTTCACCGTCGCCGGCTCAATCTACCGCCTCTCCAGCCGGCCGCTCCTTGAAATGTACTCCCACATCACGTAGATGGAGTAGAGCTCGTTAGATCCCGAGCTCCTTTGTCCCCGTCGCCGTTCACCCTCGCCCCACCGTCGGCCTCGCGCGGAGGAAGAAGAACAGTGGAGGAACAAATAAAACAAAAGGAGAGGAATGAAGGACGAAGCGGCCGTGTAGCGCAGGAAGAGAACGAGAGAGAGGAGCGCGAGGTCGCGGGTTCGAGCCCATCCCGCGCGAGTTTTGCCATTTTTTTCTTCTCGTTTTCCTTCCTTCCCGGCCCACACGTCAGCGAGAGAGAGAGAGTGAAGCGAGAGAAGGGCGGGTATAAAAAAAAAAAAGAAGAAAAGGAAAGAAAGAAAAAAAATATAATAGAAAAAAAAAGAATTCTAGAAAAATTTAAAAAATATTTTTGGGAATATTTGGGAAATATTGTGCTAAAATATATGGTTTTCTCATAACTTTTCCTCGGGAAAGTTCGGACTTGAAATGAGACTTCCGGCACTTCTTTAGCGTAAATTTTTCTTGAGATTTATTTATTCTTTCTTGCAACAAAAAAAAATAATATAATAATAAATATGTTTTGGCCTTTTAATGGAAAATCTTTCAAACAACATTTATAAGTTTATCGCCTTATCTATTAACCGGTATTTTGCGAAAACCCTAAAACAACCCTTACTCGCTTTCGTTACTTGGATTTCATTCAAAATCCTTCCCAACCCATTTTCGGTGAGACCGCGACATCGCTTAATTTTGATTATTATAAACCCTAGGGCTTCCCGACTTGAGAAATAGTTTGATGAAATTGAAAGGTAATCACTTCCTTTTATTAATTGAATCATCAACTCTAGTATTTCTCAAACTTTAAGCATATTAAAATAAATATCGCTCCTTCTTAACGAAAGCGAATTCAATACAAAACTTCAAATCCTTATAACCCTTTCGCTCTAACCCGGATTTCGTCGAACTCGAGCCTAGGTTCGCGTAGAGTCATAGCCTAGTGTTAGGAGCCGCTATTGCGATTTACTTGGTTTTCTTTTGGATCTTCTTGGATTCTATTTGAATTCTAATCGAATTCAAATTTGATTTCTCGCACGTACGATTAGCGTCCAGGAGGCGTTGAGTACACGAAGACCCCAACCAACAAGTGTGCGAGCAAGGCAAGTCAACACATCCCTTTGAACATATTGATCCTACTTTGTGAAATGATGTTGTTTTCAATTACAAATTGCATGCTATACACAAATGAGTACCTATTCTTGATATATCCTGCCTTGATATTGAATACCCTTAGAAATATTCTTTGTAAACCTTCGATGTGATGCAACCGGAGGTTATCTTCGATAAAATGCTTAGCCACGCTTATACTAGATTCTTGCATACTCATGATTTTACAAATAAGCCTCGTGCTTGGGCAACTATCTTGGGAAGATGGTTGAGACACGGCAAGTGGAGACATGAGCGCCACGTTGCCTTGATCATGTTGGAAATGGCTTTGATGAAAAATGAAAATACAAACCAATGTTTTTTTTTTTTGATGGGCGGATGGATGGATTTGGGTGGATTCCGGAAAAGGCTAGTACCGTCCCAGTCGGTTAAGGACCGAGCCATGAGACTACAACTTAGAACGAGCCGGTACAACCGTACTTCTCGAATGGGTATAGACCTAGGCGATTAAATATCCGAGCGGAGCGGTATCCTTGCATAGTAGGTTCGGTGTTGGCGTTGAGGTAAGGGCTTGCCGGTGGGGGTGCACCACCGGTGGGTGCCTGGACGATAGTTAAGGCCTTCCGGCGGGATGTACCGGGTTGGTACTGCGGCGAGATCGGGCATACGATCAACATGAAGAAAAGGACATGAAGATGGAAAGTTCAAGGATAGAGCAATTCTTTCTCTTACCCCGGAACGCTGAACTCCTCTCACTTGCTAGGAAATGACGGCTAGAGTGCATGAGGGCTCAAGTTCATGGAGCGGTGCGCAAAGCAAGGTTATCGAAAGGCTTTGCCGTGACCGTCTCATGTGTTGAGACGTAGGCTCATTTGTTGGGTCATCGCGGAGTACGGGTAAAGTGTACATCCACTGCAGGTGTGAGTTAATCAATCTATTCGAATAGCCGTGCTCAGGTTAATGAGCGACGTGACAAGTGTTTCCCGTGGCTAGACTCATAAATTTTAAAATGATGGGTGGGATTGCATAATGACTTTATGTCTTTGGGAAACCAACTTCTCTATCGAGAGAAAGGAGAAAGACACCCCCAGAAAACCATGACGGATCGGAGGCGGGAAGCTATCCTTGGGATCACAATGGATGGTGGACGAACCGTCGCCGACTTAATATACTATGAACCTAAAATTTGACTGGCTAGATGTTAGGTTTGTGAAATGATTTGTGAAAATTGGCTTTGCGCAAATAAACCATAGCCATCCTTTGATTGACCCTATCATGTGCATCATTCCGTGTTGGCTTGTTGAGTACGTTGGGTACTCACCCTTGCTATACGCACAAACCTCCGGATGAAGGAGATGAGGAAGACCCGTACACATACTACTAGGAGGAATGAAGACAATGGAGCGCAACAGTCTTAGTCCCCGGTCGTTGCTGTGGCAATCGGCATGCCGCCGCCTTCCGTCTGCGCTATCTTATCTAATTTCTTTTTGGATGTATCCGGACCGGTAGGTCCTATATGTATTGGATATTGCCTTCGGGCTTATTATTGTAATAATTTCATTGTAAGACTATTCGTGCACTTTGTACGTAATTCGAACTGTATTCGTGGGTACCAAACTACTCGATCCGGGGATAAGGTACTATGAACACGAATGATTCCCGTCCTCAAAAACGGGGGTCTACAGAGCTGTATCGGAGCGGTGCGGCGTAGGATAAGACCAACGGCGCCCTACCCCTTTTATAGCTGTTAAAGGGAATTATCCCTACATAGGATTATTTTAGAAATACAAACTATTTACACAAAACAAACATATTTCTCTCTCTCACCCCAATTTCTCTACAAACATTTGATTTTACTTTCTCTAAACCTAAACTATCTCAAAAATAGATATAGGACTGTGACCTGTTAAAGCTTAGGAGATTGTTTATTCCACCCGCTAAAGCAATGAGAGTACAGAGGAATAAGGTCCCAACCAAAGCTTAACCTTTCTTCGACTTCTTTCTCTCTCGACAATAGATGGGAAAGAACAAGGGCAGAAATCAAGATCTCAAGCAATCTCGTGGATCAACACGGAGCGACCCTATGGACATTCCACCCTCTTTCCCTATGAATCCGACCTTAGCCCGGATAATAGCCAGCCGGACACAATTGATGATCCCGATGGTGCGGCAAATGCAACGACACCTTCAAGTTTTGGGTTCGTGTCCAGAGCAACGTCGGCACGTTCCGACTCAAGCCCCGATGACTCCTACGAATATACCGTCAAGCCCACAAAGAGCGATGCCAAACCCTCCATTAGGAGGGAAGGAAACACTTGGCCCCCGTTACGGCTTCATGGAACAAGGATATGGAATAAGGAACAGTGCGGGAAAAACACACCGGAACCCGGATCGAGGGGAGATACGGTGCGGAAGGAAGGACAAGGAATTCAATCCAACGACCGGCCAAAGGCTCGGTTCACCATCCAACTCCGGAAGAGGAAGTCACCAAAATGGACCACAGTGGTGCGCGGGATGATCATGACGAGCACAATGTGTACCCCGAAGATGCCGAGGAGATTCCCCGATGTCTAAAGAGGAATGTGCACGCTTCGACCGTGGAGAGTTAGGACACTATGCCAATGGCTGCCCTAGGACAACTGCCGCACCGTTTCGCACTCCAACACCTATCCTGGTAGCCTCAAGGAAAAGGAATGTGACTTGCTTCAACTGTGAAGAATTTGGGCACTATGCCAACCAATGCCCCAAGCCACACGGACCCTCCTCTTCCGGTGCCAATGCAACAGCCATAGGTGGCAACCCCGGATCGGGCGACACTCAAACAACTAGACAAGAAGTCTGCATCAACTCTGGTCTTGCTTTGGATGGAATTAAGACAGCAATGACCGTGCCCCTTTCCCTTTATGGATGAAGACCCTAGATCGATATTAGTGTTGTTGTGTTGTGTTGTATGGACTACACATGTCCAATGTATCCCCCGATGTAACATCTACGAACTAATATGAAGCTCCATGTTATGTCTTAAATGAGTTTATTCCACCATGCTTGTTGTGTGCAAAAGATCATTTGAAACAACTTAACGTAAACAAAAAGAAAGAAACGGGATCGATTAGAATCATGACCTTAGTAGGCTAATCCCTTACCCCATCTATACTTTTCGGATGGCGCACCGTCGTAGAGCCTCGGCAGCTACGAGAACCCGTCGGAGCCTAACCCCTCCACCCTAGCGGAAGTCATGGCTTCGCAAACCCAACGCTTCAAGCCATTGCCAACAACCAAGGACAACGCGGAGGATCAAGCCTAGGCGAGTTTATGCGAGCCAAGCCGCCAACGTTCTCCATGGCGGAGGAACCAATGGATGCTGAAGATTGGTTGAGGGTAATAGAGAAGAAGTTGACTCTCGTCCGAGTACGGGAAGCGACGAGTCATCTTCGCCACTAATCACTGGAAGGTCCCGCGAGTGGCGGTGGGACACCTACAAAGAGACACGGGCGAAGATGCCTGAGAACCAACATGGGAAGAATTCACGGCTGCCTTCCGTGAAAATTTCGTACATCGCGGTTATGAGGATGAAGAAAATGAGTTCCGAGGCTACGCCAAGGAAACACCACGGACAAGAGTATCTTAACAAGTTCACGCAGCTTGCCCGTTACGCCACAAGCGATCCGCGGACGAAGAGGAAAAGATGGACAAGTTTATTGAAGGACCGAACGATGAGTTAAGAGGACCGATGATCGGTCGGGATCACGCTAGCTTCCGAGCCTCATCAACAAGGTCGTAAGGCTTGAACATGATCAAAGGACGGTTGAAAACAACCGAAAGAGAAGACTTGCTCTAGCCCGCCCGATTCAAGGAACACCCCGGCGACCTAAAAGAGCAACACCAACGGGTTGGAAGCCGCCCGTCACAATGACCAATCGCCCCGTTGCACCCGGCAACGCCAGCAGGCCACCTGCCACCGCTTTTCGCTCCCCGACACCTACCTTGGTGACCCCAAGACTTAAGAACGTGAACTGCTTCAACCGTGGGGAATATGGACATTTCGCCAATCACGCCTAAACCACGTAACACCCCGTCCGTCTCGGAGCCAACGCCATTCTTGTAAGAGGGACCCCCGCCCGTGCACTGGACGCAGACCGCTTCGGGACACCCGACGAAGGAGGCCACCACTAGAATCGCCATGGCCAAGTGAACCATGTGCATGCTTTGAAGAGGCCGGGAGGGCCTGGATCGTGCTAATGGGTACGTTCTCCATCCATTTTGCACTAAGTTAAAGTTTTGTTTGGTTTCAAAACTTCGCATTCTTTCATGACGTTAGAAACAAGCACAACACATAACCTATGGCAGGTAAACCCTAGGAAACCCATAATAGTGCAATCAACGGGAAGAGGTATAGCTGTACTCCATACCGGCACCAATATAGGCCTTATCCTAAAAGCCAAGCTTGAACTTATTGTTAGGGGGTAGAGTGACACAACTCCGGACTCTTAGATTGGACACTATGTTAGAGCTTGGTAGAACCGAACCTTCCCTAGATAACCTCTTGTCGCCCACCAAAATCACACGACGCAATCCTACCAAGATCACCACCCGCCTCGCCTAAAGGTTCCAATAGTTTAGAACAGCAAGTCTATTATACAACTCAAGGAAAATTAGAGACCTACCGAATCCTGCATGCTTGAAGGATTCCCAAGGATTAAGAGCGACAACATCATGTTATCCGAAACAAAGAATCGAAGTGGACCACCCTTAGAAACTCGGTGATAGATTCTGCGTCACCGGAGCGACCAATCTATTCGTCGTCCCGTTAAGAAGGAGTCCCATGGATCCATCCCATATGTTTATGCCGACCGACCCCGATCGCGATTCGACCCAAATCTCGGGGACGAGATTTATTGTTAGGGGGTAGGTTTGTAACATCCCGAAAATCGGAGAATTTAAAACCGGAATTTAAAAATCGAACTTACAAAAACCTTTTACTGTTGCTTCTTGATTGAGTTTTCGCTTCTTATTTACCGAGCTTGGTTGCATAAATTTATACGCAAGCGATTCATCTCGGTGTTTTTGAAAAATCAAACGATTCGAATTTCTGGGGAGAAAATTTTCGAGTTTAGAATTGGGAGCAAAACATTATTTAGGTGATTGAGTAATATTAATTAGTGAAAAAATGAGTAATAAAATAATTTAGGGTATATATATGAAATCTAAAAATTTATTTGAATCAAAATCACATTTTGTGGAATTGAGGAAAAGGATTAAATTAATTATGTAAAATATATTTTTAAAAATAATAAAAGTGGGTAAAAAGGGTGGACATATATTTTACAACTTATTTTTTAGATGGTTTATATTTTATTTTGAATTTTGGGGTGAAAGGAAATAAAATTTGGAAAATAGGAAATTTAATTCGGAAAATCGAAAAGTCACGCTTCATTGCGCGCCAAGTGTTCGACGCCGTACCCGGACCCGGACCGCCTCGCCACCGCGCGCCGCGCGTCACTCGCCGTACCAGGGGCCCGTGCACGCACGTTCTCGCCGGCGTCGCCCGCCCGCGCACGGAGAAGTCGTACATCGCACGCACGCCGAAGTCGCCGCTCGCCATGTCGCCGCGTCACCGCGTCCCGCACACGCGCCGCCACGTCGCCCGCCATGCCGTCGTACCTCGCCGCGTCATGCCCTAGCCTCACACAGTCCACGCCGTACGCCGCGCAGACGCCGCACGTCGCGCACGACCTCCATGCACGCGCGCCATGCCGCCACGTCGCCGCGCCATGGTCGCCATCGCGTCGTCCTTTCCCTCCATCGGCTACAAGAAGCCTCTTCGAGCCGAGCTCCAAACACGAAATTTGACCGCTTCTTGTCCCTCTGCAAAACCCCTCAAATATCCTCGGCCGCCATAGCCCGTGCGCGAAGAATTTCACAAAAGAACGAAGCTCGGTCGGAAGAACCCTAAACCGACCGCCGAGCCAAGTCCAAAATTCGTCGTCCCGGTCGATTTCCTCCCAAATCGAAGGTACTTCCGCGATCTCCATTCTACAAGCTATATTTCCCCATGTTTCCCGAGCCGATTAGCCACCGGAGTTCGCCGCGACGAACCCGCCGTGCTTCCCCTGTTTAGGCCTCCGCCATGCGCACGTCGCCGGGCCGTCTCGGCTCTCTTCCAACCAAACCGACCCCGTAGTTAGCATCCCTGCGCTCCTTAGATGCTCTGGAAACACTTGGTTCGGCGAACGCCGTCGGATCCCGCGGCACCATGCGCCCCGCCGCCGTGACCACTTCACCGTCGCCGCTCAAATCTACCGCCTCTCCCGGCCGCTCCTTGAAATGTACTCCCACATCACGTAGATGGAGTAGAGCTCGTTAGATCCCGAGCTCCGCCGTCCCCGTCGCCGTTCACCTCCCCCACCGTCGGCCTCGCGGAGGAAGAAGAACAGTGGAGGAACAAATAAAACAAAAGGAGAGGAATGAAGGACGAAGCGCGTGTGTAGCGCGAGTGGAAGAGAACGAGAGAGAGGAGCGCGAGGTCGCGGGTTCGAGCCCATCCGCGCGAGTTTTGCCATTTTTTTTCTTCTCGTTTTCCTTCCTTCAGGCCCACACGTCGGCAGAGAGAGAGAGAACCGTGAAGCGAGAGAAGGGGCGGGTATAAAAAAAAAAAGAAGAAAAGGAAAGAAAGAAAAAAAATATAATAGAAAAAAAAAGAATTCTAGAAAAATTTAAAAATATTTTTGGGGAATATTTGGGAAATATTGTGCTAAAATATATGGTTTTCTCATAACTTTTCCTCGGGAAAGTTCGGACTTCAAATGAGACTTCGCACTTCGCTTTTCGCGTAAATTTTTCTTGAGATTTATTTATTCTTTCTTGCAACAAAAAAAATAATATAATAATAAATATGTTTTGGCCTTTTAATGGAAAATCTTTCAAACAACATTTATAAGTTTATCGCCTTATCTATTAACCGGTATTTTGCGAAAACCCTAAAACAACCCTTACTCGCTTTCGTTACTTGGATTTCATTCAAAATCCTTCCCAACCCATTTTCGGTAGACCGCGACATCGTTAATTTTGATTATTATAAACCCTAGGGCTTCCCGACTTGAGAAATAGTTTGATGAAATTGAAAGGTAATCACTTCCTTTTATTAATTGAATCATCAACTCTAGTATTTCTCAAACTTTAAGCATATTAAAATAAATATCGCTCCCTTCTTAACGAAAGCGAATTCAATACAAAACTTCAAATCCTTATAACCCTTTCGCTCTAACCCGGATTTCGTCGAACTCGAGCCTAGGTTCGCATAGAGTCATAGCCTAGTGTTAGGAGCCGCTATTGCGATTTACTTGGTTTTCTTTTGGATCTTCTGGATTCTATTTGAATTCTAATCGAATTCAAATTTGATTTCTCGCACGTACGATTAGCGTCCGAGGAGGCGTTGAGTACACGAAGACCCCAACCAACAAGTGTGCGAGCAAGGCAAGTCAACACATCCCTTTGAACATATTGATCCTACTTTGTGAAATGATGTTGTTTTCAATTACAAATTGCATGCTATACACAAATGAGTACCTATTCTTGATATATCCTGCCTTGATATTGAATACCCTTAGAAATATTCTTTGTAAACCTTCGATGTGATGCAACCGGAGGTTATCTTCGATAAAATGCTTAGCCACGCTTATACTAGATTCTTGCATACTCATGATTTTACAAATAAGCCTCGTGCTTGGGCAACTATCTTGGGAAGATGGTTGAGACACGGCAAGTGGAGACATGAGCGCCACGTTGCCTTGATCATGTTGGAAATGGCTTTGATGAAAAATGAAAATACAAACCAATGTTTTTTTTTTGACTCGGGCGGATGGATGGATTTGGGTGGATTCCGGAAAAGGCTAGTACCGTCCCGGTCGGCTTAAGGACCGAGCCATGAGACTACAACTTAGAACGAGCCGCACAACCGTACTTCTCGAATGGGTATAGACCTAGGCGATTAAATATCCGAGCGGAGGCGTATCCTTGCATAGTAGGTTCGGTGTTGGCGTTGAGGTAAGGGCTTGCCGGTGGGGGTGCACCACCGGTGGGTGCACGGACGATAGTTAAGGGCCTTCCTGCGGGATGTACCGCCGGTTGGTACTCGGCGGAGATCGGGCATACGATCAACATGAAGAAAAGGACATGAAGATGGAAAGTTCAAGGATAGAGCAATTCTTTCTCTTACCCCGGGAACGCCGAACTCCTCTCACTGCTAGGAAATGACGGCTAGAGTGCATGAGGGCTCAAGTTCATGGAGCTGCACGCCAAAGCAAGGTTATCGAAAGGCTTTGCCGTGACCGTCTCATGTGTTGAGACGTAGGCTCATTTGTTGGGTCGCGAGTACGGGTAAAGTGTACATCCACCGCAAAGTGTGAGTTAATCAATCTATTCGAATAGCCGTGCTCGCGGTTAATGAGCGACGTGACAAGTGTTTCCCGTGGCTAGACTCATAAATTTTAAAATGATGGGTGGGATTGCATAATGACTTTATGTCTTGGGAAACCAACTTCTCTATCTGAGAGAAGGGGGAAGACACCCCAGAAAACCATGACGGATCGGAGGCGGGAAGCTATCCTTGGGATCACAATGGATGGTGGACAGAACCGTCGCCGACTTAATATACTATGAACCTAAAATTTGACCTGGCTAGATGTTAGGTTTGTGAAATGATTTGTGAAAATTGGCTTTGCGCAAATAAACCATAGCCATCCTTTGATTGACCCTATCATGTGCATCATTCCGTGTTGGCTTGTTGAGTACGTTGGGTACTCACCCTTGCTATACGCACAAACCTCCAGATGAAGGAGATGAGGAAGACCCGTACACATACTACTAGGAGGAATGAAGACAATGGAGCGCAACAGGTCTTAGTCCCCAGTCGTTGCCTGTGGCAATCGGCATGCTGCTGCCTTCCGTCTGCTATCTTATCTAATTTCTGTTTTCGGATGTATCCGGACTGGTAGGTCCTATATGTATTGGATATTGCCTTCGGGCTTATTATTGTAATAATTTCATTGTAAGACTATTCGTGCACTTTGTACCTGGTAATTCAGAACTGTATTCGTGGGTACCAAACTACTCGATCCAGGGATAAGGTACTATGAACACGAATGATTCCCGTCCTCAAAAACGGGGGTCTACAAATGGATACCTCGGCTCCGCCGGCTCGACAACCTCTACGGCATCCCTCGACGAAGCCGACAACTCCGACTTGCCGCATGGACTGTGAGCCGAAGTGCTTTGACGTCCTCATGGCCGAGCGGACGAGTCCGACTCGGCCATGGCCGAAGGCTTGCCGAAGAAGAGCGAGCGGGGTGGAGCTCGAGCGCAAGACGCCGAGGAGGAAAAACAACGCAAGGACGAGGCCGACAAAAGGAAGCGGGATCTGCGTGCGGCCGGACGATCGCCAGGAGGCCATACTCCAAACACGAGTCCGCAACACCAACATCTTCCGGACGCCGCGTGAGACGCGCCGTCGCACTCACGCTCTTGGACACCGTCATGGAGACGGCTCAGGCCAACGTGACTCCAATACTTGACAAGATCAAAACCATCGTCGCCGCCACGGCTAATGGCCATCCCACCACTTCGGCACGAAGGCCGACTGAATCTGTGGCCGAAACACCAGACAAGAGCCGGCTTCCACCTCTAAAGTCGGGAGACTATAGGAGGCCCGAGCCGGCTCGGTCGACGACCGAGCCAAGAGGCCCACCTCACGAGTCCACGCTGAAGTACCAAGAACAGACGGCCGACTCCGCGACAAACGACACGGACGTCCACCCGTCCATCACCGAGTCCACCGCGTCGGGTTCCAACTACCCAACCAAGCCAAAAGACCCCGCCGAGTGATGCGCGGAAGTCCTCGATCGCCGCTACCAAGAGCGCGGCCGACGCACCCGGGAAGATCGGAGGGGATCACCCGACAACGGCGACGACGGAGTACCGGCCTTCACTCGGGAGCTCCGCCGAGTGCATTGGCCGAGTGGCTTTAAGCCTACAGGGATTGAAAGGTACGATGGCAAGACCGACCCGAATCTTGGCTAACCGTATACACCCTTGCCATCCGAGCTGCGGTGGCGACAATAAAGCCATGGCCAATTACGCCCGTGGCCCTCGCAAACTCGGCCGAATTGGCTCACGAGCTGCGAGAGGCTCAATCGGCTCGTGGAGCGAACGAGAGACCACTTCATCGCCAACTTCCAAGGTACCTTCGAGAGGCCCGGCACACACTTCGACCTCTACAATGTCATCCGAAGCCGACGAGCCCTGAAGGATTATATTCGTCGTTTCTCGAGAAGCGCAACAAGATCCCGAATATCACCGATGACATCATCATCGCCGCCTTCCGAAGGGAGTCCGTGATGAGCCGCTCATTGGGAAGTTCGGGCGCAAACCACCGAAGACGGTGAAGCAAATGTTCGAGACGGCGAACTCATACGCCAAATCAAATGACGCCATTAAGGCCGCCCACCAAGACCGGCCCGACGAAGGGAGGACAAGCAAGCAGGAGGAAGCCGAAATCCTAAGAAGGATGGCGGCAACAACGGCAACCAAGGCCAGAAAGATCGCAAGCGCCGATCTGAAGACCTAGTCGCCGCAACCTCCAACACTCAACGCCGTCCCGAGTCGCCACCTACGACGCAATCATGAACGCCCGGTGCACCCACCATCCGAATCATAAGCACGCGGCGAAGAACCGCTTTATCTACAAGCGGTTCGCCGAACGATACGAGGCGCGGCTTAACAAGAAGCCAGCGACGAGGTTGGCCCATCGCGCCAAAAAGAACAACGCGGCTGAAAATGCCGAACCTTTTCAAGACCCAGTGGGGGAGCTCAACCACATATTCGGAGGTCCGCTAGCTTATGAGTCCAAGAGGAAACAAAAGCTAACCGACCGGGAGGTCAACGCGGCTCAGCCCGAAGTCCCTCAATATCTGCGATGGTCGGAAGTGGCCATCACGTTTGACCGCTCGGATCATCCTGACCGAGTGGTTCACCCGGGGCGCTATCCACTCGTCCTGGACCCCGTGGTCCGCAACATCGAGCTTAAGCGCGTCCTCATCGATGGGGCGGCGCCCTCAACATCCTATTTGCCAAGACCATGGATGAGATGCGGATCCCGAGGGCCGAACGAAAGCAAGCTCGGCCCCTTCCACGGAGTCATCCGGTGTCTTCAACACCACTCGGGCATATCTCCTCCCGAGTCACCTTCGGAGCCCGAGAGAACTTCCGAACAGAACGTCACCTTCGAGGTGGCCGACTTGAAACAACATATCATGCAATCATCGGAAGGCTGCGCTTGCCAAGTTCATGGCGATCCCTCACTACACCTACCTTTGCATGAAGATGCCGGGTCCCAACGGCGTCATCACTCTTCGCAGACGACGTGAAGCAAGCCTTCACTGCGATAAGGAGAGCGCGACATGGCCCAATCTCGAGAGAGATTACGTGGCCAACAAGAAGTACGATTGGCTGCATCGACTTCGGCGAGAGGGCGAAGTCCCCGCGAAGAAGATAGCCAAATCGGGATCCGGCGACGCCAAGACCAAGAAGATCTCCCTTGATCCGTCCGATCCCTCCAAAGCTCATGTCGGCGCCGACCTAGATCCCAAATAGGAAAGCGCGCTCGTCACCTTCCTCCAAAATAATAAAGATGTTTTTGCTTGGAAACCATCGATATGCCGAAATTCCTAGGGAGGTGATCGAGCACTCTTTGAACGTCAAAGATGACGCCAAACCGATAAAACAACGATTACGCGAGGTTCGCACGGGATCGAAAGGACGCTATCAAAGAAGAACTTGCAAAGCTCTTGGCTGGCTTCATTAAAGAAGTCCTTCATCCCGACCGGTTAGCCAACCCAGTCCCGTCCGCAAGAAGACGGGGCAATGGCGCATGTGCGTTGACTACACCGACCTCAACAAAGCTCGCCCCAAAGATCCGTTCGGCCGCCTCGCATCGACCAAGTCGTCGACTCAACGGCCACGTGCGAACTCCCGAGTTTCTTGGATTGTTACTCGGGCTATCACCGGATCGGCTTGAAAGAATCCGATCGCTTGAAGACATCGTTCATCACGCCGTTCGGGGCCTCGCTACGTCACCATGCCTTTCGGCTGAAAGAACGCCGGAGCCACATACCAACGTATGATCCAAAGATGTTTCCGGACGCAGATCGGCAAGAACGTTGAAGCTTATGTCGACGATGTCATCATCAAGACCAAGCGAAAGAAGACACGATTAGCCGACCTAGAAGAAACCTTCGCAAACATCGGGCCTTGAATGAAGTTAAACCCGGAGAAGTGCACCTTCGGTGTCCCATCGAGCAAGCCGCTCGGCTTCATGGTATCACATCGCGGCGTTGAAGCAAATCCAGAGAAGATCAACGCCATCTTAAACATGAAGCCCCCGAGTAACCAGAAAGACGTCCAGAAGCTCACTGGCTGCATGGCGGCATTAAGCCGTTTCATATCCCGACTCGGTGAACGAGGCATGCCCTTCTTCAAGCGCTAAAGAAGACAGACGACTTCCGGTGGACTGCGGGAAGCCAACCAAGCCTTTGAAGATTTCAAAGAGTTCCTTACCACGCCACCCGTCCCGGCCTCGCCTCCCCCAGGAACCTCTGCTGCTGTACGTCTCAGCCACTCACCAAGTGGTCAGCACGGTCCTTGTGGTCGAACACGAAGAGAAAGGACGGACTCAGAAGATTCAAAGGCCAATCTACTTTGTCAACGAAGTATTGGCAGGAGCCAAAATTCGCTACCCTCGGTACAAAAGCGCTCTATGGTGTTCTAATAACCACGAGGAAATTAGCACACTATTTTCGGGTCACTCGGTCACCATCGTCACATCTTTCTCACTCGGCGACGTCATCCACAACCACGAGGCAGCGGACGCATCGCCAAGTGGGCCCTAGAGCTAATGCCGCTGGACTTGACCTTTAAGGCAAGAACGTCCATAAAGTCACAAGCCTTGGCGGACTTCTGGCCGAGTGGGTGAACAACAAGAGAACGTGCCTCGAGAAGACCTCCAACACTGGACCATGCACTTCGACGAATCCAAGAGGATCACCGGCTTGGGAGCGGGAGTTGTGCGATTTCCGACCGGGGAAAGGCTAAGATATGTCCTCCACCTCCACTTCTCCGCCTCACACAACGTTGCCGAGTACGAAGCTCTTCTACATGGATGCGCCTCGCGGTTTCACTCGGGATACGTCGGCTTATTGTGAAAGGCGACTCCCAGTGGTCGTTAATCAAGTGATGAAGGACTGGTCATGCCTAAACGACACAATGGAGGCCTACCGGCAAGAGGTCCGCAAGCTTGAGGACAAGTTTGATGGGCTCGAACTATCACATGTCCTGAGACATAACAACGAAGCTGCCGATGAGCTAGCACAGTTCGGATCTAAGCGCGAAGCTGCTCCAACGAGCGTCTTTGTCGAGCATCTCTATGAACCAACCGTCACCGCAAAGACGGCTCTCACCGAGCAAACCACGAACGAAGTCGCCATGACCGATCACCACTAGAGGACGCCGTTCATCAAATTCTTAACCCGACAAGAGCTTTGGATGACCAGGATGAAGCGAACGCGTCCGGCGTCGTTGCCAAGCATACGTCATGGTTGACTCCGATCTATACAAGAGAAGCCCCTCCGGAATTCTAATGAGGTGCATCACACCCGAAAAGGAAGCGTTACTCCAAGACATCCACTCGGGCATATGCGGAAGCCACGCGGCGAACGCACTCTAGTCGGCAAAGCGTACGGACAAGGTTTCTTCGGCTTCTGCGGTCTCCGACGCGAGATAAAGTCGTACGAACTGCGAAGGCCGGTTTTCGCTCGACAATGTCATGTCCCGCCCGGGAGCTTCAAACAATCCCACTTTCCGGCCGTTCGCGGTATGGGGCTGGACATGGTTGGCCCTTTCAAAAAGCTCCGGGAGGATTCACACACCTCTTCGTCGCAATCGACAAGTTCTCCAAGTGGATTGAAGCCAAGCCGGTCGCCACAATTACGGTGACAAGGCACGAGACTTTTCCTCAACATCGTGCACCGCTTTGGCGTCCCAAAGAATCATAACCGACAACGGAACTCAATTCACGGGAGGCATCTTCAAGGAATTCGTGAGGACTTCGAATCAAGATGCGCTACGCATCGGTAGCTCACCCCAAAAGCAACGGACAAGTCGAGCGAGCCAACGACATGGTCCTCCAAGGCATCAAGGCCGCGTTTTGGCCGCCTAAACCCTTATCTTGGCAAGTGGGTCCAAGAACGCCCTCGGTTTTATGGTCGCTGCGAACCACACCCGGTCGGGCTACCGGCCAAACTCCTTTCTTTTTGGTCTATGGCGCGAAGCCATGTTGCCAAACGAGATGGAATATGAGTCCTTTCGGGTTCGCGGCTTCAACGATGAACGCTACGACCACGGCCGAGTGGATGACCTCACCCGATTGGAAGAGGCCCGTGAGGCGGCCCTCATCCATCGGCCAAATACCTTCAAGGGCTTAGAAGATACCACGGTCGCAACGTGCGAGCACGAGCTTTCATTGTTGGCGACTGGTCCTACGCAAGATCCGGACCACCAAAGATCGACACAAGTTATCTCCCTTATGGGAAGGACCATACATAATCGCTGAAGTGACTCGGCCCGGTGCATACCGGCTAAAGCGCGAAGACGGGTCTATGGTGGAGAATTCCTGGAACATCGAGCATCTTCGACGATATTATGCCTAATTTGGCTAAGGCCTTATGTTTTCCTTATTTGCCAACCTCAAGCAAGATGACTTCTTGAGTTAGCGATCGGGTCTACACATGACAATAAAGCTCAAGTTTTCCTCATCAACTTTTGTGTATAATTTAGTTTATCATTGTTTAATGTCCTTTGATTTAAGCTCGCGTTTAAGGACCGAGAGTTTCCGACGGCCTAATCGAGCCTAGGCTTGATTACGGCCAAACGAAAACTACTTAAGAAATTTCACGCAAAAGCTCGAATCAAGGCATTAACATAAATAAACTAAAAGTATCGCAAGTACTACATAAGAGTGTTATGGTTACGCAACATTTACAAGACAAAGTCAGAAAGTCAGATCAAATCTTGAAGTTATTTACTACATCAAGCGATATCTTCTTCGCCGCTTCGCGCCTCGCTCGCATGTCCAAGGCCTGCTCATCCGTCGTTCGTCGCAAGCCTTCCCGATTGAATGGATATCCACTCGGGGTAAAGGACTTGGTCCGAGCAAGAGCTAGACCACCCCATGCTTGGCGCTTCGGTGATATTGGCCGAGATATCGGTCGGGAGCGGCCGCGGCTTGTCGAATATCTCGATCGGCTCCGCAAGTGGTCCCAACTCCTTGATCGAACAAGGACAGCAAGATTGGCGTGGCGGCGTTGGCGACCTCTTCCCTTATCTCGTCGCTTCGTTTGATCCGCCCAAGTAAGACGTCGTATTGGGCTCGGGTCTTTACCTTGTAAGCTGCCAAAAAGTCCGGGTCATTCAAAACACTCGGGGACGAGCAACACAAGAAGTTTTACTTCAAAGAAGGCTACCTTCAAACTCGGCCTCCTTTTCACCTTGTCGAGGTTGGCCGCTTCAAGCTGGACTTGGAGTGAATGGACCTCAGGAATTTTCTACAACAAAAGAAAATCGTCGCAACCAAGGTCAACACGAGAATCATGAAGAAACTTGGAAAGACAGGCTTACTCCCGATTGATCCTCGGAGGTCAAGGTTCGCCTCCCAGGTTCGCGATCTCCCTCCTTAAAGCCGCCTCCCTTGATGCGGCCTCCTCCCGAGTGACCTTCACTGTCGGCGAACGTCCTCTAGGGAGTTCGGTGGGAACCAACTTCTCCGGCACCTCGAGACTTTGCCATGAGCGGCAATATTCCTTCGCACGCGAGGGGGGAGAGTGATCGATTGAAAGATGACAACGACATAATTAAAGAGAAAGACAAAGGCTTACGTTGAGCGGTCGGGTCGCTTCATTCGGACTCTCGACAAGGGCATCCCTTTCATCTTTTCGGCTTGCCGGTCTAGGATGATGCCCTGTCTCTCGCCTTTCGAGTCCCGCCACTCGATTCGATCGGGAACCCGGTCTTAGAAGGCGCAACACAGGAATCTCTTCTACCGTGGTGGCAAGCAAGAAGGACAAATGAAGACATGAAAGATTCAAATTGAAAGAGTAAAAGAGCGCTTCGAAACAAGTCTCATCGGTTTCGGCGGCCGCTTGCCTAGGTGGAGCGGCCGGGCTGGCCTTTTTCCTCTGGCTTTGCGCCGAGTGGCCTCCAGTCGGGGGCGCTTGAGCCGCGGCCTCGGGTTTCCGGCCGTTGGCGGTATCCGGTCGGGATATCCGGCCCGGCGGCGGGGTTCCTTCCTCGGGACATCCTTCTTTGGAGGCGAAGGTTGTTTCCGGAGCGCTCGCACTCGGTTGCGGGCTCAGGGCTTTGGCTCTGCGGCCTTGGCACCTCGGGAGCGGCGGTGAGTCGGCCCTTCACCCTCCGGCGGGATCAATGTCTTGGGGCCTCTGCGAAAGTGAATACAGCGGGGATAAAGATAAAGAGAAGTTTTCAACAAAAGAGTTCGGACTTCGGTTTGAGCATACCTGGATGACCGGCGGATCTTCGGTGCCGTCCGCGGCGATCGCCTCAAAGGAGGAGTTTCGGTGGGGGAGCGGGACGTCGTCATCCGAGTCCTCTATAATCAATCTCCTCTTGCTTGCGCGCTTATTCGAGTCTTCACTCGGCGCTCGCTTCCGACAGGGTCGCCTTGGATCTTGATCCCGCCGGTCGGCTTCTTGGCGGGCGGTGCGGCGCGTCGTCATGAGACACTTTGTATGGCTTGGAGGAGATAGAGGCGTTTTCTGCGAGAAGAAAGAAAGTACAATGCTAAGAAACAAGATGTCGAATTGAAAGATACTATGAAGCAACCGGTCGGCTTACAGGAGGAGGAGGTCGGTGGATCTTTGAAGGAAGGAGGCGCGAGAATGAGGGCCCGCTCAACTGCAATCCCAGACGAGAAGAGTTTGTACATCCGAATCTTCAAGATTTCGTACTTGAGTGGATCTGGATCTTCCCGATTGGGGTCCGTCCCGCCTTCATACTCGAAGGCCGGCTTTGACCGTTCCTTGATCGGCGCCAGTCGGCACCTGATGAAGTGCCGAGTGATCTGTTCCCCGCGAAGGCCTCTCTTTTTCATCACCAAGATCTTCGCGAGCAGCTCGTTGGCTTCGTCCCAATCTTGGGCTGCCGGGACGGTGCTCCAAGATGGCTTAGGGACAGGAGGAAGACCGACGAAGGCTGGCAGGCTTGGTTCGAGGTTGCTAATGTAGAACCAGCCCGCGTGCCAACCCTTGTTGGAAGACTTCAAAGGGAGAGAAAAGTAATCTTTGCGGAGAGATCCGCGGAGCTGGAAACCTGCCCCGCCAATGACACAAGGTTGCTCTTTGTTCGGATGAGGTTTGAGATAGAACATGCGACGGAAGAGATGGAAGTGGGGTAGAATGCCAAGAAAGGCTTCACATACATGAATGAAGAGAGCTATGTGGAGCATTGAGTTGGGGTTCAGATGGTAGAGATGAAGCCCATAGTAATCCAGAAGCCCCCGGAAGAACTCGGAGGTAGGAAGGCTGAACCCGCAATAGAAAAAGGAAGTAAAAACGACGAGCTCATCGGTGTTTGGGGTCGGGAAGTCCTCCCCCGCCGCCGGGCGCCATCCCACGAGTTCCTTTGGCGGAAGCACGCCGTGCTACACCATCTCCTTGAGGGTAGATTCCCTCACATCCGAAGCAGCCCATTGGTCGAACGGAATCCTCTTTTCCTCCGCTATGAGAGTGGAGTTGATGGGAAGTGGATCTGGCTGGAAAAGGTTGGATTTTGACAAAGAAACGTGGGGATTTGGTTGCCAAGGCTAGTTATTGCGAGAGCGAGCTCCTAGGTGGATGGATTTGGGAGTGCGCGAGTCTAGGGTTCTCCGCGGTGAGCGGTGAACGGTGCCGCGAAGAGGGGAATCGTTTGGAAGACGAAGAGGCGGGGATGACCTCACATCTTTATAAGAAAGATTTGAGGGTTGCGTTAGGTTTTCTGGAGGTTGGGCCGAGCCCATAAGAAAATCTGCGGCCCAGCTAAGGTGTGGCCTGATGCGTGTCCTTAGGGACTTAAGCGGATGTGCTTAAGCGATTTGCTCGGCAATATGCGCGTGTCCGAGTGCCCGTACCTTTAAAAATCCTTTCATACCGCGGTTTGCTTGACTTCATGAGAAGGCGGCACGATGCAACTTGGAAGGTGACCGAAGCTAAGTTTTTACATGCCTTGACGACAAGGGTCATTTGGTTTTTGGCATTTGGTCGGGTAACCTTACCAATGCGGTTTATTTTCCACCTTGGTGAAGATCTTTATAGGTTGAGACCAGTATTATGGCAAAAGCTATTTAATAACTTGGTCGTATTTTTCATATGAATGAAAAACTTGTTTCTCATGAGGGATGAATGAAATATTTATTCGGGATTACTCGGGCAAATCCACTCGGATAAGCAAGAGCCTACAGAGTGCTTTTCACCCATGAGGGTTGATTGAATTGTTTGTTCTGAGATGACTCGGGCAAATTCACTCGGATGAGTATGAACTTGCCGAGTAATGAGATTTCAGCGATTGCTTTAGCATGAGCTAGGCATCTACGTGAGAGTGATTTTTTATAGTTCTTGACTATATGTTTAGCTTTGTTTTTGACTAACCATATAGTCGGGGCTACCTAATTAGGTGCATCGGGGAGATACACCTAGATATTTATTTTTGAGAAATTTTTATATATTTTTCTAGCCCTTCACGCTTTGGAGCCACTCGGGAAGATTCGGGCAGAGATGATGGAATCACTCGGCGCCAAAAGCACTCGGTCAAAGAGATTTTTTGGCTGTGTGTTGCTTTGGCCTGAAGCTGAGTTGTCTCGTCGACCCGAAAGGACTCGGGGCTCTTGTGGAGATTGTGGCAATCGGGTATCTACATGGCAAGCTTATCCGATGGAGGTAGGGATAGATTGCGCTGCTATATCTGTAAGCCGAACTTGACTTGGGTATTACGATTGCTAATAGAGATAAGACAATCGGCCTATAGTCACGGTTTGGTAAGATTGAGAAAACCAACTTAGAATAAGATAGGGTTTTCGATCTGTAAACCCTTCCCCCAAGACTATATAAGGGGGGGTAAGGGGCGTCCCTTGAGGGATATCCAACACTAGATCTGAGATACGATTTCATAAGCAAGAGCTTTAGACATACGAGATCAATAAAGACACTCGGCGGATCGAATCCAGAACAGGAGTAGGGTATTACCTCACGAGAGGGCTGAACTGTCTAAACCTTCTTCTTCTTTTAACCCATTGAGCTTGGCGATCTCGATGCGACCCGAAATCATATTGCCGAAACCAAGTTTCGACAGAGCCCTTGAACGGCGGCTACAGTGGTCAGTGAACTTGACAACATCGTTTGGTACTACCATGTCGGTGGATCATCGGAGTGGCGCAAGCACCACTATAATATTTTGTATAAATCAAAGTATACGAGGATAAATTTTAAATAATATTTTATGAGATCGTAGAGATCAGGATACTGAAACAACATTGTTCTCATTAGCTTAAAAAATTGTAAACCCGTGAACAAATATCGATAGGTCGATAGCAGCATTGGTAGATAAATGCAGGAGAACGTCTTTAACATAATGATGATACATCCATAGTTTGTGTGTGTTCCGTGCTCGACTGAGGAGCAGAATTCACCTTTTCGTTAGTCCTTTCTGTGCTGCACCTCGCTTCGCTGATAAGGTGGTTTTCACGAAAACCGCGAAAGCTGTAAAAACCACCGGCGATGAACAGTAACAAATTTGAATTTGGATGATTTCATGCGTACCGCGAAAACATCGCCAAAAACACGAAAATCGCGAAAACCACGAAAACCATAATTTAAATTTGAACCAAATTCAAATCCTGTCATGTCACGGTTTTCAATCAAACCACGCGAAAACCATGCCATATACCGTGGTTTTCGCGGCAAACCACGCGAGATTTATTTTTTTATAAAATATATATATATTTGTGATAAAATATTTTTTTTCAAATTTTTTAAATTCACATGAAATTATTGAGACGAAACCGTGAGGATGTCATATCACACTCTCACGGTATGCACGAAAACCGATTTCACGACGGTTTTTGTGGAAAAGGGAAACTGCTGAAGAGTAGAGCCTGGCATGGCAAAGGGAAAGAGGCTGCTACGTCCTACGTTGTCTGGATTTTGGGATTTCGATGTGGCGGATTTGAGTTAGTGGATTCGCATTCGCGCACCGTGAATTTTTTCGAAATTGCATTGCGCGCGAGAAGCGATCCGCGCGCAGCTGCATCAACCAATCACAGCGCAGAGATGGAACCCCACGGATCACGATCAGAAAATCGTATCTCTACCGTCCGTTCCAAGACAATCCAACGGCGCAGATTTCGTGCGCCCGTGCCCCACCACCTCCCGCGCGCCAAAATTCCAAACCCAAAGAAGAAGTCCGCGCTCTCAACCCATCCTCTCTCCCTATATAAACGCGCTCGTCTCCCTCGCCGCCTCAACCCACGCCGCCGCCTCCGCCGCGATATCTCCAAGCCAAAGCGTCGCCCAAAGCCCGAATCCTCCTCCTCCCCGATGGCCCGCACGAAGCAGACTGCGCGCAAGTCGACCGGCGGGAAGGCGCCGAGGAAGCAGCTGGCGACGAAGGCGGCGCGCAAGTCGGCGCCGGCCACCGGCGGCGTGAAGAAGCCGCATCGCTTCCGCCCCGGCACCGTCGCGCTCCGGGAGATTCGCAAGTACCAGAAGAGCACGGAGCTGCTGATCCGCAAGCTCCCCTTCCAGCGGCTCGTCCGGGAGATCGCGCAAGACTTCAAGACGGACCTCCGGTTCCAGAGCTCCGCCGTCGCCGCGCTGCAGGAGGCCGCGGAGGCGTACCTCGTCGGGCTGTTCGAGGACACCAACCTCTGCGCCATCCACGCCAAGCGCGTCACCATCATGCCCAAGGACATCCAGCTCGCCCGCCGCATCCGCGGTGAGCGCGCTTAATTAATCTAGCCGCTTCATCATTCTCAGCTACCTCCTCCTAGAATGTACTAAGCTTGTTGCAATGAACTGTTGATCTGATTATCAATGAAAAACATGTTCAAATCCGGCTATTCATTTCATTTGTTTCTTCTTTACATGGAAGGGTGAATTGTTTGATTCGTCTTTCTTTGCTTCTAATTCTTGCCCTCTGATTATCCGGTTTCATTGCTCTTTACTTAATTGCGGGAAAGAAGCATTTGCGAACAATCGTCGTCGGAACTGCTCACTAATACGGATCTCGTTTCTTTGTGATTTTGTTTCGTATTTGAGGTGGCAAAAAGGATGTTTTTAATATGTAAAAGGATTTTATGTCAATATATTAGAAGAAAAAATACAGTCTAATCAATTAGACTGTTTTATCTCTAAAATGGTTTAACACAACTCTGAACAACGTGGGTTGCCAAAACGATGGATGTGAATTTTGGCAAAACAAATTTTGGCAAAAAGGATGTGAATTTTGGGAGAGTTTTGATTTGCCGCCTGAAAAGACTACGAATTCACACAACTGTAATACGGTAAAACCAAAACACGAGATGGCCTCAAAGAGAAAATGCCAGGCTGGCGGCACTTGGTTAGGCCTCGTTTGGAAAGCCCAAATGACGGCCCATCCGAATTTGGGCTTACTAAACAGGCCTTGATATGGAAAATGGGAAAGCGAGATGGGCTTGGGCCTTACTGCATTTCGGGTCAGTCGTGAGATGCTTTTTGGTTTGCCGGAGTTGCTTCTTCTACAGTTTTGTTTTGTTTTTAAAACTTTGACGCTCTTTCAAATGCATGAAGAAATTTCAAATGAACTTTGCAGGGATCAGTAAAAATTGCTGTTTTTCAAAGGAGGTTTGAATGTGCGAAGTCTTTCTTTATGAGGATACGAAACAGAATTGCACGTCATCTCAATATTTCATTATACAAGAACAAATCCAGTAAATGCGACCAAGAAATAACTGGTTCCTACTAGTATTTCTCGGAAATGAAACATAAGAGGCATAAAGAAGAAAATTACAAGAACAAGAAATAATTTCTGCTTTCTGCATGCTGATACAATTCCATCGTCTTCAGATGACGACCTTGCAATTAAGTTGCAAACTTCGCTTTGTGCTACTACTACCTAGCCTCGAAAGTCCTTTCTGATAGCAGCTTGACGTTGCATGGATCATGCAACGCAACAAACCCAATGAACAGCAACCATCATCTTCACTGAGATACGGAGTTGTGATCTCTGTTCCTTCTTGAGAAAGTCTGAACCTGCACTTCTGCAATCGTTGTATCAAACCGCCGGCAAATCCCTTTTATTTTATCCACTGTCCTTTTCTTTGAATTCCGATTCCTTTCAGCCTACTCCACGCGTTCTTGTCTAGTATTAACAACACTTCTAGTGTCCTACCACTACCTTTATTGTTAAATATACAACACGGTTAATTTTTCAAGATAAATTAAATCATTTGTTTTATTTAAACATTTAATGTAAATATAAAAAATATAATCGGACTTAAAATATCTTTGATAACCAAGTCATAATGAAATAAGTGACATTTGCATATATTTTTCAAAATAAGAAATAATTGAATGTATTTGTGCATGACCAAAAGTCAATAATATTATATATTTGAAAATAGAGTGAGTGCAAAAGGGTAGGTTTACAAGTGCAATTTAAGATGGGGGCAATGACGACAAGATCTTAGTGGCTGATTACAGGGTAGTCGTAGCTTCAGATCTACTAACCGAAATACTATAATTTTTGGAGCAGGTGCGATCTGTTACTGTCGCTTGTGTGTTTCTATGCGAATTTGATGCTTGCTATATCTCAGAATATACTGAGTTGAGCGACCTGAGATCTAATCGTCAAAAGCCTTGGCTTTTGCTACTCTCATCCTTAAAAAAAATGTTTCACATATATAAAAAGATTTCATCCATCTTTTAAAACTTGCTAATGTTGGTTAAAGTTTTAAAAGCTTAATTAAATATTGTTTCAAACATTAAATATTTACGGCCGGACCAAGCACTTAACAGCCAGGCAGCACAGAATGACCGGCCAAGCTATCAAAGAAGAAACTTATAACTCTGTTTGAAACAAATTAGTAGTGGTTGACATGAACAGAACCACGTATGGGACAGAATCTGAATATAACTGTGTTTAGATTGTATGTTTAGATTTATAGTTAGAAGTTGATTTTTACTATGGAGGAAGTATGGATTAATTTGGTAAAGGCAGCAGTGAGGTAATGTGCTACTACCGTACTACGTCTCGTTTAATTCAGAAGCTAGCTAGTATGATCTAAAACCGAAGATCGAGATTGTATCTAGATTTATACAATAAATCTAATCTAGATATAAACTTGTGTATAAAAAATGTCATATTTTATTGTTTTGATTTATTTTACAACGGAAAAAAGGATGATGACTTACGTGGCCAATCACCGGCGCATCATCCCCACACGCACAGATGCACTGCAGCACTGACATGCATGTGCAAGTAACCACTCTCTGGTTCTATGCAATCGTGCTAGTGGCCAAGAGTGTTCTTTTACCAAATAAAAATCGTTTATAACTTCGGTCTCTGCTAACAGAATACATACAAAACTTTACTGTTGAAAAAATATATCCAGAAATAGGGCAAGTTCCCAATGCTTTTCTAAAAGAGTAGCATATACCCTATGCGTTTGTAACGAGATTTTAATTAAAAAACATCAATGTTATTACCATTTGTTATCAACATGTTGGTTTTTTAGTTTTACACTGTTTTTGTTTTTTTAAATAAAGAGTTAATGAGAATAGTTGATATGTGAACCATCTAGTCTTACATGTTAATTTTTTCACTTAAAAAAGTTGAGAGTAGTTAAGTGGGTAGTCCACCATCATCACAAGAGGAAGAATTATTATAATTCTTCGAAGAATTATAATAATTCTTCCCCATCTAAGCCACACCATTGTTAGATTCTATGAAGCTTGGCTAGGCACGGATCTAGTAGGTAGAAGCGTGACTCACCATCGGACTTCATGGATGAGCTCGCCATGGGGTCGACGGTGATGTCGTCGGCGTTGGCGATGAGGTTTTGGTGGACTTCTCGCCGCTCACAGCGCCCCCTCTCGATCGGTCTAGGTTTTAGGGTTTGTTAGGAGCGAATGCATGCGCGAACCTTTCTCGACGTCCGTGCCCCGGCTTCCTCCTTCCTCTTTATTTGGCGCTGTGCGACGGGGGCCCACCCATCATGAGTTGGTTGTGCGCCCCCGATCAAGGCGCGGATCAAGCGTGTCAACGGTCATTGGACCGTTGCACGGGAGATCAATCCTAACAAAATTAAATTGATTTTTTGACTTAAACATTCCCATAAGTCTATTTCTAATTATACTTTTGACATTATGGGAAGAGGGGTTATTGAAAGTAAAGAAAACACATCACTATAAGCAAATCAGGACAAGTGACTTTGAAATAAAAGATGCTAAATTGTCTATTACACATCACAAAGGTTTTTTTTAGAATTACCTTGTTGTAAAGAAACCATATAAATATTTTGCTTTATGTGTCACCTTTAACTTTTTAAAGATCTTCTTGTAAACCCTCACGCTAGAGTTTATGGTCATGTTATATACTGAGTGAACCAAAAGTGGATGTTTTTATATAGTGATTAATAAAAATCATTTTGCTTAATAGTTAAATTGGGTAGCCGGCTCACCTAATCATCTTACTCAACAATTACCTATCTAAACCAAATATTTCATGATGTGATGTTATACTCGTATATCCGTTAAATAGCCATGTTTTTTGCCATGTTATATAAAAAGGACGTTAATCTCTTGGGACGACGTGTTTCCACTTAAACATTTTTCCAAAATCTTATTCATTCATCAATATCTACAAGCACAAAACCTATGATATCCGCAGTTTATGAAACATATGCCTGAGAGGCTTTTTCTGTAAGTATTTGTTTCACAAAATATTGTGTCCCGTGCTGCTCGTTGATGAACTGAAATAATAACCATTTAGGTAGCAAACATTTATTCAGGTTTTTCGTTGGGTCAATATGTATTTCTTTTTCATGGTTGTCATCATCACTCCTCTAGTAGAAAAAACGTGATAAGTAGAGAAGTCGAGTTTTTCTGGTTGTCAGTGCACTGCCGACGTGCGCAGTGACGCAGTGACCCAGCCCCGTCTCCTCTATTTGCTCCGTCGGCTGGCTGGCTGGCTGATACGCACTCCGGTGCGGCGGCGGCGACTTCCTCGCGGTGAGGAAGAACACACGGTTGGAAGGTCTTTGCACAGCACAGCACCGGGGAGAAAAAAAAAAGAGTGAATTTTGGGAGTTTTCAACAATTGCCACACACAAGAGAGAGGGGGGTAATAAAGTTTTCATCTTTGGCTGGTTTTTATCATCTCTCGTCTCGTCTTTTCCCCTCCCAGGCTCTCAGCCCGAGGGCGCCGAGAGCTAAGCGGAGGGGGTTAATCTGGGTTTGGAGAATGGGTGTTCGACGATCGCACCTTCTCTCCTTCGCAGGATGCTCGCGCATTGCCTTGATTTCTCTTGGGGTTCTTGGGGATCTATCGAGGGGTTGCAGAGGGAAGAGTCTTTTTCCCTTCGGCGACGCGATTTTGGTTGCATTTTGTTATCCTTTGGGTGAATGTGTGAGGTAGCTAGTTGATGAACGGAGGTTAATTTCTTGATTTTTTTTCGGTGACGAAATTTCTTGAAACTACTAATCTTCTGCAATACATAGTCTCTATCTAATCCCTTATTCCGACTATTTTGCTTTGCTTTGCTGCAGAAATTAACTGTTTGATTCAACCGGCGGTGCAATAGAGATTGGACCGATGGGTTCCCTCACAAGTTAGTCGTCTTCTCACAATTTTTTTCGTGCTACACGGTTGCATCATCAATTCATCGTTGGGCCTTTTTCACTTTTGGACTGACACAAAAATAAATTTTGTTAGTTTTCCTACTAACCTTGATTGATTCTTTTTTTTTGGTTGGGGTAATGATGCTTTAGGTTCTTGGACGATGAACTTGTGTGGGAGCCCAGTTTGCTCCAAGAAAGACGTAGTTTCATGTGTTTTCAAGGAAATATTGGACTCATCTACTTGCATGAATCATCTGGTGGTGTTTGGCATTCTTGCATTGCTCACTGTTGCGCTTGCACTCCATTTGCTTATCAAAATTCCAAAGAGTAGAGCATCTGCACGACAGCTTGTCGTGTTCAATTCACCGCTACAACTGGCTGCTGTAGTGTTCAATGGCTGCTTGGGTTTGCTTAATCTTGGCCTAGGACTGTGGATGCTGGGGATTAACTTCAGTCAGGATGCCTCCATTTCCCAGCCACATTGGTGGCTTGTGATCTTGGCTCAAGGATTCAATTTGATCCTTACTAGCTTCGCTTTTAGCGTCAGAACTCGGTTTCTTGGAGCAACACTTGTTCGGTTTTGGTCAGTTGCTCTGACCATATGTGCAGCATTCATCTGTTGCTGTTCAGTTGTTTACATGGTTGGAGAGAAGGAGATCACCTTTAAAGCTTCCTTAGATGTTGTTTTGCTACCGGGAGCCCTTATCCTTCTTCTTTATGCCATTTGGCACAGCCATGATGAAGAGGGTTATGAAACAAATGCAAATGCTTTATACAAGCCCCTGAATACAGAGAAGAATCATGACACAGCTGATTCAGAGAGTCATGTAACTCCTTTTGCTAAAGCTGGGTTTTTCAGTGTGATGTCATTTTGGTGGTTGAACCCTTTAATGAAGATGGGTTATGAGAAGCCCCTTGAAGATAAAAATATGCCGCTTTTAGGCTCCACAGATCGAGCACAGAACCAGTACTTGATGTTCTTGGAGATGCTGAATAGAAAGAAGCAGTTGCAGCCACATGCCACACCATCAGTCTTTTGGACTATTGTTTCCTGCCATAAGAGTGGGATTGTGATATCAGGTTCCTTTGCACTGCTCAAGGTTCTCACCTTATCCTCAGGCCCATTGCTACTCAAGGCATTCATCAATGTAACGCTGGGGAAAGGGGCCTTCAAATATGAAGGAATTGTGCTGGCTGTGACAATATTCTTTTGCAAATGCTGTGAATCTTTGTCGCAGAGACAGTGGTATTTCCGCACTCGGAGGTTAGGCCTCCAAGTGAGGTCATTCCTGTCGGCAGCTATTTATAAGAAGCAACAGAAGCTGTCGAACTTAGCAAAAATGAAGCACTCTTCTGGAGAAATAATGAACTACGTGACTGTCGATGCCTACCGCATAGGGAGTTCCCATATTGGTTCCACCAAACGTGGACAACAAGTGTCCAGCTCTGCATTGCTCTGGCAATCCTGTACAATGCAGTTGGTCTTGCAATGGTATCTTCGTTGGTTGTCATCATTATCACTGTAATCTGCAATGCTCCACTGGCAAAACTGCAACACAAGTTTCAGACTAAACTTATGGAAGCACAAGATGTGAGACTGAAGGCCATGACTGAGTCTTTAGTTCATATGAAGGTCTTGAAATTATATGCTTGGGAAACTCACTTCAAGAAGGTCATTGAGGGGTTGAGGGAGGTTGAGTACAAGTGGTTGTCAGCATTCCAGCTTAGGAGGGCATACAACGGTTTCCTGTTCTGGTCATCACCTGTTTTGGTTTCTGCAGCAACATTTCTGACATGCTATCTTTTAAAAGTTCCTCTGGATGCTAGCAATGTATTCACCTTTGTGGCAACTCTACGTCTCGTGCAAGAACCAATCCGGCAGATACCAGATGTTATTGGGGTTGTGATTCAAGCTAAAGTTGCTTTCACCCGGGTTGTAAAATTTCTTGATGCTCCTGAGCTGAACGGGCAGCGTAGGAATAAATATAGAGCGGGTACGGAGTATCCCATAGCATTAAACTCCTGCAGCTTCTCGTGGGACGAGAACCCGTCAAAACAAACTCTGAGGAATATAAATTTAGTGGTCAAAGATCGGGAGAAGGTTGCAATCTGCGGCGAGGTAGGATCAGGAAAATCAACACTTTTAGCTGCAGTACTCGGAGAAGTACCCAAAACCGAAGGCACGGTAAGCTTTCTTTGAGATTATCTTCATCCTTATGAAATTGAGAATAATACAATTGCCAAGTTGGGAGTTCATACTATGCTTTTGTTGTTCCTTCTGGATTGTATCTTATTCATTGTCTAAGTGGGATCGTCGTCGGTATAATTGTTGGCACTTTGCTTCCTAAAAGGCACTTTGATTAAATCCATGCTTATCACTTATATGTTTGCAAAATATGTAATATTTATAAACTTTATCCCTGTGGAAGGTGTAAATTGTTCAATCAAAATTGCTAGTTGTATGCAGTTGACAACCATAGTTTCCAAGTTATTCTCAAAATACAACATGGCAAAAAACTGCATCATCAGATTTTTAATTGTTTCTAGTCCTTGTACAGTACTCTTTCTTCTTAATATATACACCCAAGTTTTTGGATTTTCCAAATATAGGTTCTACAAAGTATGATAATTTTGCTTGATAATAGTTGACAACTTGAAGTATGTTATTTAGTTTCTTTTCTGATGAAACTATTTATATTTAATAGTGATCACTTTTTAAATGTTTCAGATTCAAGTTTGTGGGAGAATAGCATATGTTTCTCAGAATGCATGGATCCAAACAGGAACTGTGCAAGACAATATTCTCTTTGGTTCTTCGATGGATAAGCAAAGATACAAAGAAACACTTGTGAGGTGCTCTTTGGAAAAGGACCTTGCAATGTTGACACATGGAGATTGTACTCAAATTGGGGAGAGAGGAGTAAATCTTAGTGGTGGTCAGAAGCAGCGTGTTCAGCTTGCTCGTGCACTATACCAAAATGCAGACATCTATCTTCTTGATGATCCTTTCAGTGCTGTTGATGCCCATACAGCATCAAGTCTTTTCAATGTAAGGATCCAAATTCATAAAAAAGTGTGAAATACAGTGCTATTTGACCATGACTTTTTAAAAAAATCAGTTTTTTTCTGTAGGAATACGTCATGGGGGCTTTGTCAGACAAGACTGTTCTTTTGGTGACCCACCAAGTGGATTTCCTGCCTGTGTTTGATTCCATTCTGGTTTGTGTACACAAGTGATCCTAACCTCCCTCTTGTCTTTTTGTGCACGTGCACACATTTTCCAGAAGCAAGTTTTCATACTTAACATAGTCTTATGTCTAATTAATTGAATCATTATACGAAATAGAAATGGCAGTAGTTCCATTTCAACTACTTGGACAGGGGAAAAATTGTCTCAAATGGCAAATTTATGAATCTGTGCCTCCAAATTTATTTTATAAACTGCATTAGTTTACCGATTTCATCTATGGATTTTTTTGTTATGGCAGTTAATGTCAGATGGAGAGGTTATTCAATCCGCACCTTATCAAGATCTGTTGGCATGCTGCGAAGAATTTCAGGACCTTGTAAATGCCCACAAAGATACTATAGGAGCGTCAGATATTAACAACATGCCCCTCCACAGAGCAAAGGAAATATCAACAAAGGAGACAGATGATATTCATGGAAGCAGATATGGAGATTCTGTGAAGCCATCACAAGCAGATCAGCTGATAAATATAGAGGAAAGAGAAATAGGTGATACAGGTCTTAAGCCTTATACACTGTACCTGCGCCAGAACAAAGGCTTTTTATATGCCTCTCTCGCTGTTATTTCCCAGATAATTTTCATATGTGGGCAAATATCACAAAATTCATGGATGGCTGCTAACGTTGAAAATCCTAGTGTTAGTACACTGAAGTTAATAGTCGTGTACATTGCTATCGGAGTTTGCTCAATGTTCTTCTTGATATCTAGATCTTTATGCATCGTAGTCCTTGGGATGCAGACTTCAAGATCCTTATTTTCGCAACTACTTAACTCACTGTTCCGTGCACCTACGTGCTTTTATGATTCTACTCCTCTAGGAAGGGTATTGAGCCGGGTAAGAAATCTTAAACATATGTGAAACATTTGGATACTTTCGATTAGTGGATTAAATTGTTGATTCCTCATGCAGGTCTCTTCAGATTTGAGTATTGTTGACCTTGATGTTCCATTCTTCTTCATGTTTAGCATGAACGCCAGCTTAAATGCATATAGCAATATGGGGGTATTGGCTGTTGTCACATGGCAAGTTTTGTTTGTCTCGGCGCCAATGATAATTTTGGCGATTAGGTTGCAGGTAATTTTATGTGAGTTATTCTTTATGACTACAATTCTTGAGTTATTTCATCTACTAATTGATGTTCTCTGCTGCTGTTTTCATTTTTCTGTTCAAACTTCCTGTCTACTGAAGTCTATTAAAATTTGGTTATGCAGAGGTACTATTTAGCTTCGGCTAAGGAATTGATGCGGATCAATGGCACTACCAAATCTGCTCTAGCTAATCACCTAGGTGAATCAGTTTCAGGGGCTACAACAATCAGGGCCTTTGAGGAAGAAGATCGTTTCTTTGCTAAAAATTTGGAGCTTGTGGACAAGAATGCTGGCCCATACTTCTACAATTTTGCTGCAACCGAATGGCTGATTCAACGCCTGGAAATGATGAGTGCTGCAGTTCTTTCCTTTTCTGCTTTTGTCATGGCAATTCTTCCTCCAGGAACTTTTAGCCCTGGTAAGCAGTTTGTGGTAATTGCTAGCATCATTACATCATTTCATATATTGGACAAACTTAAAGTAGACAACAGGCTCTATGTTCATTGATGCCGTTTTTATCTGATCTGCATGAAATTGCTAGTTTTACTGCAAAGAATATGTTGCTAGGTCTCCAGAAGCCAGAGCATCCTGAAATCTAGTCATATAGCCAATCCTTTATAATAGTTCCTAGTACTTGATAATGCTGAGTCATGAATTGGATTAGAGTAGAATTACTTTTTTTAATGAAAATGCAAACTATTTCGATATAATTATCCTACTTGGCACTGTTGAATCACAAGAAGAAAAAGAATTCCATTTGTTGCATGCCTGTTGGGCAGGATGATCTGTTGAGTATGAAATACTGGTATTTCTGATGTACCCATATTCCACGATTTTGTGTGGAACCTTTTCAATTCCTAGGAAATAAACTGTTTCCTTATCAAATCCCCACAAATTTCCGCATTCCAAACAAGGCCTAAATGTCTGCATGTTTTGGGAACAGTGAAGTTTTAATGGCACTATTAATATTTGTGTGTCAGAGTCAACTAAATTTAAGCATTTGTTAGAACATATTATGAAGAAATTGATATTGTCTCCCAGAACGCTAATCACTTTTATACATGCTTGTGCAGGTTTTGTAGGAATGGCATTGTCCTATGGTCTATCCCTGAACACATCTTTTGTTTTGTCTATTCAAAACCAATGCAACCTTGCAAATCAAATCATATCTGTGGAAAGGGTTAAGCAATACATGGGCATCGCAAGTGAAGCAGCAGAAGTTATCGAGGAAAATCGGCCAGCACCAGATTGGCCCCAAGTTGGCAAGGTGGAGCTTAGAGATTTGAAGGTAAATGTATTTTCATGTAAGGCTGGAGTACAAGGTGAAATCATTTTGGTGTCCTAAAAAGTTGTTCTGCTACTGATTTTCATTCAACAGATTAAGTACAGGCAAGATGCTCCTCTTGTACTGCATGGAATTAGTTGCACGTTTGAAGGTGGAGACAAGATTGGTATAGTTGGTCGGACAGGAAGTGGCAAGACAACTTTGATTGGTGCTTTGTTTCGTCTTGTTGAACCAGCTGGAGGAAAATAATCATAGATTCTGTGGACATCACCACAATAGGCTTGCATGACTTGCGTTCACGTTTGGGCATTATTCCGCAAGATCCAACACTTTTCCAGGGTACTGTAAGATACAATCTAGACCCTCTCGGGCAATTCTCGGATCAACAAATATGGGAGGTAAGATGTGTACCCTATAAAGTTATTCACGTGTCTTTAATTGTATTCAATAATTGGATCAGCTTACCATGAGAAAAGGTTACTTTCAAAGAACCAGATGTAATATTGAAATCATGAAAGTTGTTCTCTTTTCTTGACAGTGACGATTTATTCAGTTTCTGTGATTAAATACTCCAAGGTTTTGAAAGTTTGTCAGATATAACCAGTCTTCTTTATGCATATGGAGACCTTCATAGAAATCACTAATGATATTTGCTACTCTTTTGCAGGTTCTTGACAAATGTCAACTTCTTGAGACTGTCCAAGAGAAGGAACAGGGATTGGATTCACTTGGTAGGGGCAGCGTTCAACATTCTTTTCGTAGATATCTTTTGTCGTACTAATGTTGTAGCATACATGGAGCTACCTTATTTATAGTACTAATTGTGATATTGTCGCATAGTTGTGGAAGATGGGTCGAACTGGAGCATGGGTCAAAGGCAGCTCTTCTGTTTAGGACGTGCACTTTTGAGACGGTGTCGCATCTTAGTTCTTGATGAGGCGACAGCCTCTATAGACAATGCAACTGATGCTATCCTTCAGAAAACAATCAGAACTGAATTCAAAGATTGCACTGTTATTACTGTTGCACACCGTATTCCAACAGTTATGGATTGCACTATGGTCCTTGCAATGAGCGACGGTACACCTTTCTTATCGCCTAACTTAATAATACAAATACATTTATCCTCTTATAATCTTTATCTAATGGATCAGCACTGCTTATTCTGGAATATATGAATAATACTTGAAACTACATGTACTGTAGTATAATGAGTGAATAATTCTGCTTCCCTCCACCCCCCTTTTATAATGTGATGCTTCTAAATTTTATTTGCATTTTCCCAACAATGTATCCCTACTAGCTTTCTGTACTAATGTCATACCGTGAACACTAACCAACAATTAAAAACATATAATTACCTGTTTTTCCTTTTTTGGATAAATTGTTCTAGATTCTAAAAGAATGTCTCATGATAGATGTATTTCCACAAATCCATCCTACTAAACTTCATTCACTTCCAGGGAAAGTGGTGGAGTATGACAAACCTATGAAGCTCATGGAAACTGAAGGTTATCTCTTCCGAGATCTCGTCAAGGAGTATTGGTCATACGCATCGAGTGGAAGTATTTAGGTGAAAATATGTATCCACATGCTGCAGCATTTTGTGAGTTAACAGAGGCAGAAATCTGTATCCATATTAAGAGGAAATTTGCCGGGTCCATATTAAGAGGAATTCGTTCTATTTGGGGTCTGAAGAGAAGACAGTGCCTCAGCCAGTATTGTAGGAAAATGCGTTTAAGTCCACATCTACTCGTTACCTGAAATTTTGAGCAATATGTGGTGCAACTTTTGTCCATGGGTCTTCTGCAAATGCTTAACAGAGTAAAATACACAAACATTTCATCGCTGAAGTGTTCAGATGTACGAAAGGTTAAATGAGATGCTCATCAAGTCTGTAGATCATGTTAGTACAGCCAGTACTGTACTGGAGATTTTGTAGACTACTTAGAAAAAATATTCAATATATGTGATCTTTATTATTATTATTTTTGGCATAGCAACCAAATTTGAAGTGTGTACACACAAAAATGTTTCAATCTGATATCTGATCTGTTTTTCCATAGCCAGTAAATCAAATCGTGTATACATTATTATGTAATAACCTCTTGTTCATTTTTGTGAATTTATAATCAATCTATATGGTTCGGATATTTTATTTCAATCTCCAAATAATTTTATATGAAAAAAAGAAATTCAGGAACATAATCACCTGAAAATCACACATGAATTCTTTTGATCAAAGGAGCTGTATTCTGAGTTCAAATGCATTTTCATGCGCAAACTTCAGAGGAAAACAACCCCCATTTTTCTTCAACTTCAGTGCGGTATATATCGGTCGCATCAGTATATATATCCAGAGAGTACTTCAAGATGACAGAATGCAGCAACGCATGCATCAGATTGATAATCGATCACTTCTACACATAGCTAGCTTTTCTCTCCTTTCCTAAATATAATCATTTCCTAAGTTGTTTAGCAAAAATTCAAATTACAGAGGAACTTTTAGTAATCTTTTTGATCAAATTTTGAAATTGCTTAAATTCCTCTTCGAAGCATCTGATTGGCTGAAAATGCCTGGATTTTCGTGCATTGGTATTAGTGTCAAAAAACATTTATATCGTGTGTAAAAATTTGAATCTTATAAATGCTTAATTTGAGAATGGAGGGAGCAGTAGCAAGCTACCTAGGTCGTGTGTCATCCACAATCCTACCCACTCGAGGTTAACCAAGAATCTCTCCTGCTTTCGGTGCTCGATCACATTCATTTTCATTTCACCTCCCTTCCTTCTTTTCTTGCCATTTCTTTCAAGCCCATCTGGACTTCATCAAGACGATCACTCAATAATCTTTCCTCATGTTTTCACCTTTCTTTCTTTCTTTTTCCACGCATCACTTTTCAGACACAGACAGCCATCTCGCAGGCCTTCAGAAGTTCAGAGTGCTCACCAAAGTCTGAAACTTCGTACGCTGTCACACGCGTAAATCGCTCGGTTTTCATTCATGCGACGACGCTGATGTAATGTAAACACCTGATAGGCGACATGGTTAGGTTATTGTTTTAGCTCTGAAAGTGAAGTCCACTCCATTGCCTGCACCCAAAATCTTATCTTCAGTGCAAGTCAAATGATGAGAAAGGTTGGAAGAAGATGTAGGTGAGATCTGAATTTCTGCCTACCAAGGAATGTTTAACAGTTAGTGAGCAGTAGCCATTTGGACTTTTTCACAGAATAAAAGGAGAGATCAGATGTTGTCAACTGACATGAACTGGTAAAGGTTACTATACAAAGTATTACAGTAACATGATAATGATCATCAAGTTGAAAGGTGTTCAGGATGTAGCAAAAAAAGTAGTATCTTAGTTTCAGCAGTCAGCTAGTACCATTCTTGTAAACCTTTGAATTGCTAGTGCCCTTCTTCATGTAAAATTAGCCAGTACAAACTAAATTTCATGTAAAATTTCCTGTCCGGCGTAGCCCCTGTCTCCTTGCTGCGCTGCGGCTCTGTGTTTTCAGATTTGGTACAGTGCGCAACCTCTGTTTCTCGCGGAGGAAGTAGTAGGATACAGGAGCTATAGTCGTTTATTAATTTCTCTTTGATTCCCCTAGACTCTCTGTAAGAGGGCTAGGACCGGCGACTTCTCGCCGTTTGTAATCAAAACTTTTACTCCCCAAAGTCTTAATAAAATTGGTCGGCCAAATCTTTAGACCGCACCCGACAAAAAAAATAGCCAGTGGAAACTAAATTTTGGCAGGAACTGAACTAATTCCTGCCAAAATCTTATAAAATTCCTGCGTTTCAAAGGAGTCATAAAAACTGCATTTTAATCAGGAGTTTGCGTATCCGACACCTGCCACCTGAGAGGCTAAAGAACAGCTATACTTTTTTTTTAAGGTGTAAAGCATTCTACCACACTGAAATCAGATATGCACCCACTTACAAAAAGAAATGCAGAAAATAAAAAAGGTGATTATCATGAGGTCGCTTGCTAGAAATGGAACCTTCACTCACCAATCACCATTTTTTCAAAGCCTAGACAGTAGATTCACCTCGAAACGGAGTGTCGGCAAACGGAATAAAACGAACCAAAAATTTCAGCAAAATGGAGCAGAGCTTTGTGCGCCGTAGTTGTCACGCTGTTGATTAATGCGATTGGAATTTGGATGAAAGAAAAAGATTTCTTCAGCCGCCGCGGCCGCCTTCTCCTCCTCAGTGGACGCTGGATTTGATTCTCATCATTTCTCAGACACAGGATCGAACGCCACGACAGGATCTAGCAACTGTTGGTGCACATTGAACACGGTGTCAATCATATCACGGATAATTGTCATTACTTTGCAAGATTCTGAAAAAGTCTGAAGAAATACAATTTCGTATTTGTCTGAATCCATCACTTTTCTCTTTTTCAGGAGAAAGGATGATGATCATTCGCTTCTCTTGGCTTCCCGGCCACTCACCATTTCCATTTCATGCCGTCGTTGCACATTTCTGCACGCGCAATGTGCGCCATTTTCAGATAGAGACGCGAGCGAGCATGCGTGAGCGATTGCATGCTCGTTGCAATCCACCCAGTTTTTCCACGAGCATATATATCGCAGCAGTGTTCATCCAATTTACAGAAAAAGCTAGTGGATCCATGCATGCATCAGAAGCTTTCAGACACCAGTTCACCACATCTCCTACAGTTGTTCTACTAATCGTGCGACCTTTGCAAGATAAGCTTAAGGAGAAAAAAGACTATGATTCAGACACGATTCATCCTCTTTTTTTCTTTTTTGCACTTTGCAATGCGAATTAGCAGCAGAAGAAATGTCACACGGCAACAACCATTTCAGAAGTCAGAAGAGAAAGACATTGCATTGCCAAAAGGTCTCTGAAAATGGAGGTCTCTGTCGTCGTCTGCTCTGCATAAGCTTTGACTTGGGTATTGGGTTTGTTAGAGGGAATCTGGACATTGACATTGTTCAGTGAAATTCCAGGTCAAGATTCTCCCTTCAAGGGGACGTGAAAATTTATCTTGTGTTTTACAGTTTTCTCGACTAGAGATTATTCAATCTACCTTTATAAAAGAAAGCTCAAGAGAGTTCTTACATGATAGAAATGGAAATATCAACTAGGATTGGAAGATAGCGATGCCGCGTGCTCTAGTAATTAATGAACTTAAGTACACACTTACAAGGATTGATTCATACATCCACAGTGATTTCTGAGTAACTAATAAATTTAACAAGAATACAAGAGCAGAAGATTATTAAATTTTGTACCTATAATCAGATCATATGTAAAAAAATTAAGAGAAAAACAACATCCAGCAATTAATTATGGCAGAGAAAAAACGGCAAAATGCATGTACATTTCATCTTGCACTTACAAGTAAAGTTTTCCTCTTTTTCTCCTGTTTTTCTCGTGTTTTTCTTCCCCATGTAACCATGTTAGATTCTTGTCTACTAATTAACGTGATAGTCATCATACCCTAATGTCCTAATGATTTAGGGCAACACAAAAAAAAAGAAGAAAGAGAAAGGTAGGTCGAGATTGAGCTGTGCATATGTCAACGGTCAACCACACCCTGCTACACCTTGAAGTCTGCAGCCTCGTCCTGCACCTTGGCTCCGTCGAGCGCGGCGGCGCCGGCGCCCTCCTCGGCGTCGTAGCTGGCGTGCACGCTGTAGAGCACGTAGACGAGCAAGGCGGCGGCAGTGAAGAAGCCGAAGCGGACGTAGGACGGGCGGTCGAGCGAGCCGAGGAGGAAGACGTTGAGGAACACCGACGCCGCGGGCACCCACGGCATGGCGGGGACGCCCCACAGCTCCGGCCGGCGCGCCTCCGGCACCAGCGCCTGGAACGCGCCGACCGTGGCCACCGCGCCGGCGCCGCACGCGACGAGGAGGCCCGTCTTGGAGCGCCCCGCCGGCGCGAACTGCCACAGCAGCGTGAAGCAGAGCGCGACGAAGGAGAAGGCGACCAGGAACACGAGCGTGGGCCACGCCGCCGCCGCCGCCGCCGCGCCCGCACGGTGGTCGTTTACGGCGACGTAGCGGCGGTAGACGACGGCGTTGGCCACCATGTAGAAGACGAAGAGCGTGCCGATGGAGACGAGGTTGAGCAGCACGTCGAGCTCCGTGAACAGCGCCAGCGCCGCCGTGAACACCCCTGAACACACCAAACTGTCAATTACAAAAACACCCAAAAAAGCGCGGGAACCACTGCCTTTTTTTCTTTAAAAGAAGATTCAACTATTTTGGATCATTTTGGCGTTGAATCCATGTAGACATCCACGAGCAGAGGTAGGTTAGGCGTTCTCATCGTCGGTTTCGATTGAGCCAGAATAGACCCAGCAGCGCACTAAGTACAAATTAACCAGTTTGTGTGGTGTTCGTTCGTTTCTACTGTTGATATTTGGAGCCCCCCAAAACCCCGTGTCCATGTCTGCTGCTTTATCATTCATTCATGCAAGCCTCCCATGAGTAAAACAGTTGCGAAGGCAAAGAAAAAAGTCCACAAAAAGCAACCACTATGTAGAATATAGTTGCAATGGGCTTTTCGCTGTCGTTCATAGAAAACGAATAGTTGGTTTGTTTGGTAGAGCTCTCGCTTCTAATTTTTCTTTTTTTCTTCTATTTCGTCGACTAGTGCTACCATATTACTATGGATGTCTAGATCAAATATTCGAGCATCAATTTGAAAAGACTAAACTTAAATTAATTATAAAAATAATTACGAAGAATAATTCACGAGATGAATCTATTAAGTTTAATTAATTTGTGATTAACAAATATTTACTGTAGTACCACATCGTCCAATCATCTCATTAGATTCGTCTCACGAATTATTCATCGATTATGAATAAGTTTCGTAAATAGTCCACATTTAATATTTTAAAATAACATCTGAACATTTAACGGGATAGAGATTAAATTTGTGATGGTAAGATAGTTAGATAGGCTCACCAAGAAAGGCGGAAGCGTTGACGGGAGTGGCGGTACGGGGGTGCACCCTGGCGAGCCACGCCGGCATGACGCCGGAGCGGCCGATGACGCAGAGATACCTGGCCTGACCCAGCATCGCCACCATGAGCGACGTCAGGATGCCGAGGCTAGCGCCGGCACCGATCACGTTCGACACCCACCCCCATCCAGACCTCCCCTTGAACGCCCCCGAGAAGGGTGCCTCCGTGTCAATCTGCACCACCAAAACAAAAAAGACATTCTTAATTTCAAAATTTACCACCCACTATTACCTGGTGCATGACAATTATCAGTTATTACCACCGTAATTAGTGTCAATTGTTTTCATGGTCCATAGAAAGACAGATTAAAAAAAAGAGGAGGCATAGAAAAGGTGAATTTTTGAGATGCTTCAGTGATGGGTCATCTACTAGCTAAGAAAGTACAGTGGTCTCAGTGTAGGGGCGTCCTACGATGGGGACAGCAGATTCACCACGAATGAAGTCGCAGGCAGGCAGGACAAACATCCCAAAAAGGCAGAGAAAAGAAGAAAAAAATAAGCAGAAGCTGAGCTGCATGGTCGATCTCTACTGCGCCACTTCACCACAGCTCCCCAAACATATTCCCAGAATTATCCCAAGTAAAAGTTGAGACAACACCACGAGCTACCTACATGCCTATCCAGGAATCCTGACTTTGCCGTAGACGGAATCCTGGAACATGTCAGGATTTGGTTTCTCTCAAAAGTTTGCGTTGATCGATGTACACGGATTTGCCGTTGGTCTCCGTATTAATTTTCGAGCCTTTGTCAAAAGGAACATATTCACGGTATCTATAATAACATATGTCCTTCAAAATAAACCAATCTTTATTCCAAAATAAACCATTCTAAAATTAAACGTAATGTCAGATTGTTTTATTTTAACACGAAAAAAATATGTCTTACATACAATCAGAAAATAAAATAAAATATACAGTAAAGCTAATAATTTAAAAACGATTACTTTAAAATTATTATATTGTATAATGACTTGGTTTTAGTAAGAAAGCCAAGTAGAAAAAAATACTTACTGCGTCGTAGGGGAGGAGCATGGACATGGAGACGGCCATGAGGCAGTAGAGGAAAGTGACGAGCACGACGGAGCCGGAGACGCCGACGGGGATGTCCGCGACGGCCGCTCCACCTCCTCGGCCATGGTGGACACGGCGTCGTACCCGATGTAGCTCAGGTACACCATGGCGGCGCCGTTGAACACGCCGGCGGCGCCGTGCGGGAAGAACCCACCGGGGTTGTGCGCCGGGTCGGCGGGCCGCGTCAGGTTTCGGGTGTCGCCGCGCCAGAACCCCATCACTATGATGAACAGGATGAACGCCACGTGTACCGCCGTCACCACCATGTTCACCACCGAGCTCTCCTTGGTGCTGAAAACAGCAGAGATTTTTTTCTTCAAAATAATAGAATCCAATTTACTCATGAACAAATACTGTCAAGAATTTATGAACGTGCAAATCCTACATTTCTTCGAAACGAAACGTGTTAGTGTCTTTATGGTCCTCTGTATGGTACCTACTAAATGTGATATTAAAAAATGTGTTGTTGCATGACTGCTTTTGAGAAATATTATTTTCACAATTTTATCATTTATGTTCACTTGGGAAATGGATGGATTGTTTGTTGTAACTGATAAGCAACACCTAGAATAACAACTTTTGAAAAGGAGAAAGGATTGCTCATGTTGCCTACAGAAGTCAGAGAGAAGAGAAAAGAAGGCATGGTGGTTGTAGACTTGCACACATTGCACAACACTGAATTAGAATAGTCATGGGCATGCACAGCAAGATTCTTTTCCTCTGCCCATAACAAAATATCTCAAAAATTTCAAGAATGGATAGAACTTGAGGAATTTTAATTAGCCCCCACTTGCTCTGAACCTTTTGGAATGTAGCCATATCAAAGAAAACTATAGGTTCCCAGAGCAGTTGGTTGCAGAGCAAAGGAAAACAAGCAGCAACCACCAGAACCAACCAACACCAGTAACCAAGAAAAAACCCCAAAGGCTGATCAATGATCATTGATTGATGAATACAGAACACTTGCAAGAACAAAGTCCAAAGAAAGAAGAAGAAGAAAATTATAACATGGGACCATTGATACTCCTACACATTGATAAAATAGGAAGCCTACTTGCTTCGTAATTCGTACTTTGGAGTCTTGTGTCAAGAGGAACACCATGGTCAAAAAGAAAGTACCGTGACAACAAGCAGAGAAGACAACACAAGAGAAAAAAATAAATTTAATATATAGCTGATAAAAACCAAAATGATAATTCATGAAAACAACTTCAATACCAATTTGATAAAAACCAATGCTAAAAATAAACTACAAATATAAAAATCTCAAATCAACTCTAAAACTAGAATTAAGTTATAAAATTTAAATTTTAATCGGGACTAATAAACTGAAAGACAACAATCGATCTGAACAAGGCAAATGTACACTTGCAAAGAGAACATGGAGGAAAAAAGAGAGAAACTTGTGTTAATTACCTGTAACAGATGCAGACGGAGATGAGGAGGATGACGCCGACGGCGACGAGGTCGACCTCGTTGAAGCCCTTGGGGAGGCCCGGCACGGCGATCCGCCACTTGCTCGGCGCGTCGACGCCGACGGCCGTGCCGAGGTACGCCGTGAAGCTCCGGGCCACGGCGGCATTGGAGAAGACGTACTCCATGATCAGGGTCGCCCCCGTCAGGAACGCCGCCAACTCCCCTGAATTATTTATTATTCACCAACATAAAAACCACACTTCAGATTCTTCAACAAAAAACATCACAAATTAAGAACTTGATCAAACTCACTCAAACAATGCCAAATGCTACATGCAAATTACTTAAGTATAGCAAACAAAGTTAAAAAAATGGTGTTGCATGCAAATTACAGAGGAAAGGCAGGATCTTTATTTTGGTGTTGCATGGTGGATTGTGAAAATGAGTTGGGTCTTGTGTGCATTTGAACGAAAAGAGCAAGGCCTTTGGGAGATGCAAGAAAGGGACTTCCAACATTATTTGGATATGAATGGATGTCCGTGTGTGTGCGTGTGCATTAAAATTGGTTGAAAGTCACACTCAAAACTTTTAGAGAGAGCAATAATACATTTTTTCTTCTGTTGTTCTCCATGCTTGTTTTAATCCAGCATCAGTTGACAAATCAGTTCAACCAGCAAAGCTTGGGAAATTAGGATATTGTAAATCTTTTTAGTTACAAGGGAGTTTTGTACTGTTGAACTTTACTACTTCACTCCTAACGGTGTCCTTCTCACGATTTGGACACAAATTCTCTACTGTTGGAAATGAGGGTCTTTTTGGGTAAAATAATGATAAAGGCGAAGTCTTTACCATGGCGACGAAAAAGATGAAAGCATTTGACAAACACAAAGAAAACAAGTAAGCAGACAAGGAAAAACAGATACTCTTCGAAGAAAAAAAGGGGAAACAAATCCAGCCCTAAAAGTAAATGATGAGCCAAAGTGTCCAGTATGGTACCTTTTTAAAACTAAAAATTAATTAAATACAAACAAACAACAACTGCTAGATCACAAAAATGTACCAATCAATGACAACACAAGTACTCCAAATTTTTATCATAAATATACTCCAAATGACTCGTGAGATACGAAAGGACAACACAGAAGAAGCAGGCTCAGAAGCGTCATGTTCATGAGACGACATCGCACTTGGACATGAAAATGCGCAAAAAAAAAAGGTATGCTTCTTGTGAGGCTTCGATCAACGTACTGGACAAGAGGAAGAAATGGAAAAATGAGATATAGAGATAAAACCATCAAATATTTGAGAAAAAAGAAGTCTCCTTTTTAAAAAAAAAATTCGGCATGTCATTTCACAATGCCATGAAAATAATCGCACGAACGAATTGAAAACCAGCAGAATCAGTAACAAACTAATTTTGATACCAAAAGATAAACGAATAGGAAAAAATGATTTTGGCATTGAAAAAATGATTTTGGCATTGTTTGTTTTGAGTATATATGCATGGCAAGAGATAGGATCCGTTAAAATTGGCGTCAATGGCAACGCTATCTGTAACTAACGGCCATGGCTGGCAACGATGGGCCGGGGCAGCTCACCGAACGTGACGCGGAGGTAGCTGAACGCGCCGCCGGCGACGGGCATGTCGACGGCGAACTCGGTGTAGCAGAAGGCGGAGAGGAGCGCGCATAGGCCGGCAATGGCGTACGACACCACGACGCCGGGGCCCGCGTAGAGTCGCGTGGCGCGCCCCGTGGTGACGAACACCCCGGCGCCCACCATGCCACCGAGCCCGAGCCCGACGAGGTCTGGCCACCGCAGCTTCCGCGCCATGTGCGCCCCGGAACGCGCGCGCACCCGTGTCATCTCCTCGCCGGGCGACGTCGCGGCGCACGCGCGCCGCGCCAGCCGCCGCGGCGTCTGCGCCAGCGCGCGGCCGTAGGCTCGCAGGCTCGAGAACGAGCCGGCGACGGCGCCGTCGTCGCCGACGACGCCGGCGTTCGAGTCCATCGTCTGCACCACCAGCGCGCCCTTGTCCATGGCAGGCGCGTTCCAAGAATCCGTCGAGCTCCTAGACACCGTGTTCCTTGATGGTTTTCGAGATCGTCGGGGTGCGCCGCGCCGGTGCGTCGGGCGTGGCGAGTGAAGGCGGCGAGGAAGGAGGAGAGACTCGAGGTATATAAAGAGGCGGAGATGGTGGGGACTTGAGGTGGTAATTTCTCACGGTGGCTCGATGATAGTGACGGCAAACGGTTCCACGAAAAATGTTTACATGGAGTCAACAAGTTAACCTATTCAGATTGATCGATAATTTTACTTATAGTCAGGTAGATTACTAATTACTTCATGTTTTATATGAAATTGTTTTTCTAATTCTTTTCTAAGGTTTAGAGAGACGTTGGGGAAAAAACCGAAGTCGTGGATTAGCTAACATTGCAGCTTATTTTAGTTCCCCCACTATGAATTTTGTACAAGTGATTTTCATCTAAATCTACTTGATTTCAGTACAAACAGACTCTTTATGCATATAACTAGGGATAAAAATCGTAATGAAGTAGTTCGGGTAGAGCTATCGTCAATAAGAACTACGTTTGTTGATAACGATGTTGGCTCTCTTTTTGTCTCAACTCAGAAAACTATAGAGATATAAGAAACTAAAAACACAAAAGGAGGTACGAGGGTACGATTTAGATTTTTTTAGAACACAAAACTTTATATTAATTTCCTTTGTTCTAAATAAAATCAACGTTATAGTATCACGAGTCATGGTGTTAGTGTTACATTCAATACTAGGTTAATATAAATTTAATATATAGATAGTAAAATTTTAGGAATTAATATGATTTAAAAAACTTTAAATATTCTCTGTTTCAAATGAGACCTTACGCGAATTTTTACTCGAATTTTTCATAAAAGTTACTGTGAGGAACCAAGACAATCTGCACATCGAACTCGGCAAGAATTTATTTTGGAACAAGATTCTGTACGTTTAATATTGTCCTGATAGTGTTAAGTGTCACATTATACTGTTTAATTAAAAGAAAATAATTGTCTAAATTGAACCTAACTGACTACAGCGATGGTAGCTGTATCATAATGGTATATGTGTATATATATAGCACCACTAAAAAGATCCATAGAGAAAAGCATTCCGAGGATTTGAGCTAAAGTGGAGCTAGCTCTAGAAACAGTGACATTGCAGGTTTGGTTTTGAAGCTTCCATTGTATAATCCCTTTGAGACACGTTGCGAATCTTATTTCTTCTTTGAGCGAAAAGTTAGTTATCCGTATACCTTTGTACCACATGTCTACATGTATGCCGTACATACGAGAAAAGAGCTAATTATTCAAATAAAATAAAACAACAATAACAAAAATTCTACGACGAAGCCAAAGTCATGTGTAGGTAACTTCACCCAAAAGAATTTAAATTCTGACATCACAAATAATACACACACGTAAGTTGGTCTCAACAAGATCAAAGATGTGTCGCTGATTTTAATCTTTTTGTTAGAGAGCATATTCGTGGGTGTATAAGTACAGTGTTGTGCGTGCTCGTCTGTGTGTAATAGAAAAAGAAGACTACACTATAATTAACTTTTGGGTCTTCTATCTTTTCTTTAGGATCAACCGTTGTTTGATTTTCCATCCGATGTCCTTTGCTCTTCTGTAAGTCATAAGATCTAATAGAAATTCATCGTCTCTCGTAAGCAATGAGGCTTCTTTCTCACCTCAAATTTCATTTTCATCCCCACTCCCCTTCCTCCTCCTCGACCACTCTGCCACGACCATTCGTAACAGCTTACACTCTTGGTTGTAGTGCCCTTTGTCGCTCCAAACCACTCTATTCTTATGGCTTTGCCGATGATCTATCCATTGCTCGCCTATCTCATATATTGTTACAGTGACACTACATCAGCCTTTTGTAGTGCCGCTCTACATCCCACCACCATTTTTCTGTTTCCCATGTTCTCTCCGTACATGTGAATGCTCCACAACCTCTGTCATATTGGTCATTCTTGTTGACGTAAAATGCGTCGTTTATACGATGGCATGAAAGATTTACTTTACTTCAATGCAGATTCTATTAATTTAGGTTTAGAGCGTGTCGCTTATTTTGATCATGCAACTAACAAGAATAAACATAAAATATTAGATCAATGGGCCGATGTCGATAGAATTTCGAATCGATTGGCTATAACCAATAAACTTATATATCAAAGTAATAAATTATCATTGGCCAAAATTAGATATAATATATATTTATAAATTTTCTAACATTATTACAATCAATCTCGAAAGATTGGACCTAACAGAGATAGTATAAGATTGGAAGTAATAAAATAGAGTATTAAGCAAATATATATTTATCTTTAGATATAGGCTTACATAAATCTTATCAACAAATTATAACCTAGAAGATTGGACTTAACCAAGGCAGGTTCAAGGCTAATAATAAGTTGAATAGATTTAAACTAGTCAATTCGTACTTTTAAGGTGATTGATATATTGAATCTAACTAAGAGAGTAAAAGCAATCAAAGAAAGAGCCGATACATCGGATAGGGAAAGTGAGCAAAAGCTAGATTAGTATATCGGACTTAATCGAGAAAGTACCAATTCCATCGATACAAGCGAAGTTGATAAGACTTACTTTCTTGCGAAGATCGAATTAGTATATCGACTTAACCGAGAAAGTACCAATTCCATCGATACAAGCGAAGTTGATAAGACTTATTTTTCACTTGGAGATCGAACTTAATCGATGCGAGACCAAACTCAAAAACAAGAACTCACAAACCTATAAAACTAGGGTGGCCATACGATGAAAGTTATTTATTAAACTATTGTTAATTTACAAAAGGCCACGGGCACATAATTTATACTCTTAGACGGTATAAGTCCGACTTAAACATGACTCCTATCAATTACTTTACAAGAAAAGGAAACTAACCAAATTTGATCGAACAAGACTCTTCATCAAACTTACAACTCATATCCAAATAGAAACTAAAGCAAACCTTCTCTGTTATAGAAGTCTATACAAACATGTTTCAACTCTTCTAATCCAACCTATGCAAGGTTTTATTTGGCAATCAAAATAACACCGTTAATCCCTTATTTGACTCATCTTTTGACTAACTGCATCTATCTAATTTTTTCCATTAACACCTCTACCATCGCATTGAAACATAATCCTTCATCGTCATCATGGCCTTTCCGATCCTTCATTAAAGAAGACGTCATTGCTAGGATCATGACCGTTGTTACCATCGTACTAGATTTTGTGCAAGAGAGAAGGAAAATTATCTAAGAGAGAAAAAGATGCCAATAAATATTGATCGATATATAATTGAAAAAATATCAATTAATTGATGGCGTATGGCCAACTTTAAGATCTATAACTTATTCAATTATCGATGGAGGAACCAACGATCGATGATCGATAATATTTACAGAGTATTTTCGTTAATTATCATAGTAGAGGTGTCAGCCCCAACAACGAAGCCTGGGTAACCATTCGATGGCTCTGACGTTGCCTATTGTTAATAGACTTACAGCGATGATATCCTGGCTGGCGTGGGTATTTTCACTAAAATTGGTTCAAATTTAAGTGGAGGGTGTACCAAATTTCTCGGTTGCAGGGGCGATGCATGGCCATGCCCATGTCGAGCCGGCGGCCGGCGTAGCGATCCCATGCCGTGCTGCTGTGCTGCTGATCCGTCTCGAGCGGTGTGCCCGCGCGCGGCCACCAAATTGCACCCCACCCACAGCTTTTTCTTTCTGGGTTTCGCAACCTGATCTGACACGATGGATAGAGCACTCACTACGTACAGTAAGTAGTAGGATCGCACGCTTGTCGAGGCCACTCACGCAGGCAGCAGCTGCAGCCTGCATCGCGCCCGCACTGCACTCGCTGTTCCACTCCACCTGTTGACTGCTGCGCCTCCTCCAAGGTTCACAATCCCAATGCCATCAAAATCCGCTCACACAAGATATCATAGGATTTCATAAAATTCATAAAAAAACTGGCAAAATTATTCTATCTTAAAATCGTTTCGATTGATTTAAGATAATAAATAGTAATAATAGAAAAATTAAATGAAGGATAATTATGGAAGTAAAGGGTGATATGTGATATTTTTATTGAAAAGCTTTCAAATATATTACAGTTACAATTTAATATAAAATTTAATTATATTGTAGCTGCACTAGAACTGTTTTAAAAATAGTTACATTTGAAAGTTACTTTTAAAAAAAACTTGTGATAATTTTTTCAGTAATTTTTTTATTATATCATGGGATAAAATTTGAATGCTATAAAACTAATAGAGCGAGTATTACAGTTCCACACAATTATTTTTTTCAAAGTGGGTCGTTCTATTTTTTTTTACTATGCGACCCATGTGATCGATTTTATGAGGACAGCTGTCAACGTGTGTGTTCCATGGATGGAACCACCATCCACGGTCGGACGTACGTACGCTAGCTCCATCACGTTGCTAGCTAAGTAGCCGCTGGATTGCACCCTAAAATGCACGCTAAATGCGGTCACGCTAGCTAATTGCACGCTACAATATAAATGTGAGCTTTAAGAATTTCAAATAGACATATATATATCGCTGGTGCTATGCTAGCTATAGTTTTGTTGAGTTATATCACTATACTAGATCGTGGGGGAAAGGCGAAGTGTCCTACGATATCCAGCAAAAAAAACGTAGAGATGAAAGGGACTATGTGACTTTGGTGATGACATGTAATGTAGGTTTCCCTACAAGTTTTTATTTGAGGCTCGTGGTTTCCCTACAGATAGGTTTATACCAAAAGATGCTAATTAACAACCGTATTATCATTAATTACCAACATCATCCATTAATTAGAAAATGTCAATTTGACGTGATGAATGAAGATCTCACTTGAGAATTTATAAGTTAACACAGTGAGAAATACATGTATACTATTACAAAACAAAAGACACGAACAACAATATACATCGACTTAAAAATATCTTCATTCTTCCATCACAGTTCTCTCAAAAAGAAAAAAAACTTCAACCGATCAACTCCATTCGTATGTACTCCGTGCCCTGCACAAATCTGTCAATCTGCATGCTTCAACCAATTGACTCTAGATATTTCTGCTATTCAAGGTAGGTAGTTAGTTCTACAGAGACAAAAACATGCTCACCACCATTTATATGTTTAATAAGCGTTATAGGTGCCGGTTGAATCTAATAAGTGCCGGTTTCTCAACCGGCACCTGTTAGTCGGCACCTTTTTCCTTTACAAAGGTGCGGGTTTAGGAACCGGCACCTTTGAGGTTCATGAGCCCAAAAAATAGCTCGAATCGAGCCGATGCATCGAGTAGCTCCTACAGAACCCCGTAGTTCCCCTAGATCCCCTCACCCTCGGGCGCATGAACAACAACAATATTCACAGATCAGTAATCAACAATATTCTCCAACAATATTCTCAATTCTCAACAACAATAATCATTCACATTCACGGATCAACCACAATCAAGAAAAAGTAGTGCACAAGATCAATAAAAATCAAGAATAAGAAAAAGAATAAGAACAAGTAGTGGAGGCGCCGCCGCCGCCACCTCCGCCGCCGGGTGCCTCCCTCGCCGAGATCCGGTGGGGAGGGCACCTCCACCCGCCTCCCTCTCGCCGAGATCCGGTGGGGAGGGCACCTCACCGCCGGCGCCGCCTCCCCTCACCAAATCCGGTGGGGAGGGCTCCTCCACCGCCCCTCCGCCGCCGTCCGCCTCGCCGCGTCCCCTCCTCCCGCCGCCATCCGGCCTCCGCCGCCTCCCTTCCTCCCGCCGCGTCCCCTCCTCCCGTCACCGTCCGGCCTCCGCCGCGTCCCCTCCTCCCGCCGCCGTCCCGGCCTCCGCGCCACCCTCCCGCCGTGTCCCCTCCTCCCGCCGCCATCCAGGCCTCCGCCGCCTCCCTCCTCCGCCGGCTTGAGATGAGAGTGAGTGAGAGTGAGAAGATAAGGATGAGATTGAGAGTGAGACAGTGGATGAGGCCGACCGACCAGTTTATACTATCTTTGTGCGGCTAAGCTCGGTTTACAGTGTCGGTTTTATTAAAAAAGACACCTATAATATACTATAGGTTTTGGTTTTTAAAAAAACCGACACCATGAAAGTATAGGTGTCGGTTTTCTTAAGAAACCGACACCTATAATAGATTATAGGTGTTGGTTTTTAGTATAGGTGCTAGGTTTTTAACTTTAGAAGGCTACCTATTGCTTTAATAGGTATTGGTTTTTACTGAACGATACCTATTAAGCCGACACCTATGTATGTTTTTGTAGTATAGTGTAAGAAGTGGCAATACTAACAGAACAAATGTTGCTATGTGCCAATGTATGACGAGATTGAATAGCTACTCGTCTAGTAACCTCTAGAATTTGAGTAAAATCGTTGAGTCTCACAATAATATATAGAAGCAAGCAAGCAAACACACTGACCTGAATTTTCTGCTATCGTTGTGCAGTTTTGCTGCGCACTGCTCCAAGCACATCAAGAACTGCAACAATCAGATCCATAGCTAGGAAGCGAAAAATCCATCAGGAAAGTAAACCCAATTTTTCTTCTTGCCCTTCTCGGGCACAACACGCACAAGGAAACGGATCAAAGAAAAAAACATAAACCGATCTAGCTTTCTTGATAAGAAGAACAAGAGCATGCCAATATTTAGAAAGCTATGGCATGAAGATTTCAAGGATCTAAGAAATATCTGCTGAGATCACACTCGAGGTGGAGTTTGAGAGGGAGCCGAAGCTATTGTTGCTACTGAATCTATCACAAAATAAATTGAACTGGGAGAAAGCAACCATGGAGATTTGGGTGATTTGTGAAGGAATTTAGCGGAAGGAAGGTATTTGAGAGGAGAAAGGACGGGCGAGCGAATGGATTTGAGACTTCAAAATTTCCTTTGTCGCCTAAGGAGTCTGAAGTAATGGAGGCAAGAACCAAAAAAGTTTGGTTTCCCTACTTTTCATTGCCCTGGAAATTTTACTACCGTTGGCACTTATGTGATATGGTTGGAGCTGCTCTTTCGCATGGTTCCTACGAATTGAGTTAAACTGCAGGGAATTTTTCTCTTTCTCTTTTGTTTTCAACATCTTGTCATATAGGGGATACATATGTTCCCTTTGAACAAAATGGCACTAGTAGGGAACAACTAAAACCGTAGGCGACACGAAGATTTCTAGTAGTGTATATCTATGCAATGTATATCATTAAATTTTAGGGGCGTGGATGCGATGCTCTCCTTATTTTGCCCTTAATATGCATGCATGCATCGATCTCTATATCCATTTTCTTCTTCTTGTGGTACATTATTGCATGATCTCTGTAGTAATTGTTAATCTATGGATTCAAAATCAAGATAACTGCAAAGCCGAAAAGAAATGATGCTAGTTAATTATTCGCATTGAATGATATCTTCAAAAGCTCCCATGTACAATTTCAACAGTATATATTATATGATATCTACAGTACTATCGGAGACGTACTTGTTGGAATAACCCTAATAATTAAGGGACAGTTCTTAGTTAGTCTGCTTAATTATATTTTTTCCTGCAACAATAATCTTCCATGAACCTTGACTATCGTAGACACACAAGGCAAGACGGCCGTCTGCCTGTCTGCAGAACCGTCTCTAATATAGCACAAGAGCACAAGCACACGGCTGTGCTGCCCAATATAATAAACTATTAATTACATATTACTACTGGCGAGTTGAAACGTATATATGATCACTTTTAGAAGCTGACGATATGATCACTTCCAATAGATCAATGGCAAATATAGGCTCAAATAATATGCATGCATTGATGCATGTCATGATTCCTTTTTTTGATTCGCCAAACGTGTGATTTGCATTGATCACATCACTATGTAGATAGAGTTAATATAGTACCTACGTACTAATATGAGTTTGCATCATGGGGAAAGCTTCTATCAATTGGAGGCATATAATAATGTTCACAAGGACATTGGTATATATTCGTTGTTGCTACACTTCACATATAGGATATCGACAAATTATATATGCATGAACATATATTCTTCAACATGCATGCATGCATGCTGCCTGTTTGAATAATTCTCAGCATACTAGTGTTCGATTTAATTATATATGCATCCATGCATGTCAATTAAGTGATGCAGTGTATAGTTCCAACCTCTGTCTGACACATGAACCTAGGTCTTAATTTTATAAAACTGATCATGACAAACACACTTTACTAGTAGCTATATCTTTATTGCAAATGACAATCGTTTGATATTGCAAATTATAAGTACCAACATTAGTTAATTAGTGCGAATTCAAGTCATTTCACAACAGAACTTTGATGCTGATCATGCATCTACCTAGCTAGCTAAAAGCATTGGCTAGCAGCTGGGAACCTCAGAAAGCTATACTAGTAGCTTACCTTGTGGTATCCTGCAGGCAGCCATGCATGCCAACAGTAGGGGAAACTATTTCGATCCTTAAGACGACGTTTTTTATTTAAAAACCATTTAAAGGGGACGTTTTATCGTTTATTAGAAAATCATCTAAATAGTTACGAGAAAATCTCAAAAAATTGCAACACTCATAAAACATATATATGCCACTCCATAATCTTATATCTAAACTCAACTCACATGTCAAAATATATATATATAAAGACAAATTTAACGTAATAATATAAATATATTGTTCATATCCTAATTTGTTTTTTTCTCAATGTATAGGGTTGAATTTAAACTTGATTTTTGGTGAACTACTAGATGCTCTACTACAGAATGAAAAAAAAATCGGAAATGTTAGAATCGACACCTATAGTGTTTTTTCTTAATACGTACCGACACTATACTCATATGTACCAATTCTTATAAAAACCAACACCTAAATGACTCATTAGTATCGGTTTATAAAAAATCAACATCTATATGTGATACATAGGTACCGGTTTTTAAAAATGCCGGTACCTATGGGTCGAACCGAGCCGAAGGCACCGACAAAAATATCTAGCTGGTGGACGGTTTTCTAAGTGCGGTCTTATCTTCCCATCTCCCATCCTCTCCTCTTCTCTTCTGACGCCTCTTCTCTTCTCTTCTGGCGAGGGCGCGGCCATGACGGTGTGGCGGGCAGCCTCCATCGTGGCGAGGGCGCAGCCTTCCCACGGCGACGCGCGGTGGGTGGGCTGCCTCCATCGCAACGAGGGCACGACCTTCTCACACAGGCTGGTGGCCTCCGCAGCGGCGAGGGCGCGGCCTTTCCATGGTGGCACACGGCCTCCCCATGGCAACACACAACCTTCCCCAAAGTCTCGACGGGCTTCGAACCCCACGCGTTGTCCTTGCCTGTCGCCTGCCTCCCTTTCTCGCCATGAGCTCGTGGCCTTCCAGATCCATCCTCCATGACCTCGAACGTGGCCAGATTCGTGGTGGCCGAGAGGGGGGAAGGGCGAGAGGGAGGTAGTGCGCTCGACGATGCTAGGAGGACTCCACCATGGCGAGCAAGGGCTGTGTCATCCTTTTTCTTCAAGTTTTGTGTTCTTGGATGCTGCAATTTTGTTCTTCGATGTTTTTTGATACCTTCAATCTCGGGATCTTGATGTTGATGAATGTGTTCTTGCTTGGATGGGATACTTTGGGGATGATGGAGCCGATGCATCGAGATACTTTTTGATCCCTCCTCATCAGTACCGCCTGCAATCTACCGGTTGGAAAATCCGACACCTATTTATGTTTGTGTAGTATTGATGTCACCATACTATATATTGTCATTTTGTTACAAATATTTTTTGTAACTGTTTGCATTGAATTTAGAAGAAAAAATATACGAAAGAACATCTTCTCTCGATCCTCTCACCAACAGTAGATCGAGATCATCCTTTTCAAAGGCGTCTTCGTCGTCTTACCTGAAAGAAACTGAAGGTGATCAGCAGATCATGCAGCAGCAGTCACCAACTTTGTTTATTGTTGCTATCTGCAATATCAGGGTTTTGCATTTCGTGCAACTATACCGTGCCACACCACGGCGGTAGCACGATTTTCGTGCGAAAACACGAAAACCACAAAAACCGTCGCGAGATGAACAGTAGTGTGATTTGAATTTGAGCCGATTTTGTTCATACCGCGGTTTTCGTCTATACCACGCGAAAACCGCACCAAAACCACGAAAACCGCGCCAAAAATCACGAAAACCGTAATTTAAATTTGAATCAAATTTAAATTCTTGTCGTCTACGGTTTTCGCTCCAACCACGCGAAATTTATTTTTGATAATATATATATTTTTGTGATAAAATGAATTTTTTCAAATTTTTTAAATTCGAAACCGTAAAAACCACGATGGTTTTCGCGGTAAGGGATATCTTAGTGCTAGCTGCCTCTTCCCAAATGATTATGCCCCTGAAAAAGTAGGCTCTAATTGAGTACTATCAATCTGAAACAACGAAATCTTGCTCGAGCTCTTGCATGCACAATTGCACATGCATTCAGACATGCAGTCAACATTAATATTGCTGGACTCAACTCAAAGCTCCAATTAAAGGGATCGATGTAAGTTCATTAATAACATTATTATGTCCAAGCTAGCTCCAGCAGCTTTATTTCCAGTCTGATCCACATCACTTTCAGTTTCATGAGCAATCGATCTATCAAAACCTAGCTTAATTGCATTTTTCAGATTAAATTTATTTCAGAGAACATGACTACACTCTCCTGGCGACTGGTGGCAGGACAATCGCTTCGATAAGATGTGCGCACTGGACGCTAATTATATCTTAGAATTCTAGATACGGATCCAAGATAAGACTACACGAGCAAAACTGACGATCACCCGTTTTTCTAGCTATATATCCATTGGCACTAAAGAAACAGTGGACGGATCACCACAGAATTGCATGCATGATCATATCATATCGGTGGCCGATCGATTTGGTTAACTGAAGTGACGACCATGCAACTATATATAAAAGACAGGGCGTTGTCAAGTCGTTAATCTCATCTCCTGTAGCTAGCAACAGTTGCCATGGCAACATGCATATCTCGATAATGGACACCAGAGAGAAGGAAAGGCTAGCTAATTAACTTGCTAGCAGCTCTGAGCTGCAAATTAAGCCTAGCTACAAAGGGAGAAGTGACGGCTGATGTACTGCATGAAAGAAATTGAAGTACAAGGCGGAAGAGATGGCCCAAAAGAGTTAGGTTTCTGTAGAGGCATATGTTCAGCTAACTAGCAGCTGATGCTGATTCATATTCATCCATGACACAGTACACTACTCTACTTGAGTAGTAGATCGATGGTGGTTCAATATTGATTATTTGACTTTAAATCACTGATAGGTGTTCATCGGCCCATTTAAAATAAGAAGATTTAATGTCTAAGAAACCTTTTTCATGATAGTCTAATTAGCTACCTACACTAGAGATTCATAGGCTTGGCCAGTGGCGGAGAAAGGCACCCTCCAGCCCGGATGACTAAGGCCCTGTTTGGTATTTTAGTCAAGTGACTAAAGATTAGTCTCTAGACTAAATATTTTAGTCTCTGCCTGTTTGGTTCGAGGGACTAAAGAGGACTAAAGGAATGTGCAAAGACCATATTGCCCTCATCGTGCCATTGCTTCCGCACCTTTCACTGTCTTCAAGCGGGAGGACGTGACGCGCAGGGCGGCCGTGGACGGCGTCGGGAGCGCGCGGCGGTCGGGGGCAGCGCCGGGCGGCGCGGGGAGGCCGCGGGCGTCGCCGGGCTGCGCGGGGAGGTCGGGGCGGCGCCCGAGCTGTGAGGGCGGTCGGGGCGGCGCCGGGCGGCGCGGGGAGGCCGCGGGCGTCGCCGGGCTGCGCGGGGAGGTCGGGCGGCGCCGGGCGGTCGGGCGGCGCGGTGCGGCGCGCGGCGGTCGGGGCGCGCGAGCGGTGCAGGGAGGCCGCGGGCGTCGCTGGCCGGCGTCGGGAGGATAAGGGCGACGCGGAGACGGCACGGGAGGAGGCAGCGCAATAGCCAAGGGCATGGATAGGAAATGTGCAGATTAGTCCCAATTAGCACCTATCTTAAGGACTAATCATCATATGCTAATTTAGTACGTTTTAGTCCCTGCTGTTTGGGTATTTAGGACTAAACTCTAGAGACTAATGGGATTAGTCCCTCAACCAAACAGGGTCTAATAGTGCTTTTGGTTATTAATTTTTATAGACATCAGTTGTTAGTAATAGAGGCAGCAACGGGGTAGCCTAGATGGCTGAGCTGGCTCCAACGCTGGGCCTGGTAGAAAAAAAAATGATCCAAAGGAATATAAGAAGAAATTCGGCCTGATCGATAGTGTTGACTGCAGCAGCGCAACTGCATCCAGCCAACCCCGATACTAATGTATGTGTATTTTGTTTTTCAATACTTTTTTTCTTTTCAGTTGTTTTTGTTAGTGTAGTGGTAGAGATGTGTCGTTTTCATCTTGTGTTCCGTATTGAACTACTCATATATTCACGTGTTATCTTCTTAAAATTATTGACACAAAGTTTTTTCTTAGTTGTCTATGATTTTTTAAATACTATCTTTCTTTTTTCCCATCTCCCATAATAACCAGTTTCAAATACTAAAAAATACCACAATATTAGCATGTTTCTAGTTTTTTTCCAGATGAAATGTCCCTTTGCGATGATGTCTTAGCCAATGCAAGATGACCATGTTGATGGGCCTACGAGGAGAGGATCAATTCTTCTCTCACTCTCTCCCCCTCCAACTCAAATGCATGGATGAAACTGAGTCCGTCGAGATGTCATGCTTCTGCTTGTGCCTTAGCAGTGGATGTTTGTGTCTTAGGCGCGTGGCATGGCTTGTGTTCCTTTGTTTTTCTTTCCTGGGTATAGCCTCTTAAGTAGGGCTGGGTATTTTTTAACCGAAAACCAAAAAACGAATTGCACTAAGCCAAACCAAAGTCTATATTTTTTGATTTTCGGTCTCGGTTTCGGTTCGTGGTGTTGCATAAACCAAATAATTTGGTGCAACTTCGGTTTTTGATGTACGAAACCGATCTTTCGAAAAAACCGAACCCTAGTCGATCACATCCTAATCTACCGAGAGGCCGAGCGCGGCGGCCGCTCCATCCGTGCCGCCTCCCCTCCCTCCGCGTCGCCTCGGTCGGCCGGCCCCCTCCCTCCTCCTCGCCCGGCCTGAGTCCCTCCACGCCTCCTCGGCGGTCGACCTCCTCCTCCTCCGCCGTTCTGTTCGCGGTCCCCTCGCCTCCTCCTCCTCGCTCGCCGCCCCGGCTCGGTGGCCCCTCGCCTCCCCTCCCTCCGTGCCACCTCGACCCCCTCTGCGCTACGGGCTAGGAAGCGGCGGCGGATGTGGGCCACCTCGCTGCGCCTACGCCACTTCGTCGTCGACGTCGATGGGGCACGCAGCTTGTCGTCGGTGGGGACTAGGGCCGCCTCTGCTGTAGTGTTGTTTCGTTGAATTGTGTTTTCATCGTTTTTTTTAAAAACCAAACCCAAATTTTATAGTTTTTAGTATTTACGAGAACCGATCGATTGTTTATTTGTGCCAAATCAAACTTTGTGTAAAAAACTAACCAAACAAGTTGTTTTAACCGAATGCCCAGCCCTACTCTATAAGGCTATGATCTTTTTTTTTCTACTATATAACAAGAAATCTCGTATTTGTCTCCTGTGGTTCGTTTCTAAAAAAAATAATGTCTTGTGGTAACTTCTGACGAACCATAAAAGAATTAAGTGCCATATACATATAACTTAAGTGACTGAATCAAGACAGTTATAGCCGTATAGCGCCTTACACATATATACCTTATATCTAACCAAAAGGATTAACAGAAATGTGATATATATATATATATATATATATATATATATATATATATATATATATATATATATATATATATATATATATATATATATATATGGGCCGGCCGCCGTGACTTGCGCGCCGATGTCCGGCACCTACCGGTCGCCGGCGCCTGTACTCTAACAGCAAAAGGCCATAGCTAGCTACTACCACAGTATGTAGTAGTGCAACAAAGGAAGCAATATTCAGTCGTGCTCAATCGTACATACATTGAGATCGATGCTCAACGACAATATCGATGATCGGTTGTTGGAACAAGAGTACAAAATCCTCCTTCAAAAGGACGACGGCTACTACATGTGTAGTACGTACAATCCAAGCTGAATCGATGCATGATGTCGGCCGGCTGGCTAGCTTGGTCGTTTCAGCAATTTTGTTGGCCCTAAAAGGAAGCTTGTCCCAGGCTCCATGGACACTGCAACAGACAACAGGAAGCTAAAAGCAAGTACCAAGAGATTCCATTGGCCACCATTACCATCCAACGAACAAGGAGAGCTTTGTCAATGACATGTTCACACGGCTAGCGACCCATGCATATCTCTCATCCTGCTGCTTGAACTTGACACAAACAGCACAAAGTGAGCTAGCTAGCTACCTCCTATAGTTCTTAGCTACTCTATTATAAATCATTTTGATTTTTCAAATCAAACTTTTTAAATTTTGATCAAATTTATTAAAAAATATAATATTTATAGCATCAAATTAGTTTTATTACATCTAATTTGATCATTTGTTTGTTTCATGTTAAAAATATTATTATATTTTTTTATGAATTTAATCAAATTGATTTATAATATAAAAAATTAGAGGTAGTAGTAGTTAATTAGTTAGGGTTGTATATATGTGCATAGTACTGTTTGTCATATTAAAACTGTTAGAAAAGGAGCCAGCTCGATCTCTGCTTTGCTTGCTACAGTAGCAAGATTAGCATGTACTTCTAGGTAATAGGCAATTTGGCACTGTCGATCAATCCACGTCCCCATGTGTAAGTATCAAACATCAAACTTTTTTCCATTCTGGTGTAATGATATCTGCATGATTAATTCAGTGGCTGGAACAGTCAGCCGACAAACTATGATCAGGGTCACTTAGGCTACCTACTGCAGCTAGCTGCATCCATGCGATATGATCAAGGCAGGCAGGTCCAATCAGGAATCATATTGGTGAGCAGATCGATCAGCACTGCAAGCTAGTAGTAGCTACTCCTTATGTTCACAAAGTATAAGGATTTTAGGCTTCTCAGTTTGTCCACACATATAAAAAATTTCGGAGTACTATGTTAATCCATCTAATATTGCTCAATGATAATTGTAGCATTAAGCGTGATCATTTTCAATTAAGCAAAAGATTTAGGAGGCGTCAAAAGTAATTTCACATTAACTTTAAACTCTGGTAAATCTAGTATATTTGTAGATGAAAGAAGTATTTTCTCCATCTAAAAAAATACTCTAATATCGAATGAGAAATTCTATAATATTATAAATTTAGATATCCAGATTCATAGTACCAACATATATATTTATTTTTTATTATTTTTTTCCAAAAAAACCTAGTATACAATTTAAAACGACTCAGTACTATAAATTTAGACAAATATTTATCCAGATTTATAGATTTATAGTACTACGTTAACGTCGTTGACTTTTCATACGACGTTTGATCATTTTTCTTACTCAAAAAATATGTAAGAATATAAGATAATATTACATTTTATTTATTTGATTATAAAACAAGTTACAACAAAATAAATAATATTTATATAATTTTTTTAATAAAACAAATGATCAAACATTATGAAAAATCAGCTGAGTCACACATTTTAAAATAAAAATAATATCATGTCATATATTTTTTATATTTATTTTAAAATGGAGAAAATACTGACACATAGGAAGTAGAAGGTTACTTCTACCCGCAGCTAGGTGTAGGCCGCGGGCCATTGGAGCATGCGTGCAGTGGGCTACTCTAGCTAAGCTAAGGTAGGGTATCTGGTCCACTGGGCCGGCCAAAGTCTCAGCCAGTCGATCACTTGCTATGGTAGCTGTGGTACTAAGGCCATGTTTCTTTACTGAACTTTTCAGCGTAGATAAAAAGTAAAAAAATAACTAGTTTTTATATTTAGATTCTCAAAAATCATTTGGTTTTTCTGAACTACAAAGCTAAAAGCTCATCAGGGTGAGCTTTTAGCTCGAGAATAAAAATTACCCACCCTGCCACTGTCACGCTTGTCCGACTTCTCCGTCGATATTTTGGACTCGTTTTGGATATTTTAAACTCTGTTTGGTTCAAAAGCTAATCCTTAAGAAAGTTGTGAAACAAGCTCAGCTTTTATAGTTTTAGCTTCTGAAGGTAGTAGAAGCCAGAAACCAAAAGCTTGCTTATATAGAAGCAGAAGCTGAAAGAAACATGACAGCTTTGCTTGATGCTGGAGCGAGAGCGATCGATATGTAATTAAAAGATGCACTTGATATACTTGATATTGTATTATAGTAATAAGAAGTGTATGGTTTTAATTTTGAAGTCATGTATTTATTTTTTATATGTTTATAGTTTTTTTATTAAAAAATATTTGGAGAGTCCTTCTAATCTTTTTTTATCGATGTGTAATTGGACAGTAGACACTAGCCACGTGCTAAATACGACGTCAATCAATCGATCTGTATGTGTCGACGAGGTAGCTAGCGGCAGAGAGAATAATTCTGCATGGCCAAAGTGATTAACCGATCGTTTCAAATAATAAAAAAAGAGTGATTATGATTAGGCGGAGTGGCACGGGTGATGTGATATGAAAGACAAGACGAAGTTGGGCACCGCTAATACAGCAAGGGACTAGGAGCAAGAAAAAGTTTAATAAATATAAATATAATTTCATCGTAGTATAACTTTTAATATAACTTATATATACCTTTTAAAATCGGTTACACGTCATTTTTATTTAATTTTTTTCTCATTTGTATAAATCTTTAAAGTAAATAAAATAATATAAAATTTATATAAAAGTTACATATAACTTATAATATAAATACATTATGATTACAATATATAGCAAAAATCATACAGTAATTATTCGATGATCATTAGATAGTGGTTTACGGGCCGCACGGCCCGCACGTTCCTCGCTATCAATTCGGTCCACATCTATTTATGAAATAAGTCTATTTTACTTTTTATTTTTTGTTTCTGATTAAATCTTTTTTTTAATTGTAAAATCGGGTAGAAGTAAGAGACTGAATCGCCTCCTTCAATCGTAAAACAGGTTAAATATAAGAAAACGATGGAAGTAAAATAGACTTACTCCAGACTTATTCCCATTTGCCCATGGGCCTCGTTCGGTGCAATATCGGTCCGGTCTAAGTAACATGGTCCGCACGTTAGTGTCTGGCCGTTCCGGCCCAACTTAATCGAGCCATCGACTGCATGCCACGATCCCGTCTCGGCCCACCAGTTACAGGCCGCATACTCGTCGAAATCTCCTTACGGCCCACGTCCATTCATGGGCCGCTCGCGCTCTACATGACCGTTCCGGCCCAAATAATATGGGCCTCACTTTAGGTTAGACCCCCCGTGCCGGCCTAACTCAAACGGGCCACACGAGCGGCGGCTAGCTTTGACTAAACCCAGCATTCAGTGGCCATATCTGTCGTTACCAACGCCGACGAGCAAAGCAGATTGACCTGACTTCTCATCCTCCTTTTCCATTTTCATATCACGCATCATGCATACAAGAACAAGGTGACGTTTGGTTATATGGATTAAATTTTAATCTCTATCACATCAAATATTTAAATATTATTTTAAAATATTAAATGTATATTAGTTACAAAACGCATTCATAATAGGAGACTAATTCGCGAGATAAATCTAATCAGTTAATTACATCAAATATATAATATTGTGGTAAACATTTATTAATTATGGATTAATTAGGTTTAATAGGTTTATCACACGATTTAGTCTCTGATTTTGCGATTATTTTTATAGTTAGTTTACGTTTAATTTTTTAAAATGATGTATAAACATCCGATATGATATGGATTAAAGTTTACTTCCTCCATACAAACATCTCCAAAGATTAATTATTCATCACACCAAACGCAATGATCTGTCTACCTAGTTCGAGGTATCTGTCCATGGTATTCAACAGACTATGAAGTGATTACATCTGGTTGTCAAATTCTCTCGCTATATATTCCCATGAATGCATGATATTTTAGGATCTTTAAATCGCAAGTGGAGTAGGTGACCATTGGACATTGGGAGAATGGTCGAGTGGATGGCTTGTCTTTGAGCTCTCAGGATTGCCCGGTTGTTCATTGACCATAACCTGACAACTCAGATGAAATGATAGATTGCATATGGCATGAGCTAGCTAAGCAGGTGAGCTGGTCATAGTTTCAACTCCTTAATTTTCATGAGTTTGTCTATGTCTGTTGATTACTTGTGCGAGCTTGCTACTGAACTGATACATCTTGTGATTTGTTGAAAAAAGTAATTGGTGTTTATCTAGTACTCCTAACTACTATACCCGTTTTAAAATAAAATATAAGAAGTTATAAGGTTAAATATGGATATAAAATAATAGGTAGAGTTGAATTGGAATGACTGATTTAAAAGAGAAAGTACGTGAAATTTAAATGATGAAAAGTTATGATTGGTTGAAAGAAAAAATATAGATGAGGAAGTTGTTATATTTTGAGATAAATTTTAAATGATAAAAGTTATTATATTATGGAACGAAGAGAATAGTATTTGTGCATGTAATCTATGAAAAACACCATCAAACTATATAATTAAATTTGTCCAGCACTGGTTGTTACAAGTCAAAGAGTCGTCAAGTCGAAACGAATCGTGCCACTTTTCAATTGAATATATGTGGATGCCATCGATCATGCGTAAGAGAAACTGCTTACCTGAACAGCCAACCACTTCGTAGAATAATATAATATTGCTGTTAGTTAGTACAAAGGGTACTGAGAAGCTGAAGTCATCTGAAAGCAGTGGAATCCCTTTGTTAATGACAGTATGATACTAAGTCACTCTGCTAGCTTCTCTGAATTCAAGCCAAAACAACTCTGACATAGGCTCATAGTCACAGTGAAGAAGGGTGTGACATGGAAAAGGATATGGCAGCTACTACTCTCTTCATCCCGTTTCATATATACCAATGTAGAAGAGTGTTCAGAATGAAACTTTCAAGATGTGAATTTTGAAAAGAGAGAGCGCTCTCTCCGAGGTAAAACCGCGACGACTAGGTTTTCTCCTCCGCCACCGCCGGCGTCTACATTTCAGCTGGCCGCCCCTTTCCCTTTCCTCCTTCCTCCACCTCGCCGCCGCCCGAGCGGCCGCCGGCAAAGGCGCGCAACCGCAAGGACGGCGGTGGCGGGGCTTCTTGCCGGCTGCGAGGCGGCAAAGACGGCTGGATGACGACAGACGGAGGGGATGGTGGCCGGAGGCGGGGATGGTGGTTGGCAGCGGGGATGGCAGCTGGCACCGGGAAGGGCGACTGGTGGTGAACGGCCTGGGGGTGGCTGTGGCCCTAGGCATGCTGCGGCAGGGTTGTCTCCACCGGCAACATGCAGGCTGTGGCGGCGGGAAGCAAGGGGAGCTTCCCGGCGGCGGCGTTGGTGGTGGACGAGGCGAACGGCCACGTGGGGAGGCTGCCGACCATCATGTACTCGTAGAGCTTGTCCATGCTGGCGAAGTTGGCCAGGGAGCCGGGGTCGACGACGGTGGCGCGACGAGCTTCGACGAGAATGGCAGGCTCCCACAAGTGGAGAGGAGCAGAGCAGGGAGCAACAGAAGCGTGCCACGATGCGTCGCGTCGGCTTGCCAGCGTGGCGAGCCTAGAGTCGGCGCACGACATGTCGGAGCAGGACGTGACCTCGTCGCTCGCCACCGTCCCGGTAGATAACCTGGCCACGAACCCCACGTCACGTCGACAAACCCGACAACAATGTCGGGAATGAAGACGACGCCGTCACTGGCGAACCCGATGGCTGCGGGTGGCGGCGGTGGCGGCGGGAGCTAGTGCGTGGCGAGCCCGAGCGCGAGCACGGTTGCGCTGCAGGTGGCGTTGGACTACGCATGCGGGCAGACAGCGTGGACTGCTCTGTCATCCAGTCCGGCGGGAGCTCATTCAACCCTAACACCGTCCGTGACCACGCGTCGTTCGCTTTAAACAGCTACTACCAGAAGAACCCCGTCCAGACCAACTGCGACTTCGTCGGCACCGCCATCCTCACCAGCACTGATCCCAGTACGCCGGCGAGGAGTTGAGCGACGCGGAGGTGGCGCTTCTCCTCGCGCGTCCGCTTCTTCCACTTTGCCTTCTCTCCCTCTTCGATCCGCAGCGGAAGCCAACGCGAGCTACGACGAAGAGAGCTGGCTAGCCGCCGGCTAGGAAAGCTGCCCAGGGCGGGCCGCTCGACGGCCGGGCCTTCGTTCTCTCGACGGTGATGTGGGAGGCGGCGGGCGTGGCGAAGCAGCGGCGACAAGCGCAGGCGAAGCACCGACAGCGGGGAGCTAAAGCTCTGCGGCGGCGGCGGTAGAGCCTGTGAAAAAAGGAAAGAGAAAGAGAGGGAAAAAAGAGAAAAAAAGAAAAAAAATGAAAAAGGCAAAAAAACCCCAAAAAGAAGAAGTGCACTCGGTTTCGATAGGCACACGCTTGGATCTGGTGCCCACGTGGCCGGAAGTGGCGTGTCTGTGTCGGTGCGTGGAAAGGTTGGGGTCCTGATGTTGCAACATGAGAGCACGCGGTGCGGAGATGTGGCCGGCGACGAAGGTGACCGGCGAGGTGAGGCCTGTGCGGAGGCTGGCATGACGTGGCAAGACGCAGCAGGCTAGTGGGTTCACCTTAAGGTGGCACGAAGAGGCCCTGCAGCGGCTCAGATGTTCGATGGAGATCGGGGGAGCAGGGCGACTTCTCTCTCGCTATGATGGTGACAAAATAAACAGATCTGTGATGACAAGTGTAGTAGCGGGCACAGCGTGGCCCCCGTGAAGAGGAGTACAGCAGCGGGCATGGCGTGGCCCCCACGAGCAGCGAGATGGTGTTCAACGGCGGATATGGCGAGGCCCCCATGTTGAGTCCTATGAGAGATCCGGATCTGGTGGTTTTCACCCCGTCGAGTGGAGTTTAGCGTTGCAGCGGCGCAGCGGCGATGAGTACTGCATGGCGGGGACCCTTTCGGTGCAGTGTAGTCTGTCTTCCCCTAATGTTCAAATGACTTGGAGCTTTGCTGTAAGGTTTCGATGATTGGTTCTGTGTAGGTTTGGTGGGTTCCGCCATATAGGCTTTGTTGTGTCGGCCGTGTGGGACGAGTGTGGTTTATTAGAGCTGTTTACGGAGGCTCGCTTTTGAGCGTTTGCCCGTGTTGATGTCGCAATCCAACTGGGTGAGTTTCTTTCTTTCATCTTATTTTTCTTTTCCCGTCTATGGCCTCTCGGCAGTAGCCTTGTATTTTTTCTATATTAATGAAACACACGCTATCTTGTGCGTTTCATTTAAAAAAATATACCAATGAAAAAAACAATACCTCTACCTTATTAAATCACAATACAACTATTTCTTATTTTATATACTCTCAATACAATTATTTTTTTATAAAATTTGATGCAATGATTACTTAAAAATAAATTTATTTTAAGACAAATAGAAAAAGCTAAAAGTAAATTGATTATGAGATGAAAGGAATAACAAATAGTGTACATGTGGCCACGGCCACTTATCCGTTATGGTCAAAATTTGAATTTTTATTACAACTTAATTTTAGACTTGATTTTTAAATTTTTATTACAACTTAATTTTAAACTTGATTTAGGGTTTTTATTGTGGTATATTTTCTGACATTGGCGTTAATAACACAGATATACCATTTTTTCCAATAAATTATTTTTACGAGCTTCATTTATTTTTTCTGACTTATTAGTCGTAGCTTAAACGATTATAGTATATAAAAAACTGTCCTAAGCTTAGTCACAGCGAAAAGGTTGGGTGACATGAAGAAAAAGTATATGGGCGCGGTTTTCGTGTGGATTAGACGAAAACCGTGGTACGACAAAACGTCGCAAAAACTACATCTTATTCTGTTGCGGTTTTTATGGTTTTTGTGGTTTTCACGTGAAAACCGCGCTGTCATGGGGGACTGCACCGTAAGAGCACGTGAAATGAGAAACCCTGATGGCAACTACTACTGACAAATTCTGAATCTCAGTGACTTCAAAATTAAGTGTAGTATACATGTGGCATTATTGGATTAATATGAGATCTGACCAAGTGACCACACTTAATTCTGAAGCTAATCATGCTTTTCAGATGGTTCGCATGCAAAGAATGCAGTGGAAACAAAGGAAATTGTATAGCGATATACAGTGATACAGGTCTCTACCATCTTAATTAAACCTCGAAAAAAAGGACCATCAAGATTAGCAGAGCCACACAAAAAGCAAAGATGAAAACGAAATTAACCAACCAATCGGCTTAATTGCTCTTCCGCTGCGTGTGCATGCATTGCACCACATCCCAGAAAGTTGGAGGAAGTATTGTATCAGGATACTTCCAATACAGACTTCTATCCATATTTATTATTTTTATATTTAGTAGTTTTTGTCGATGTGGCATGAGAGAGAAAGCTAAACCCTATTTATTATTTTTATATTTAGTAATTGTTGTCGATGTGGCATGAGAGAGAAAGCTAAAAAATCGTTTCTAAACAGAAAACAAAGTCTACTCGCGAACCAAAACGGAAGAAACCAACGTTGGGGAGGAGGGGACGATTTCTTCACATCCCGTGCGCACAAAGCCCGGCGGCCGCCGTCCCTGTCCTGTCGTCCGCCGCCGCCCTTCCTCGCCCGACCTCGTCCCGCCGTCCGTCTCCGCCCTCCCTCGTCCAGCCCCGGCCCCGACCCCGTTTGTCACCGCCTGGCCCCATTGCCTCTGTCGCCGCCGCTCACCGCCCGGCCCTATCGCCTCTTGTTAACAGCAGAATTTGATAAGCCCCGAAACCCGAATCGGCTAAGGTGTCCATCGGCTGATACCGAATCGGATAAGACAAGCCGATGTAGTCGATTCCGGTATGACAATATTGGAGACACCGTCGGATCAAGATGATGTGCTTCATGAGGATTGCCATATAAGGATAGAGTCCTAAAAAGACAATTATATTTATTAATTAGAAAAAGTTTGTTAGTTTCTATTTTATCTTTAGAAAAGTGTGTTAGTATCCGGTAAAGATTCTATTTGTTTCCTTTTATCTTTAGGAAAGTTTGGATTTGTAATTGTTAGGATATCTGTTTCTCTATTAGCACATGGATATAAATATGTAAGCCCGGGGTTCATGTAACTTATCTCTCTACGATCAATACAATTCAGTGCATCGTCACCTTTTACCTTTTTTACTTTGTTCATCATCCGGCAGAACTTGGCACCCAACGCGGGGCTGCATCGGCTTCGATCTCCGACGAAGGGGTAAGTCCAAGGTCCCGCCGGCCCAGGTACATCATATCTATCTTTAGTTTCATTACCGTTCATAGATACATCGGCTTAGTTAGAACTTTCTCGGTTAGGTTCGATATTTTGATCAAGTCGATGTTTCTGTAAACATAATGTTGCTTTAGGTAAATTTCTTCTATCCATCACATTAGACAGATCTATCGGCTCATCGAGTATTAGATTATCATATACAATCTCGTACTGCATCGGTTAGGGCTGACTTACTAGATTGTTATCGATAATCTAAATCGTGTTAAGCCGATAGGATCATGTTAATGTTTCACCGGAGGGTTAGCCGGTCTTATCACATGTCTCTGTTAATCTAGTACTAGTATCTTAATTTAGCTCTATCGGTTGTCTTTTGTTTTAGGGTTTCTGCCAATATCGGCTAAATCGTTATATTAGATTAGATTAGTTTAGACATCTATCATCCTGAAAATTAGTCAATGGCTTGATTGTCTAGATATTATGTTTCTTTTCATACTTAGTGCTGCATCAATTCAGTTTGACCTATTAAGTCGTGATTAGAACCGTAATCTCTAGCCTGCCTGTTGGCTGCCACTAAGGGTTTCGTCAGGGTTTCAGCCGACGAGTTATCTGGACATCGGCATCGGCTGGGATCACACAATCGGCTATCAACAGATCGACTGTTTTGATTATTAGCCTATCGACCGATATGATTTATGCTCTACTGTTTTGCATATCTTGTTAGTGGTAGGATCAAAATAACTGATACGTCCGCGCTTCATCAATTTTAGAACCTACACTGAAGCTAAGCAGATCTCCCAGGTCGGTGTGTTGATTTTTCTCGTAACACATCTGCCATCGCATCCCGCCGGCTCCATTTATCGTGTTGCCGCTGTGCTCCTGCGAGTGAGGGTGAGGCCGCGCATGTCAGAGGACGAGGACGCCGTTGCCGTGCAAGCCGCTGGAGGACGAGGACGCCGTCGCCACGCTGCTGCTGCCAGCGACTCCGCCGCTGCTAAGCCCCCGGCCCCTAGCGCCTCCGCGGGTGGGTTGTTCTGTGCTGTGTGCTCTGTTTGGGTTGTGCTGTGTTTTGTTTGTGTTGCCAATTCTCTTTGTGTTTGTACATTTAATTTTTTATGCATAGAAAAGGTCTTTAATGTATAGAAACTAAACAATTTCTGTATTAAGAAGCCTTTAACGACAGGGTTTAGAAAACCGATGTGAAAACCAGATTTTCCGCGCCAGCTCGAGCACACAAACGCTTAGTTTTCTCGTCATGTTTAAAAAATAAAATTTAAAACTTTGTTTTAAGTTCTAAGTAATTTTGACCGGATTTTGTCAGATGGCAGTTTTCACGAAAACTGAGCAAACTGCAGAGGTGTTGACCTCCTGTTTTTGACTCGATAATGGTTTGGTGTGCCTTGATTAATAATTGGATGAAGTTATCTTGACTTTACAGTTATGCAACTGATACGTGAGTAATAGTAAAGTGGAATCCACGTATCAGTATAAACTGCAAACTACATAAGGTTAGAGGATCCACTTTCTTAACAATTGGTCTGAATTCTGAAACATGCATGCATGAATGCTCACTGAATATTGAAATCTGAATGCAGAAGATTTCCTGGAGATGGATAAATGAGCGAGAGAAAGAGGAAGAGATGAGAGTGACTCGCCAACGTCCTTAGTACAAGTAGACGTCCTGGTAGGAGGAGCAAATCGTCTTCGACAGTGTGGAGCTAGAATTCAGAATTCCTTTTTGGAGGTAGGTTCATAGCACGATCGTGTGGTTCGACGTCGTCATGAATCTGAAGAGCGATTGCATGTGCAGACAAAGGAAGAAAAAAAGGTCGGGTTTTTTATTCAGAAAAGAGAGGAACTGCGACGGCTTAACCTACAAATTGGTGCGAATCGATGCAGGGTTTGGTTGACTTGACTGTTTCTCACGCCCGTGCAAGAGCTGCTGAATTTTGGACGAGATTTGCAGATCAAATTTGACCCTGTCGAAACGGAGAAAATATGATGCTAGTACTGCACGTACCGTGTGTACTTTAGCCTATTGCAGTGAGATGAGCGTTGATTCTTCGTAAGATTTTAATTTGGCCGTGCTGCGTGAATCGAATTTTGTCATGTGAGATTCGTATGATTTCCAAGCTAGAAATGAACCATACATGCAACCGTATTGTTACAGTTTCTAGCTCAATTTTATAAGAAGAAAACTGCAGCCAGTGTCTTACTCAAATCTGCAAGGAGAAAACTGCAGCTAAATGTATCTTTACTATTTTGCGAGAAGAGAACTGCAGCTAGTAATTAGGATAGCAACTTTGACTGTGAAATATCACTTAATCACAGCGATAATCCGTCAAACGTCATGTCTTAATGACTGAAAAGGAGTATCCCAAAAGCTAAGGCTATTCTCGTCACGTTTTATTTAATATATCACGTAAAATTATTTAATGATATATTATAAAATTTAAAAAATTTAGTTCAATATGAATGAAATCTTGCGTACACGAATATCATCTCTATGAGTCATAAAATTAAATACGATTTTGATTCTATAAAACTACGTAATAAAATTATATATTCGAAAAGATAGTTTTAAACATCATTTTATATCACCCATGTTTATGTCATTGCTTTAAAAACATCAATATAATTTTTTATTGGAATTAGCCTAAGACGCTATGTGCAATCTGAAACTGACAAAGAGGTATCACTAGTTAATCGGACGACTAATCTGCTGCAAAACAAATGTTCTACTATAGGAACGGATCAGATGATGATACGTTCGGTATACATGCATGCACTCTTTTCTTCGATGCATGCATGCTCTTTTTAAAAAAAAAATTGGAAACTTAAACGCATGTTGTTAATTAGTAGCAGAGATTATCGGCTACTAACACTGTGCAATTTTACTTTTGAGATTTGAGATGGCATCCAGATTTAACATTACAACTCCACACATTGATACTAGCCCAAATAATGTCAGAACCAAACAGAACGGGGAGTAAGATTCTAAACTAATACAGCTAATACATTTTTAATACATTTTCTTGTTATTAAAATGTCATTTAAATAATTATAAAAAAATTTAAAAATCAACGAGATAAATTAATATATGATAAATCGCTAAACATGTTAAAAATTAACTTCTACAATTTAAAAAACAAATTAAATTAACATATATTTGTAGTTAAATTTATTTTTTAATTTATAAAAGTTAAATTTGATTTTACATGTTTGTGAAGTGATTTGTCACATATTAATCTATTTTATTGATTTATTTTATTGTTTTATAGTTATTTAAATGACATGTAAATAATAAAGGGATATTTCCTCTAAACTTTAGAATAGTTTTCGAACAGGAGTCAAATTCAGATGCAGACAACCATTCAGCCGTGCACTGTAGCTGTTCTTGTGATCGACATGTTTAACAACATCCAAAATCCGTTGGTTTTGAGAGCCATTTATTAATAAGGGCCATGTTGTAGTTGTCCATCGATGCCATCAAACGCACTGTAGAAAACGCGATTAGGACGCTCTCCTCCTGTGATTTTTTGTTACTGTCCATGCCATTAATACGGTCTCAACCAAAGGCAAAAGATAGCGACCTCTGTTCCTGTGTACAAACAAGCCGCCATTTCTATAGCATCATTGCTATAGACTATATATTTTATCTCCTTAAAACTACGATCCCTTTCCCAGGAAAAATCACTCTGATGCACTACTTACACTTTTTTCTTTTCATATTATTTATCGGATTGTTAAAATAGATAATTTGCTCTATGCTTAGCACATTTTAAAAGAAAACTTTCTTCAATTTTATTATTCAGAACTCTTGTTTTAAGTTATTCGTTAATCAAAATATTTAATTTATCTTTATAATCAAAATAGATAATACACAATGTGTTCGCCTGATCTACATTACTATTTTGCTATGTTTATTAGATATAATATTTAATTTATCGATATAATTAAGTAAATAGTTCGCGCCAACAAAATTCAATAAATAATCTATTTTACGAAGTTGGTGTCAAGTTCAAAACATATTTACAAAACAAAGATCATTTATAGTGACTTTATTAATCTTAAAATACATCGGTCCAAACTTCAAAATGCTCTGTGTATGTATTCGTGGGAATGAGTATGCGCATATTTATATGAACAAATGCATGCATTTATAGTATGTTTCGAATCGAAGAAAATAAAACTGTTCCGAACCGGAGTACCTAACAGAGGATGTGCATAATGCATTTGCCCTGGTCTATCCATAATTCCATATACCATCAGCCAAAGCCAAGGACACTCCTTTGTTGGCACGTCGGTCAAAGCAGCTAATTAAGCCCAACACGCCACAGCCCACATGTCAGTGACTTGTAGACGCTATCATCTAGTTCTCATCTTATTTATTTTTTTGTACACAACTTTGCTTTTGAGCAACGCAAGCTAGAGTTTCAAAAGCGCAATGCATGCTCCAAGTTGAGCGGCAGCAACAGGAGGAGGATCTCGCTTTCAGACCGTGATCACTTACCAATCCCTCACAAATATATAAACCAAACTAAGCTTCAAACCCACACCAAACACACCTCACAAATTTCACCAAGTTGCAGCACACACAGAAGAAAAAGATTGCACCTTTGGTTGCCATGGCGATGGACGAGCTCCGTGCTCCGGCGTGCGGCGGCGGCGGCGGCGGCGGCGAAGGGACGGTGATCGAGGACCTGCCAATGGACGTCCTCGCGCTCGTGCTCCGGCGGCTGGACGGCGCGTCGCTGGCGGCGGTGGGGTGCGCGTGCTTCAGCTTTCACGAGCTCGCCACCGACCAGGAGACGTGGCGCGGCCTCTGCCTTGCCCTGTGGCCGTCGGTTCGCGACGTGCTCGGCTGCGGCGGTGGTGGAGGAGACGGGTACCGGGCGTTCTTCGCCGACGCGTTCCCGTTCCCGGAGGCGGCGGCGTCGGCATCGCCGGCGCCGGCGCCGGTGCCGGGGATCCCTCCCCGCCCGCCTCGTCTCCGCCGTTGACCTGCACCACGGCGGCGTCTGCATCATGTCGCGCGTCGTCGAGACGGACACCTCGTCGGCGTGGTTCCTGGGCTCGCCGTTCCGCGTCGACGCGCTCGTCCAGGAGGGCTTCTCGGCGCCGTCGTCGATCACGCCGAGCGAGCTGACGCTGAGCTGGATACTCATCGACCCCGTGTCCGGCCGCGCCGTGAACGCCTCGAGCAGGCGCCCGGTGGCCGTCGACCGGAAGTGGCTCACCGGGGAGACCGTGACGCGGTTCACCGTGATGCTCGGCGGCGTCGCGCTCGATGCGGCCGTCACGTTTGACGACAGGTACGGGCACGTTCGGGAGGTGAGCCTGTGCATCGAGGACGGCGAGGGCGGCGGCGTGAGCGGCCAAGACGGGCTGGCCGCGGTGACCGCGGCCATGGCGGGCGCGCGGCGGGGCAAGGGCGCTGAGGCGGCGGCGCGGAAGCGGTACGAGGAGTTCGTGAAGGGGAAGAGGGCGAGGAAGGAGTGGAACGCGAGGCGTGAGGGCATCGTCGACCTCTGCTGCTCCGGCGTCGGCGCGGCGGCGTTCGTCGGGTTCCTCGTCATGCTCACGTTCCGGTGACCGTGCGGCGGCGTCCGCCAGGCATAACGGCATAAGCAGCGTACGAAGATGTGGGTACAATTTCGTTGAGAATGGCAAGAAATGTAAATATGATAAACGTGGTAGTAGTGTCGTAGGAACGATGTGTTATCGCAAAATTAGTTGACTGATAACAAAGTTTTCCTGTGTGCTATTAATGCCTGGAGAGTGAGATTTGAGACATCTGGAATGTTATTTACGTGGGCAATCTCTTTACTCATATTTGGCTCTTCCTAGTTTCAACATACAGTAATTCTCCTGAATAACATAAATGCAGCAAAGTTCATGTTTTCATTACAGAAAGGAATACTCCCATAATTTTTCTTTTTTGACGCTTCAGAACCCAGATTCAAATATTTTGAACTTCAACTTAATCATGTTTAAAAATCATCCTTGTTGGACATATGAAAACAAACCTTAAAGAGTATCCATCTTCGTATCTAAGAAAGAACAAACGAAATAATGACTAAAATGGGTATTTTGCTGCAACCTTTGCATTTGCAACCGTTCAAATTGCACCGTTGGCAGAAGTTATGTGCAGCTAGGGATGAAAACGGTCGGAAAAAGACCTTAACCATTCCCATTTTCATATTTTTTTCAGAAAAAGACCTTAACCATTTCTATTTCCGTATTTTTATTTCTATTTCCGTATTTTTATTTTGGTGGGATACGGCTGCTCCAAATACAAAGAAGCCGCATACGCTAATGTGTGCGCGCACAAAAAACATATGATGATCAATAGCAGAGCAAACACCTCTATGAAAACCCCGACACCGCGGTGGTAATTGCTCAGTAAATCACACGAAAAAATATGACATTTAGCACCCTTACAAAAGTCCTGTTTTACTTCCGTTTTTTGTTACATAAACATACTATGACATTGACAGTACGTGAAATAAGGAATATGATAAATACTGCCAACCACTGCTATAAGGACTCTACATCACCACAATGAAGACAGCTATACAGAAGTTCAAGCACTAAAGCATACAAAACTCACAAAGAACACAAACACTCTTGTCGCAGCACAACTCCATACATCTTAATAATTAGTCTACATATGTGCATTCTGCAACTCCCGATAGACTAAATCGATGAACTGGTCATTCTGTTAGGCATATGGCAATAGTTAGAACTATATATAACGATTAAATATCATACCTTGTACATCTGTTCAATGTGAGCCATACCTGAACAAGTCTCAGGAGGGCTTCCTTAACTTTATCCCGTGAAATAATAGGCCCCTCATTGTATGAAGGGGTAAGAGACGGAGGTGGAGTTGGTGGTGGAAAAGGTTGGAGTAGGGGGGTTCCATATGGTGCACGTTGAGCAGATGCAGAAGTTGGGTGAAGAGGTGGTGCTGTTGGCATCATAGATGAAGCTGGAGGCACCATTGATGTAGAAGAGGATGACGGAGGCGTAAAAAATGCTGGTGTTACAAGATTTGCTGAACGGGCAGTGTGGACATTGGTATCATGGAGGGGCAGTGGCGGAGCTGATGAACCAACTAAAGGAGGGGGTATTTGATGTGTCGGAGTAGCAGATGGAATGATCAAGGGCACATGGGAAGATGCAACACTCTCGGAGGATGGATGCGCCCTTCCAGCGATTGGTGCATTTGAGACACTGCCAATGCTAGCAGCACTCTGTACATTCTTTAGAAGAACAGTTCATTAGCATTTGGCACTGAAATTGATTCAGAATCCCAGTAAACAAGTTTAAGAATCTATCTACATTGAATATTTTTTAGAGAAGCAAGAGAAGTTTGAAGAGAACATACACTGAAGTAATTAACCAGGGATTCATCAGGAGCATCAGAAACTATAGTGGTGGTCGCTGGCGAAGGTTCAAGGGGACCATCTATGGCAGCAGATGTAGGCACAGCCTCCAATTCCTCGAACTCACTGTGGCCAACTAGATGAACTTAGCTTAAGCAAATCTCTATATATATTTTACTAGTTTCCATTCAGAAGTGCAGAGGAAAAACCTTTTCGTGGAAGGCACTTTTGGTTTTGGAGGCACTTTGGCATATGCGTTCAGTATTCTGCCGAGGAAAGGGAGTGGAACACGACTTGAGAAGTGATGTTCATAAAATTTTCACAAATAATTGAACCAGGACATTCCAACATGTAATAGTGAAAAGAACAAAAGAAGACGGAGAAATACCTGGACCTTCACACAACAAAGATCATATTACAGCAATCTAAGGCAGTACATACTAGTGCTTTCAAACACATTTTGTAGGATATGATATATCTATACTACTTAAAATGTTAGTAGTTGTGGTGTCTATTCCCACATCACCCCTATCACTGACATGTGGGTGCCACAATCTAAATTATTACACCACCTTTCAATGAGTCATCTACCGTTTCACTATTGGCTCTCCCTAAATTTTATAGGTGCTATGAATTACTTGTTCAATAAGAAAAACCATAGTATTACTTTAACTAACTAAGTGCTTATTAATTGATTTAATAAGGTAGAAACTCAATTTGTTTTCCATTGCAACGCATAGGCTCTAGGCTAGCTGTAAAAAACTTAAATAAGAATATCAATTCATTATGTAAAAATGCAGTGTACTGTTCCTTTCTAGAAACTCAGTCGAACGTCCATAATTCCCTACAACATGAAATTTAAAAGCATGGTGGTCCTACTGTTTGAATAGGTGAGAAGAAATCATCAGAGCATTACTTCTGAGTATCAAACGACCATGAGCATGTTCTAGCTTCTATGTGATGGAGGATCTCACTTGTAGATGCAAGCTGCAGTTCCAAGGGAGTTTTTTTTTACTTTTTACAGCGCATAAGTCTGCATTTAGTTACTTCATATTGCCAGCCGAAAAGGAAGGAAAAATGGCTATGTCTGAATATCATGTGGTATTGTCTCCCAAAATGTCAGATCAGAACCCACTCTTTCAACTGGTACTGTATTTATAAATTGGGTGAAACTATACAGCAACAGAATGGAACCCAATAGCCTTCACACTTTTAATCGCAAGAAAATTAGTAGATTACCTTGAAGAGAACATCGAGTGTGCCCATCAGAATTCAGTTAGAAAGTAATAAAAGATATCCATCACATAAGTACTGTTCCTTCTACCAAGTCGACAGAATGTGATCCAGCCTGCTTTGACTCTCGTTTGTTGACATTATCCACTCCTACATGTTTCTAATCTATGCACTAACTACTTGACTAGATGTTTTTTTGCAGGATACACACTAAATAGATTAGTAAAATAAGCTCAGTAACATGTACTATATGATTCCAGTATACATCATAGCCACAACAGAATATGCCTCCAGCATGAGAAAAGGATCATGGAAAAGCATTACCTTCCGAAAAGACTTGCAACAGCTTCGCAGTCATGTTGATTGTAGAACCAGATACCATTTACTTCTTGGGCAGCATTGCGGTACAACAAATACGGAGGTTGAAGTTCATATTCAAAATCACTTAATAGATCCTCCACTAGATTATCTGGCAAGTAAAAGAAGGTAACATTGATCATTTCAGGTGGAAGCCAGCAAATGAATCGATTAACTTCGTACGCAGCAGTAAATTACGAATTCAGATTCAGAAAAGCATTTGTTAATCACAGGATTTAACAATCTTGGGAGTTTCAGCTAGACTGAAAGCGCGCGATCAACACGACACATCAATCGGTTCAATGCCTAAACCACGGCGCAAGCATATCCATTCGGTGATGAATTAGTAGAGGTTAGATCACAGATTCACATACCCGTGTTACGCCTGTTCATGACGATGAACTGGAACCTCGGCTGAGTGTTCCTACAACGAGACAAAACCACCCTGAACCAGTCAGATCCCTAAATCGCAGGCTCACACGATATCAAAACCCCAACCAAAACCCTAAACACTCACCTCTTCACAACGAACAGCGACCCCTCCACATCCTTCCGGCTCTAAAAAAAAACAGTGCATGAGTTCACAGGATCACCAACCAACCGGATCGGATCCGCGAGGCGGGATCGCGGGGAGGGGCACTCACCCACTGGTTGAGGTCGATGTTGAAGTCGTAGAGGGTGACGTGGGCGGCGGTGATGAGGATGTCCTCGACGGCGGGGTCGAGGCGCTGCAGCACGGTGAGGTTGAGCAGCCGCGTGCCCTCGGCGTCCATCGTCAGGTTCGGGGTCACCTTCCCCCCGTTCGCCGACGTCGTCGTCGGCTGCGGCGGCGGCGGCATCCCCGCGTAGGCTTGGGCGGTGGCAGCCGTGCACGGCGCTGGATCTGAGGGAGCGCAGCAATCGAGTTTTTTTTTCTTTTTTTTCTTTTTTGGCTGGGGGGAAGGGGAGCTTGGGAATGGCAAGGAGGAGAGGAGGATGTTTCTAGAACTATCACAGCACAGGACGGACACTGTACACCTCGGACTTGGAGACGGCTACAGTGATGGGGGTCCATGAGAAGTTGGGCCTTTGAAGTCCAACGGATGGGCTTATGTACACGGGAGTTTAGGCCCAAACAATCGGGCTCTACTGATGATGGGCTTAGGATAATTTTTTGGGAGAGCGCACGGAGTTTGGATGTTTGACACTGCTTAGTAAAATAATGTAGATACCTTCATCAGCTCGACTTCAGACTCCAACTTCAACTTAAAAGTTAAAGTCATACCAAACACTTCTTTAATTTTCGAACTCCTGCAACTGGAAAAGAAAAAAATTAAACGAGTGGCTAAATTTTCTTTTTTTTATGGGACTGTCGTATGACGCAAACAGTTAAAATTTTGTTGTTTTCACCCGTTTTTTCGGTCGTACGATGAAAACGCGTGTCTCCCATCCCGCCCCGCTACTCGCACACTGCGTGAAATCCGAGCGTGCAGGTCGATTTGTTGGGTCGGATTGCGGATTTTACTGACGACAAAAAAAGCCCATGGCCCACAAAAGGCGGGAAGACGAAAATTCTCGGAAAAAACAAAATGTTAGAGCATATGCAATATATGCACAATATCTCAAAAATCCTTATTTTTAATTAATTTAAAAAATTATCTTTCAGTAGATTGCATATCTTATTTAAAAAAAATTGGTTCTTTTTTCATCATTTTCGTTCTTCACAAATAGCTAACCGAGTCGACGCTCAATATCGGTTTCACGACATTGCGCTTCTTTCCATGCGCATGTTTTTGATGTCGCGCGCTTGGCCCTGCTCGTCCCCTGCCGCCGCATCCTCCCCCTCATCCTCTACCACCGTCGCCCCTCCTCGTACACGGCCGCTGCATCCTCCACCGTCGCAGTCTTTTCCCGTCGCCTCCTCGCACCGTCGCGCCGCGCTCCTCCTCCCTTTCCTTTCCTGCCGCCGAAATCAGGCCCACAATAATTTTGAATTTATAGTAAACCAGATTTTAAGACCGTTGGATAAGACATGCTGTATTGGGAATTAATTTTTTAAAAATGACTAAAACCATAATTATTAAGAATTTATTTAGTCGTGCTCTTTGGCAGCCCAGTAGGACGTTGTCTTCCCTTAAAAAAGGCCCACAGATCACATGGAAAAAAAAACCCAGTACGGTGTCCTACCCGAAAAAATCAGGCAAATCAATTACACATTAGCTCTAGGAAAAAGCAAAAAGCAAAGATGTCTCTGGCTTTTTTAATCTAAAAAGTGCCCAGATAGTTGTCCCCATGGCCACCATTGCTTTTCTCAATCTGAAAAAGTACATATTTTGGCTCTAGAAATATTTTTGTTCACATGATGACTTAAGTAAAAGATGTCTAAAATTATCAAGACTGTGAAATTGCATACAAACTCTATTGGTTTCTTCATTTGCCATTATCAAAGTTACTGAAAACTGTTGACCTAATTTGTTCAGAGTTGTGCTCGCAGATAGTCAAGCAGCAGTTGTCTAACAAAAATAAAATCCTAATGACTTAAAATTTCAGGAGAAGTGCAGGGGTCTGAAATTGGCAAATGGCAGGAAAATGGCATGGTAAATAATCCCAGATTACTTATCATATGTTTTTTTTGAAGAAACACAACTCAGTAAATGATTTAAGCAAATATCTATTTGACCTCCTCTAGCCATAACTTGGTGATGTGTTGATATTACTAGTCAGATAGTTATGTTGATTTTGAAATGCTACTAGGTTCACAACTAGTTTTAGAAAAGTGAATGTTCACAAGTTTTACTAGAGGTCAAACCATACAAAGCTATGAATGGCTATTAAATGACAAAAATATAATCTGTTGTGCTGAATTAAATTTTTAGGAGAGACGTTGTTAACGACCAAATTTGGTAACCAAATCCCTAAGTCCGAGCCAAGATTATAGCGGAATCGGATTGAAAAATGATCTGCGGAGAAAACATAGGCTGCATCGGCCACGATCAAATCGGCTGGAAGACCAGTCGGCTGAGGCCGAATCGGACAGAGATAGCCGATAGCCGACTCCGATTTAGAGAAGAAGATGGAACCGTTTCCGATAAAGAAGCTTGAAGATAGAAGGAAGATTCGGTTCCCAAATGTTCATTAAAGTATTGTCATCTATGGATAAAGTTATGTAACGACAATTGTATCTGTAAAATACGGTTTTGTTTAGATATTTCCTTTTGTAATGCGACATGAGATTGTATCCCGAGATATTGTCGTATTTTGAATAGTAGATTAGATAGAAACCGTGTCTTACACGGATAGTGTTATTCTTGGGTATAAATAGGGGTCGAGACCTCTTGTAAAAATCAATCACACATCAATACAACTTCGGCGCATAGTCTCCTATTTTCTTTTAGATGAGTTCTTGATCCGGCTTCGGGCTGCATCGATTTGAACCCCGAATAAGGTAAATTATCATTATTAGTGGTTTATTTCGTCGAATCTAGTGCTTACATTGTCATGCCGCTCTAGGTTTAATGTTATAAACTGCGCAAGTTATCATATACGGCATATAATCTAGAACAATGACTAGATCTATCTCGCCGTCGGCTCGTTTATCTCGGGAGACAGCAGCCGACAGAGCTGGATCTAGATGTTGGACTAGGTTATATGTTGTATCCACCGTCTTGAAGGGTTTACATCGGTCTATATAGATCTAATACTATCTTTTTGTACTTAATATTGCATCATCTATGATCTGTTAAGTCGCTTTTAGAAGTATTTAGAACTATTTGATTAGATGTCTATTTGTAGAGACAGTGTTGGGGTTTCAGCCAACCTTACCTGTTTTAATAATCTTTTAGCATTATTTACTATGAGATATATTAAAACTATCTCTTATATTAAGATCTCAATCTGGTTAAATGCCTTAAGCCAGTATCAGTCCGTTGGCATCAGCCGACAGCCGATTGATCTAGGTTTAACGCATTTAGGTTAGATCGATATCTTTTTATAAGATGTATCGGAGTATTAGCCGATTCACGTTAGACCTACAGCATCGGCTAGGTTATAAACTCATATATTTATTATCTTGATGTATATTTAGGTTAAGTGATTCATACTGTCTCGACACAACCGATCTATCCCGGTCACTTAGTTTAAATGTGCTTCGGGAAGGCAATTATGTGCAAGTTGGTTTCCTGAGCCGATCCGGTAGGATCTAACTTTAACCTTAACACATGTGTCTGTTTATTATTTCTTATTGGTTAGCAGATCAAACCAATTGGCACGTCTAGATCATCATAGGTAGCCAAGGACGGACCTGCACTGGAACTAAGCAGATCTCCTAGGCCATTTTTATCGGACCATCTAAACCAATTTCGGCCCACAAAGCATACACCCCACTCCTTCCTGGCCCAGTTATATTTTGGCCCAACAATAGCAAACCCTAACAAGCCCTAAGTGGGAGAGACTAGCACACAACCGGCCGGACCCCGACCACATCCATCCCTTCCTGGTGCGCCGGCAGCCGCCACACAGTCGACGCGAGTTGCGACAGGGCAGCGCGCGGTGCACTGCGGTGCAGGCTCGCACGGTGCAGGGCACGGCTGCATGGCCTGCACGGCGCACGGCGCAGCAGGCAGGGCGCACGGCGGCGCGCGCACGGCTGCGGCATCCCCAACCACAGCCCCAGGCACGGCGCACCCCCTAGGCCCAGGCATGGTGCAGAGCATCCCGGCGGCATCCCGGCTCGCACCTCCCGGTGGCGCATCTCCCGGCGGCGACGCCTCTACACCCGCATCACACACCTCCCCCCGCGGCGCACCTCCCCCCAGCGGCGCACTTCCCGGCCGCAGCGCCTTTGCCCCGCGCGGGACACTGTATAATTAGTGATGTGTGATATTTAGTTGGTTAATATTGTTTTCCCAATTAAAATGATGAGGCAAAATGTCGTGAGATTTGTTAGCTGCTATGTGTGATATTGTTGTGGTAGTATTTAGGGTACAATGGCAGCATGCTAAGCTTTTGACCAATGCAACCTTTTGCCCTGAGATTTGTTAGCTGCTATGTTGTATTGTTGTGGTCAGTAAAGTTATGTTTGAGCAGTTGAAACCTTGCTATGATCATTGACAGGATGAAAATGATTTTTCCCATGTGAAAATGAAGGTAAAATATGTGTGTTGACGTTCCTGTTTTTTTTTACCGATTCCCGATCATAATTGACATGTTCCCGACCGTTCCCGACCATTTCCCGTTGTCCCGTATTACCGAATTCGTATTTTCCGTTTCCGATCCCGCTAAAAAAATACGGGAACGGGAATGGTTAAGGTCTTTTCCCGACCGTTCCCGACCGTTTTTACCCCTAGTTGGTCGTGCTCCGTAAGATCGTGTCAACCAGTGGTGTTGGTGTATCAGTCGCTAAGATGTAATTACTCCGTGGAGTATTGTCGTCGCGCCATGAACACCACTCCATTAAATCGAAGTCACCGTCTCCATCAAAAAAAAATCAGGACACCCTAATACTTATCAGAAGTCCTACGAACGTCACCAACCAGCGAGAGAATACACATGGCTGTATGCCCCTTGCAAAGTGCTCCATGCCTGGAAGCCTCACTGATGACTGTAGGAACAATTGTGGCTACCTCCCGTACCACATTGAGAACACCCGCCATTCCCTCGCCGTCGCTGCTCCGTTATCAACGACCAAACACAAAGCTATGCGCCGGGAAGGGAATGCAAAGCTAAGGGTGCCGTCCACTGTGAGAGATGCCAAGGGATTCGCGCCAAAACTGCGAGTCGCCGGCGAGATGGTTTCGCTTCCCACTCTTCTGGCAAGAGTTGGGGATTTCTCCAATACTGTGAAAGAAGTAGCAAGGTGCGCGTGTGGCTTAGGACAAATACACGTGTGATGCAAAAGAGAAAAAAAAAAGCTTATCTCTATTTTGGGTTGGGCTTTAGAATAACGGAGCTTTCGCCAGTTTTTTTGGGCTGGCTTTTAGTGCAACCGGGCAGCTAGATCGTGCACGAATCATGAAATAATCCAATGGACACAGATTGGCTGAAAAGACTAGATTAAACAGCTGGCAGCTCCATAGCAATTTCCTTTTTTATTTCTTTCAAACGATGTCGATTCATAGTGGGGTATTATTTTGGTAGCCACTTTTTCTCCCAAAAGGCGAAAATGGTAAACACCAAAATGAAAATGATATAAGAGACTGTTTTGTTTTATTTGTGCGGAGCCACACGGGCATATGGATCGAAAAACGATAATTCATATCGAGAATATATGTAACTACTCTCGTGAGTGCATTCAGTCTTTTGTTCCATTCTGTCCAAGATGTGGGCAGGATGTACATTTGAAGTCAAGTGCAATCCTATTTCCTAAATATCGGTTTTTTAGAAAGTTGACACTAGGTGATAACAATGCCACCGACATTTGAGAAATCAGACATTGCGTCGTTGTCAAATCTGGGTTTCGTCAAAATGTTACTTCGGTTCGATAAAATGTCATCCTTAATCCGTGGCTACACTATATAATGCTATATGAGACCAAATTGTCCTCGGCTTCCTCTATCCACATCTTCTCTTCCAACTCCGGCCACCCCTCTCTGTCATTGATGGCCTGTCACTCGACGCCGCTCTCATCTCTTCTTCTCAAGTCGCCGCAGGAGCAAGGGCTGGTGGCTGATTGAGACCAACATAAGGGGCTCGTAGCGAGGACGTCGGGCGCGTGTTGCAGGCGACGGGAGCTCCCACATGGTTGCGATCTTCGAGCCATGGAGCTTGCACATAGACGACGGCGGTGGCTGCGAGGGAGCTTGTCCTCAATGGCGCTGCCACCATCGGAGGCCTCGATGTCGACCACCAACCTGGGCTAATTCATCCCGCGGACCAGCTTCGCGTACTCATTGCCGCCGGCGTCCACGCCGCCGCTGCCTTGAGCACCATGCCGCGCACCGATCCAGCAGCATGCAGCTTCACATGCCCAGGCAAGAAGAAAAAGAGTGAGGGCAATTTGGTCCCGGATAGCATTTTAGCATGTAGCCACGGTAGAGAATGGCATTTTATCGAATAATTTTTACGAAGTGTCATTTCGATAAAACTCAATTTTAACAATGAGACAATGTAAACCCAATTTTAACAATGACACAATGTCTGATTTTCACAGAATCTTTAACTCCCTTAAATATTTTAGATTGTCGTCTACATTTTAAAATTCTGTAGTTATAGAATCTACAAATAAACTGAAAGTCAGAAGTGAAAAAAATAAAACTGAAACCATCTTCTTCAGATTTTAAGAAATTGACTACCAACCAATAAATTTTCAAAATCTTAAAATTTTCAAACAGGGTAGTCTCAAAGGAAACAAAACTAACTATACCATACAAGGGCACAAGGTGTTGTTCAACATAGAGCGAATTAAGATAAGACTGTTCCACGTCCACACAGAAAAACTGCTGTAGAGCAACAAAGTTCATGCATAGGCAATTTAGGCGTCGGTTTGATCATAGTTTAATGGTGCATTCATGATCATAATAACATACAGTACATTTTTGCTGGATTAGTAGCTAAGGTGCAAATGAAATTCGATCTACTTCTGCTGGCTACGTATATAATAAAGAATTGTTACATTTCACACGATCGACTCCGGTGCATGCTCTTGCTACTACCTGATCATCGAACCAACCAGTACATTCGTACTAAGTTACAGATTGATTGTTGCACCAAAGAATCAGAAAAACAGAAAGAAAATTAAAAAGGATCGATACTCGAGTAGGATTTGCTCCTGCACCTGATTAGGACTTGACCAGAATGCAAAACCTAAGCTACCTCCAATTAAAAGGATCGATACTCGAGTAAGCTAGTAGCAACGTGATCGAACAAATGCAAGGAAACTATATATCAGTTTTTGTTTTGTTGTTTGCCTCCAAGAAAACCAATCGAAAGTCATCACCATCTTCTTCCTCACTGTTGTCACCAATGCTGTCTGTCCCGTTGTTGTTGTGGTTATGGGATGTTCAGTGTTCACCAGTGCTCGCCTCCGCCGCCCGGGCGGGAGCCGCCGCCGCCGCCGTGCATCTGCTTCAGCTTGGTCAGCTCCTTCCTCCGCTTCCTCGCCTCCGCCGCCGCCGTCGCCTTCTCCCTGTCGCTCAGGGAGGCGTTCTGTCCTGAACCAGTGGCGCCGGCGCCAGGAACGCTCGATGACGCGCTTCTTTTGTCGACGTCGATGGCGAGTGTCAGTGAGCACGGGTCGTCGTCGGTGTCGTCCTCGGCCGTCCCGCCGCCGGGGCTGCTCGTTGGCTGTTCTTGGAACGGCTGCGGGTACGTCGACGTCGGCGGCGACGACCCGCGTGGGTCGGCGACGACGGGGTAGTACCACGCGCAGGGCGGAAGGCAGAGGCGGCGGCGCCGCGCCGCCGGGGTTTCCGTGCTCGTACCCCGTCGGCCCGCACGGCGGCCACGAGCCCCACACGTATGGCACCGGCGCCACTGCCGGCGGCGCCGGGGTGTACAGGAAGCTCGGCTTCGGCGGTGTCGACGGCGGGGTGGCCGTCGGCGGCGGTGCCACGGCCGCCGTCTCCGGTTGCTGCTGCGCCGGCGGCGCCGTGTCCATCGGCTCCGCCATGGCCACCGCCTTCTTAGTCGTCCTGATCGCCATCTGCACATCACAAACCCCATCCACCCATCAATTCCAAACTCCATCACGTATGACACTTGCAACTCCAAACAACATTGTGCATCATCCATAATTTATTCATCGAAAATTTCTAGACTCTGACACGAGTCTTCAGGTGGCAGCTGCTTGCTCTGCTTCGTCAACAACTCGTGCAAGAACCGACAACCCAAACCGCACAAAACCGTACACAAATTCTCCATCACTGACGCGACGAACTGCCTAGATGACCCAACTACGCGGATGAATTCCATGCAACCAGCAAACATCCGTAATAACCTTTTGTGTTGCACCAAGAAAGCTAATGCGACGACAAAAGGCAAATTAGGCAGAGATAATTATAAAACCTGGTGCAGATATTATTAATATCCAAACACATCGCTGTCAAGAATGACATATGTACAGAAGAAGAAGAAGAAGAGGAGGAAGCTATAATTAGTAAACGTAGGTGTACGGCAACGACCTAACGACTACTAAAGGGGCAGTCATGTGGCCTGCTTCGAGGGGTCACAACTGGAGAAAGCTTGGAACATCTACTAGGTTCTGCTTCGACTTTGGCCTAACAGTGGCAGCATCAGCGACAATAATACTTCTATAATACTAATCGAAAAGAAGAAGAATTATTCAGATTAGCGAAAGTGAGAGGTGCTGTGCCTGTTCTTTCAGCTGCTTGTTTGTCTCCTTCAGTGAGAGATACTCCTGCATCACCACGTCCTTCTCCTGTATCGCCCAAGCAAAGCATAATAGAGCAGTGTCAGTTAAGACAGACATAATTAGCGTTAATTATGTCATTAACCTTGCTAGATGTGAGGTTTAGGAGTAACTGATCACTAATTCAGGTTCTATCAAGATCAGATCATATCGCGTCTCTGCATCCGTCTAATTCGAACCTGCTGTTGAATACTTACCTTTTTCATGGTCTCGTTCTGCGACGACAAATCTGCAACTTTTCTTGCCAATTCATCTCGGATCGCCTAAGCACATCCCCAGGTTAAGTATATATGTAGATTGAAAGGCAATGATAACAATACTACAACTTCATCTCCGGCTACAAGATGAAGATGGGATATGTTCACCTGGCGGCGGAGGATGGTTTGCCGGGCGGACTCCCGGTTGGCGAGCACTCGCCGGAGCCGCTTCGCCTCCTTCTCGGCCTAGTAGTAATTGTTAGCAGAAATATAATTAAGGAGATTCAGTGAGGGAGGTAGGCAAAGGGTGGAGAAGAGAAAGAGAGCACGGAATTTAATGGCGGTCGGTTACCTCGGTGAGCATGTGGCGTGGCCTGGGGCCGTAGCCCGGCCCCGCCGTGGCCGCCGCGGGCTGCATCGCGGGGTGGCCGGCGCTGGAGCTGCTGGAGCAGGGCGACGACGACTGGATTCCGACCTTGCCCAGCTCAAGGCTCAGCCTCGTGCTCGCCAGCTCCGCCTCGTCCTCCTGCTCGCCCTTCGCCGCCGTCGCCTGCTGCCGACATATCACAAACCAAGATCACTCCTCGCAACCTAAGGGCAACGGCGGTAGTCAAGGGCGGATTTACTACTCACCTGCGAGGTGCCGTGCGGCGGCTGCTTGGGTTGTCCGGGGCCTGCGCCGGCCATGTCCGCGAGCGCCATGGCGGCGTCGAGCTCGACGTCGACGGTGACGCCACGGCGGCGGCATTGCCTCTGCCCGTCGCTGCTGCTGTGATCAGACATGGGAGGGATGGATCTCCGACCGATTCGATCCTCACATTTGCCGCTCGCGGCGAGACATGCAGCGGCAGCTAGCTTCCGGTCGGCGGTGCGGTGTAGGGTGGGGGATGCCAAGCGAGTACGGCGGGGCCCCGCGCAATTAAATATCTCCCCACCGGAGGCGGAGGCGGCGCGGGGAGGGGGACAGGTGGTACTGTAGGCCGGCGTCCGGATCGTCGGATCGACCTCATCGGACCCGTCGGCGCGCGCCACGTCGCGGGCGGGCAGGAGCTCGCCGTGGTGGCTAGCTCCCACGCAGCAGGCGCCGGCTGGACACGTGGAGACGCCGCGTGCCGCGCCTAGCATGCAGCGTGCGGGCTCGTAACCCGAGGGGCGTGGGCCCACCGGGTCAGAGGGATAGCAGTGGGGGGAGAGGATGACGTGGCCTCTGGGGTTGGTACACGTGGACAGGCCCCCGTCGAGGAGAGGTCGTGGGAGCCCACAAGTCAGCAGCAGCGGGGAGACGGGTGCCGCGTGTGAACCGGACAGGGGAAAGCCGGAGGGGAGGAAGCGCCTGGAAGACCACGCATTCGAAACCAACCAATTCCGTTACACCACCATCAATTTCTCAACCTGCAAATACGTTCGTTTAAAATTGGTTTGTTCTTACAGTTATGTTACTACCATGGAGTACTACTTCTCTTCTCGGTCATGGAGAATGAGATTATTGAATGAAAATATCTTTCTTGAAGGAGCATACAATATATTTTTGATTCAAAAAGCTGCTGGAACGTCCATAGTCCATACTCACTCCTTGAAAACTGTTTTGATCGGTAGAGAGGATGTTCCAGGCAAGCTACTACATGCATCCTATCCTCCATACAGACGCAGTGCATGTGAGTAGAGCAACTACTAGTTTTTAGGGCATGGAGAGCCGCGGATTCCTAAAACGAAGCAAGGGAGAAGCGTGCGTTGACGGCTGATTAACACCTTTGTCTCTGGGCTCACAATGCTGCTTAACTGTTGTTTAAACTGATTTCCTTGATGGCAGAAGAAACTGCTCACTGTATGGATCGGCATCGGCTAATGGTCATGTCACCGGCCGTACAGTAAAGGTTAGGGGCCGGAGAGATGGGCCTCCGGTTGACTGCGTTGACCGCTGCATCGAGAGCCCGCCACGTGGCGCGACACCGGAGGAGGTGTTGGTCGGCGGGCGGGCGCATGGTGGCCACGAATTGACGTCACTAGTGACAGCATTCACTACTTGGTGTCAGGCTAAAACCTATCGAGTTGGGCTAATTGCTACTCCTCCTACTGGTGCTATAATCGCTGCTAATAATTCCATTATAATTTTGCAGCTAATCCAGCAAAAGTGCGAGTGAGCAGTGGGTAGCTAACTTAGTACCGACTAGTCGACGAACGCAGGTTTGGGACCTCCTGTTGTTGTTGGCGAGCAAGTGAAGGGAAGTTGTGGGCAGGCAGAAACCGGCACACGGCAGCCGCAAGTTGGCGTGCACGGCGAGCTATAGGAAGAGATGGATCGATGAGACAGACAGCGGCCCACATGTGATCGCGTCACCCCGGTGCCGACCATGCATGCGTACGTCGTCGGACTCGGACGTAAGTACGTACACGGTAGTACACCACCACCAATGTACTGCTACTGCGTACTACTCTAGTGTAGGTTGCGGACTTGGGGTTGGGCTTTTTTCACGCGCGAATGGACGATGGATCGGGACCCGTGCACGGCAACACGTACGGGTGGTGAGCGACGCGCCCACGTCGCGCGTTTTTTCGCCTGCAGACGGCGGCGCGGCGTCGGTGCATGCACCGGGAGGGAAGAGATGCGATGCAAATACGCCTCTCGCTCACCTTAAGTTTTAACGTGTCTCTTTGAGATATGAACTTGTAAAAGATGATTTTATCTGTCAGTGATTTTAAATTAGAGGAGCTTGTTTTTTCGTTCAGACTCAGCCCACCGCTCGCCGCTCGCCGCTCGCCGCGCGCGCGATGCACGGCTATAGCGGTCGGTCGGCATGCAGCGCGTCGTGCATGATGACACGCCACGCGCGCGTGCCCCGCGGGTGTCGCTCGGCTCAATCCATTGGTCGACGTCGTGGTCGCGCGCGCTTACAGCGGCGGATATATAGTACGTACTCTCCTATACCGGATGACGATGACGCTGACTGACCAGACCACCAGCTAGCCGGTTTAGTATTTTTGGCGCCGTGCGTGTGCGCCGCCAGATGCATGGCCGGACACGGACGCGGCGCCATCTCGACCACGCATCCAGCGAGGCAGCGGTCGTCGATCCGTCGACCTGTGGATGTGCACGTCGTACGCATCCATGGATGCACATGCGTCCAGGCTACTGTGTACTACTCCAATTCGACTGGCTTGTCAGCTAGGCAGGCTGGCAAGCAGAGTGCGTTGCTACTGGACGGCGGGTAAGTATATGCCGCTGGAAAATTTTACAAAGCTGTCGCGTTGCTTTGCCACTGTTTTCTGTCTCACTGGCTCACTGCCATCGTGCTTATCTACTGCCACCGTTGTGTTATCCTGCCCCTCCGTCAACATCTACTTGCACTGCCACCAATATTCAAATTGCCAACTTTATCGTATCCCTGAATTGTTAGATCGAGGAGGGCATGACAGGAAATATATATATCAAAATGGATTTCCTTCCAGAATAATTATGGACGTCCAAATATCTGACTCTACGTATGGATATTACACATTTTTTGAAGAGGATAAAGTTTAAATTGTCATCGGTGTACGTAAATTTGTATGTCGGTGAATTGTTCATCTTTCCTCACCAGCTTAAACTTTTTTGGTTAAACTGATTGATTGATTTCCTCACCAGCTTAAACTTTTTTGGTTAAACTGATTGATTGATGTAGGCAGCTCGATATAGCATCAGAGAGGTCTCAAATTCGAATCTTGACATACGCGCAATTAAGTAAAAATTATAGTTTATTTCTATTCCACACTAGAAGGTTTGAGAGGGCCTCACGTGAAGTGAATTGTTAGAATATAAAGTGAATTGCCTATTTTTGGGTTGACTTGGTCAGTGCATGCAACCCAATAATAACAATCTTATCTCAACAAATATTTATTCAGATTGGTCCTTATAAGTTCTTTTTTTTGGGTGGACAGAGGTGTACGTTACAGTTTGTATGCCAAAGCCAAATTAAAGCAATTGAAGATCAAACCAAAGTCGGGAGACACTTTTCCCGTTACAGCCCATTAATGCAGTTATATGGGCCGATGAGCAAACCGGCCATTTATCTTGGGCCTCGTATATGTCAGTAGGTAACTATCTCAGGAATTTTTAGCATTTTTAATTTTATTTTTAAAAGATTTGTAAAAATAATTCGTGGTTTGAAAATATTGCAAAACTAATCGCCTCTCGCCCTTCGGGAGGACGAGATTTAAAAATCGTCCTCCCGAGGGCGTTTTACGTGGCGGATGGTCGTTGGCCGCCGTCTGCCCGCGCGCGTGTAATTTTGTATTTTGCCCCTTTTCCGCCCTTACAAAGAGCGTTTTTTCACTGTGCAGTGAACATTAATAAACAGTGAATAGTGAACAGTGCAGTAAACAGTGATGAACAGTGCTGTGAACAGTGATGACCAGTAAATGAACAGTGAAAAACACACTTCGTAAGGGCGGGAAGGGAGCAAAATGCAAAATTACACGCGCGCGATAGACGACGGCCAACGGCCGTCCGCCACATCAGAAAAAACGCCCTCTGGGAGGGCGATTTTTAAATCTCGCCCTCCCAAAGGGCGACAGACGATTAGTTTTGCAATATTTTCAAACCACAAATTATTTTTGTAAATCTTTTAAAAATAAAATTAAAAATGCTAAAAATTATATCCCAGTACAGGCTTATCAGGAATAATAGAAATAAGTTCAGTTAAGTTAGGTAACTATCCCAGCTTATGAGGAATAATAGAAATAAGTTCAGTTGAGGTCTCTTAATTTGTCAACGAATCCAATTTTCGTTCTCCATTCAGAAAACCAGATACAACGGGTTCCTAAACTTACAGAATCAGTGCAAAGTATGACCATTGATTTTGTCCGACAAAGCATTTTGATTTTTCTAACATGATATTTTGACAGTTAAGTCAGCATGATCTCGGCTCAGAGCTTTGAACGACATGCGTTTCCACAAGGCGCCGCGCCCGGCGGCACCCTCCTCCATGGCCGAGAACTCGCGGGTCATCATGTCGCCTATGTCGGCGAGAGAAAGATGGTGTTAGTTAAGTCATGCACTGTAAATAGATAGGACTGCATGTTTTTCTTTTCTGTACATACGCACGAGCGCTAATTTTGTGGTTGCCGTGCGCGTAGGAGGTAGTGGCAGCGAGATTTGCTCGCACAGGCGATTGATTTTGGATGAACGCCGCTGACGTGGGAATGGACGCGTCGTGCGCACGGTGTGTGGCCAGCCATCGAGAGCTTTCATTGCATAAATACAGAAGAGAAAACGCTCCGATTTTTGGGCAGCACCAAAACTCTGAGTTCATCATGTTCCAAGTGTTCGCGTGTGTCTGGAGAATGGTAGCGACGACTGCGGCCAGTGCAGCCACTCGAAGTAGGGGTCGTCGAGCTGCTCCGGGAGAGAGAGCCCGTGGTCGATGGACACGAAATCCAGCGGCGTCGATGCAATCGCTCTCCGACGACTTCTTGACGAGGATGTTGCCGTGGCGGTTGATGTTGAGGAGGCGGACGTCGAGGATGCCGACGAGGTGCACGGACGCCACGGAGAGAACCGCGACGGGCCGAGCTCGCCGGCGTCGTACTCGTGCACAACGAAGCGCTGGATCGAGGCCGTGGTCTTTGGCATGGCGACCTCCGTGATGAGCTCGTGCACCCCATGGGCGTGACCGCCCACGACGATCTCCACGCACGGCATGATCTTCTTATCGTCGGAGGCGGGCTCGGCGCGGTCGGCGGCTGGAGGGACGGTGGTGAAGCACGGCGAGGAGAGGCTCCGCTGCGGCGACAGGCCGGCGTGCCCGTTGCACTCTCGACGGTTCAGGTCCAGGTCATGGTCGAACTCCGGCCCGTCTAGCTGGGTGATGGAACGAAGGCGACAGTGCCGGCCGCGGACGACGTCGGGGGACCTCAGCTCGCGGGCAGTGGACGACAGCGCGAGAATCCCCCGCCCCTCATTTCCCAATGGTCGTGTTGACTCAGCAGTAAAAAACACTAGGGAAGACAAGTCAAAATGTCTCAGACAAAATCAGTCACATAACAAATTATGTACAAATTTTATATTGATTTTGTAAATTTAGAGATCGGTTGTATTTGATTTTCTGGATAGAGGATGAAAATTAAATTAGTTGACAAGTTAAGGAAGTGAATTTATTCTCAGAAAATATGCAGCCTATTTAACGCCCCATTTTTATAAGCCTACGTAATTTAGTTCCTCTTTTCACTGTGAAATGAAAACAGCACGAGCCATCCGTAACGCAGGAGTAATTAAGCGTTAGTTAAACTAAACTTTTAAAAATAAATTACTCGTATGTGATTTTTAAATTAAGTTTATTACATAATTTTTGCAAAAAAATACTCTCTCAATTTCAACTTTTTATTAGTCATGCTTTTTTAAGTTTATCTAATTTATAAAAAAATCCATCAATATTTTCAACCCAAACAAATATATTATTAAATTATATTTAAGGTTGCATCTAATATAATTAATTTAATATTATTAAATTATATATAATAAAATTAATTTAGTGTTATAAATGTTATTAATTTTTTATTTAAATTTAGTTAAATTTAAAAATAATTTAAAAAAAAATCAAAGCAACTCATAATATAAAATAAAAGTAGTACATAAAGTAAGTATACATTTAATAGTTTGAAAAATACTCGAAAAACTATGAAGGAAAGATATAGGAAAGAACACACGCTAAGAGCGTTCATGTCCAAATTTTGCCTCCATACAAAAATCATTATTTCAATAAGCACTATACAACTTAGATATCCCGATATACAACTCCTAAGTTTCAGCTTAGGACAGCCACAGATCATCGATCATTTGCGTTCTAGCTGACATTACAACTAGTGGAAATTAAACACAATCATTTCAAGTTCAATCAATTGAATTGATCACAAACAGAATCCCATCCTAATTACTACTACAATCTGAGTATATGAAGACTACCAATTAGAAGCTAGCGAGCCATCAAGAAGGTGGGCATGGGAAGCATGCTCGGCTCCGGCGAGGACAAGAAGGCCGGCCCAGAGAACAGCGGCCGCTGCGGCTTCACCATCGTCAACTGCCGATCAATCACCGAGCCGAGAGCGGCGGCGTAGTCCTGCGAGCGATGCTTCTTATTGTTGATGTCCCAGCGCTCGGCCGAGGATCCGCGGCTCACCGGCTGCTTGTTGCTGTCCGAGCGCTCGCTGATCGACGGCGGCGTCGGGTTCTTGACCTTGTTGATGTCCCAGCGGCCGTTCGACGCCGGCGTGAGACGGATGCTCTGGTTCTTGATCTTGTTGCTGTCCCAGCGCTCGCAGGAGTCGGCGCGGCTGGGCTTCCCGTCGCTGCGTGACGAGGAGGAGGAGGGCGCTGGACTGCCGGCTTCTTTGCGCTCGCAGGCGGCGGCGCGGTTGGCGCTCACGCTGATTGACGACGGCGGCGGCATCGCTGAACCGGAAGGTTTCTTGACATTCTTGTGCGCGTCCCACCTCTCGACAGAGTCGGCGCGGCAGGGGCTCCCGGTGCTGGAGCTTGAAGACGACGGCGCCGCCGAGCCGGCGGGGTTCTTGTGCGCGTCCCACCTCTCGACGGCGTCGGCGCGGCCAGGCTTGGGCGCCTTGGAGGCCGCCGCCGTGGCGAAGTTGATCGGGAGGATGATGAGGCACGGCGTCGGGAGCAGCGGCAGCATCTTGCTCCTCGGCGGGGTCGGGAGCAGCGCAGGGAGAGCCGCCCCGGCCGCCATGGCAGCCATGCGCGGTGCCGCAGAAACAACCGCCGAAGACATCGATCGATCCGGACGCCGCCGGAGACCAAGAAGAACAAACAAACAATGCGTGCTCCCGCCTGCGCTGCGACGCGAAGCGATCGATCAACCGGAGACGACGACGAGAGCGCGAGGTGGATCGAATCGTGGGGAATGAAATGGTGATCGGTGCGGCCTCTCGCCTCCTGCTTATGTAGCCGCCATGAATCCGTTTCCCATTCCCCTCTCGGTTGATTTCCAAGCGAATTGGCTCCCTCTCCGAGTCGGTCTCGATCTTTCCTGCTGGGATTCGGAGTCGGACTAAGAACGGATTAGTGGTGTACTTTCTGCTACAGCTTTTCATTTTGATTCTGTACTTACTACAGATGTTAATTAATTCATCAAATTTACTCGCAAACTAATCGAGTCATCTTCTAATCTACTTCTCGCAAAAAAAGAAGATCAAATGAACTCGATTGTTTTATATTACGCGTAATTAAGCACTAGACTTGTGGCCATGATCCGACGACGCTAGGATCAAAACCAACGGCGGTGTTGAAGCCGAGATCATCAGCAGTGGCGCTACTGATGAGCGAGTTCCAGTCGATGGCATCGTCTTCAGACCCGTCGGCGCCGGCGAATTCTCGCGACCCCGACGACGAGCTGCAGCCGCGGGAGCTGTCGCCTTGTGCACCGGGGAAGAAGACGCCGCCGGCGCAGAGGTTCGTGTTTACCGCCGCCGCCGTCAAAGATGGCACTTGTTGCTGGGTAGGCGCCGCTTGATTATCGAGTGGCCGGCGGTCGAACGATCTCAGCGTGCCCGTGCTGATGTACACCCGGCACACTCCCATCTCATTCCTCAGCTGCTAGAACAAACATCAAACAGTTCATGCACATAATTAATTAGTACATTAATTAACAGCTCGGCGAGCATGTGTACTTACCCTGGGAGGCGCCATTGGGTGGAGCATGGCGGCGGTGTCGTCGTCGGCGACGGCCTTGTACTCGTTCATCTTCCACCGGGTCTTGGTGCCCGTGGGGGCGCGGCCCTGGTAGAACACCATGGTGCGCTTGACGCCGATGACCCTGTTGGTGGCGGAGGAGATGACGCAGGACGGGGAGCCCGTGGCCTTCCAGTACCCCGACGGTGTGGTCCGCGCCGGCCGGCCGCCGTGGAGCTCCCGCTCGGTGCGCGGGCAGAAGAAGAACCACTGCTCCGTGTCACGCACGCTGGCCTCCCCGGCCACGGCGGCGAGCTGGGAAGGGTGGTAGCCGTAGACGTCGACGACGGGGATGACGCGCTCGACGTCGGGCCTTGTGCCGGCGAGGCGGTGGCGGAGGTAGAAGCCGAGCAGCTCCTCCTCCGTCGGGTAGAAGCGGAACCCCGGCGTGGCGAATGGGTCGCTGCTGCTCCTCGTGGTGGCCATCGTTGTAGGCAATTGCTGGAGCGGAGTGAGGTAGCTAGCTGGTTGATCATGGAGGGAGATATGTATAGAAGATTGAAGGCTTGAAGAAATCCTTGAATGATTTGGAATAACAAGCAAAGCTTTTTGCAACCATGGTTGACGTGGACCAAGATTGAAAAGGACGACGACGAGAGTGAGGTGTTGCATTTCGTACGGAGTTACATGTGGCCTAGCAACGTGTTAGGCAGGGGCGGATCTACCAGGTATGTCAGGTTTACCTAGATATATTCTCAATCCATGTATAAAGAGGTATAATATATATTTTTATGTGTTAAAAAGTAAAAAATATATGCAGCAAATCTTCTCCTCGTCGCCTCAGAACGCGGGAGTGGAACCGCCCGTGGAACTCGTTTGCTTGCGCCACCTACACCATCGCACCCTCTCGGCGCCAGCCGCCAGTGTAGCCTGCGCCCTCGCGCCGCCGGCCGCCCGTGGAACTCGCGCCCTCGTGTCGCCGGCCTCCAGTGTCATTCGCGTCCTCGCGCTCCCGGCCACCTGTGCCACCCGCGCCCTCGCGCTGCCGGCCACTCGTGTCGCCCACGCCCTCCCATGGAACTCGAGCCCTCACGCCGGCGGCGGCCCTTGCCCCCCGCGGACTACCTATATATTGTTCTATATATTTGTTGATAACTTTTTATAAAAAAAATTAACAAATATAAATATAATATAATTATATTATAACTTGCGTGTAAAATATAGTTTATATGTAACTTTTAAAAATTCCTATGTTACATGTCATTTTCAAGGAACATAGGTCGGAAGAGCGAATTTCCTCACATATATACATGTAGTGATTTTTCTTTATTGTTTGCACAAATCTTGAAGCAAAATCTAACAGTTCAAAATTATATAACATACACTACTAGAGAGATGATCTTTGTTTTACTGGCCAAAATTCACAATAGTCTCGATTTCAATAAGAACCGAGACTAAAAATATTTTTAGTCCAGGTTAAAAAGACAATAGGACTTTATAAACATCAACAGGGACAACAAATTATTTTTAGTCTCGGTTTAAAAAATCTGCAGACCCCATTATTTTTTGTCTCGATTGATAACATCAACCGGGACTAAATATCAAACAATAGTCCCGGTTTTGTATACCATCCACGAGCGAAAAAACATCGCCTGTATCTCCTCGCCTCGATCCGCGCGCGCTCTATTATTTTATTACGTCACGCGCTAGCTAGCTCCTCCTTAAATCTTATCCTTCCTCATCTTCTCATCCTCCCTCTTAGATCTTATCCTTCTCATCCATATCCTCCTTCCTCTCAGATCTCCTCTTTTCTCCTCTCCTCAGATTTTTGGCGGCAGCAGCAGGCGCACAAGCGGCGGGGCTGGACGGGATGGCTGCGTGGCGGTTGGTGGCGGATGACCGGGCGGCCTCATCCTCCTCTCCGTCAGCGCACAACGGCGAGACGGGGCGGTGCGGCCGCGCGGTGGCCCGGCGGCGGCCGACGAGGGGAAGGCCGCGCGGCTCGGATCTGGCAGCCTCTCCCTCTCTCAGCGTTCGGATCTGGCAACATTTGTGATTTTTTTTAGAGTTTTGTGATGCTCATTATTTGAATTTGTTATGTGAGATATGTGATTTGTGATGAATATGAGTAATTTGATCTGTGATATATGTGATTTGTAATAAATGTTCATGTGATTTGTGATGTGAATTTGATTTGTGAGTTAGGATTTGTGATGTGAATTCGATTTGAGAATGTTATTTTGATGATTTCGTAGGGATGTGAATTTCGACAACAAAACAACAAAGAAAAAAGTATTTGAGGATGTAAGTGGCCTATATATCCTTAGTCTCGGTTATTTTAACCGAGACTAAAGAAAACGTTTTTTTCTCGATTTGTAGTTCCGATTTGAAAACCAGGACAATAGTGGGTTACGAACCGGAACTATACCCTTTTCCCCACTAGTGATACGAGTTACAATATAATTATATTATGAGTAAATATAATTATATTATGAGCATACTATAGTTACATTTATCATATTTTTAAAGAAAATTTATCGATAAATATATAACAAAACCGATGTACAAGACCCTTTCCAGATTTGCTATAATTGTGTCGACAGTTTTTTTCGTCGATTACAGTTAGTTCTTTAGCCGTTGGGTCTGTGTTAAGATGCGTGCTTCCTTCGACTTTTTTCCTCGCGAAGAGTCCTGCATGCATCTAAGCATGCCAGCTAACCTCTAAAGTCGTGCAAATCCGACTGAAACAGCATACATGTATGCATGCTAATCTAACTAGCCTGTCTTTTACGCATACGTAATGATTTATTTGGGTTAAAATTACATCATAATTATAATATAGTATAATTAGTTACACTACAACTACATGTAATAATTACATGATAATTATATTTGTATCTTTGATTTAAATCTTATAGAATGACGTTGACTATAAAAAAAATTGAAATTTGAGTGAAATATGAATCCCTATATCTTTCTCTTTCTCAGATGTAGTAGTACGTACAGTAGACTCCAACTTTCAAAGAAATATCGTCAACGAACACTAACATGCTGATCAACCGTTGATCTGTGTAATCCAAGTGCTAAAAATCTGTCAACAGATTTAGAGTTAGTCCCAACATTTTCTAGCGATGTGGTTACGCAAATAAACCTTACTAGCAAAATACCCATGCGTTGCAACGGAACGACGACGCAGGGAGGGAAGCATGCGGAAGGCGAAGGTCCAGGCGACGGCGCGGGAGCTCCGAGCGACGACGGGAGGGAGGGACGCAGACGCGGTGCGGGGCGCGACGCGGATGGGGACGGAAGAGAAGGACGCAAGAGGTCTTTTTTTTATCCAAGCTCTCCCTTTCTTTTCAGCATTGGGACTATGGGTTAATTTTATAAATACTCAAGGGGTTTTCTGCAAAATAATCAGACGGACAAAAAATTTTGGAGAGAAACACTACTTGCTTTATAGATATTTATATATATAACTTTGAAAGCAATGATGTCTTCAATTTTGTGTATCACTGACCTTGATTAAGAAATAGTATTAGATAGACATTTAGTCTAAGTTAATTTAATTTCACCAAACTAAGTAAAAAATATAATGAAAATAGATATTGACTTACTAATACATTAAACTGATTAGAAATTTGGTAAAAGTTTAAAATATTTACGACTCGGATATTATTAGTTAGAAAAGTATATTGATGAATAGGATAAGTTACAAGTTACCATCAACAGGCATGCGAACTCTTGTATCTCCTTATAATTTACTTACTCCAGTTGACTACGATCAAACATCACAGCCAATGGGGCATGATGTAGCCTTTAGGACCTGTCTGTGATTTATCACAAATATGGGACTAAAATATAAAATCGCCAGAAGCTACAGGATGTCGTCTTCCTCCCGTCCTCACGCGGAAGCTGACAACGCTCGGCTATGCCTTCGACCGCCGGCGATAGGAGGACGTCGGGGAGGCATCCAGCCTCACAGGCGCTTCTCTCCCTTGTTCGACGGTGGCGCACTAGCTCACGCGTGCAGTGTGTGCTCGGTCGCCACTTAGGGTAATGCACGGCGAGGCAGGAGGCGCGTGAGTCGGGCTCGCTTGCTGGAGGTGAGGAAAGCGAGGCAACAATGGAGCGAGAGGTTATACGGATCAGAAATTTTATAGATTTGGACAAAAAACGATTCGATGATCGAAAAATTATAGATTTTTTAAGTAGTTAAGATAAGCACTATCGTATGTATAACTGGTTTTTTTAAATAGCCAGGCGGACTGCGGGTTAATTTTGGAAAAACTCAAGGAGTTTTCTGTAAAATATCTAGGCAGAACAAAATTTTGGGTGAAAACACTACTTACTTTATAGATACTAACAAAATGCCCGTGCGTTACAACGGAACGACGATGTAGGGAGGAAGCGAGGCGGAGGGCGAAGGTCCAGGGCGGCGCGGGAGCTTCGAGCGGCGACGGGGAAGGGCACAGGGCGCGGCGCGGGCGTGACGCGGATGGGGACGGAAGAGAGGACATAGGAGTTTTTTCATCCAAGCCCTCCCTTTCTTTTTAGCATTAGGATTACAGGTTAATTTTATAAACACTCAAGGGGTTTCTGCAAAATAACCAGACGGACGAAAATTTTGATAGAAACACTACTTGTTTTATAGATAGTTATATATATACATATATACAACTTTGAAAGTAAGAGTATCTTCAACTTTATGTACCACTGGACTTTGATTAAGAAATAGTATCAGATAGATATTTAGTCTAAGTTAATTTAATTTCATCAAATTAAGTCAAAAATATAATGAAAATAGATATTGACTTACCGATACTTTAAACCGATTAGAAATTTAGGAAAAGTTTAAAATATTTACAACTCGGATATTATTAGTTAGAAAATTATATTGATGAATAGGATAAGTTGCATGTATATCGACGACGGCGCGCTAGCTCACGCGTGCAGTGTGTGCTCGGTCGCCGTTCAGCGCAATACACGGCGACACAGGAGGCGCGTGAGTCGGGTTCGCCTGCTGGAGGTGAGGAAAGTGAGGCAACAATGGAGCGAGAGGTTATACGGATCGGAAATTTTATAGATTTGGACGAAAAAACGATTTGATGATCAAAAAATTATAGATTTTTTTAAGTAGTTAAGATAAGCTCTATCGTATGTATAACTGGGTCTTTTTAAAAAATAGCCAGGCGAATTGCGGGTTAATTTTGAAAAAACTTAAGGAGTTTTCTGCAAAATAGCCAGGCAAAACAAAATTTGGATGGAAACACTACTTGCTTTATAGATAGTTATAGATATAGATATAGTGTTATAGACTAATATAGCATATACTTTTGGTGCTATCTTACATAATGATTATGTATGTAAAACTTTTTTCTAGTATATTGATATGTAGTTTTCTTGCGTGTTTAAAAAAAATACAATAATAAGTATGAGAGTACTCTCAAACAATGTAACTCAAACGTAGGTCACGTAAATGTATGTTGACCATCTATTGTTTGTTGAAAAATCATTACTGCACTGTATCTAGTTGGTTAATTAGTTAATTTTGTATATATAGCTTCTTAGCTTGCATTATCACCTAATTGGCTTGAGTTTGTATGCCATTTCTTGTTTACAACACATGAACTTTTGCAAAATACAAGACTAATTAATCATCGTAGAAACTGATCTATCCAACTCTATACCGTTTTCTATGTGACCCCTCTAATTAATTTTTTTGTTAAAAAAATAGTACAAACACACGTCACTCAAGAATATATCATCTATCATTAAAGAAGCAAAAAAGCAAACAAGCAAGTATCCATGATCTAAAAATTTTAAATTCAGGATAGCTGATTTCACCATAAAAAATAATATAGGTTACGATCACTTTGCCTCTAATTAATGTATTGTTTGTGCTTTTAAAGAAAGAAAAAAAAGTAGAAAAGACAGAGTGAGTTGACTACTGGATGGAGTGAGTCAAGACGAGGTCAAAAGGAAGTCCAGGTCCATATCCATGGACGCGGACGAATCAAGTCTTTGTGAAGTGACAAGTCTAGGCATTATTGTAAAGGGATTAATTATATTCTTGGACGCGCTAGCTACGCTTCAACTGGCGATCGAATTGTGTTTAACCCGTGTACTGAACAATACCGAATTAGAACAAGAGCACATGATATATAGTAGGAGTGGTCAAACTTATTTCGCCCCAGAAGAGGTAAAAAGGAAATGATAAGTTTACCTATGCACATTAGTTAATTAACACTTTTGTTATATTATTATATTTATCAATTAATGTTGCCTGATCTTTTTCTTACCTATCAATCGACAGCTTTAAGTATATATATAAACTCTACTCCATTAACTAGATTAATCAACATTTATGTTTATGCTTATCTAAATTATAATTTGTTGGTTCATATATAGTGTTAAGTAAAATCTATACTTAAGGTATACAGTTTTTTAAAGAAAATAAATTAGAATCTTGTTTGTTTTTAATATCGACATATAGATTATTAAAATATTGATTTAATAGTTGAATAGAATGATCGATAGACAGAGTAAAATACAGTTACTTGACAAATAAATAGTCCTATTAAGTAATTATAACCTCGTCTCATTTGCCTTCAGGTTGTAAGCACAAGCAGGTTAAATTCTGCCTTTTTTTTCAACGTAGCTTATTTTTCATGATTTATTCTTGAATTGTTAAGAACAAATTTATAAAAACTTTACACATACATTAGCTTTTTTATAAAAACTTTACACATACATTAGCTTTTTCTATTGCTAATAAGTCGTTTCGACTATTACTACGTGTGGAAACCTCCTGCTAGCAAACAACTCAACTCACCATTAATTATGAGTAATCAAAGTGTGGTATTTCCTCCATTCCCATCCCAATTCAACATCGTATCACAGGGGTGCATCGAGGCAAAAGAAACTCAATATCTCTCGTACTATATTTACTAACTCAATGCTAAAGATTATGTGTATGAATACATACATCAATACCCATTTACTTCAATACACCGATAACAAAAATAAATACTAATCGGATGATTATTTGTGAATAATCTTAAAAATATATCTAGTACTACTGTACACAAACAGTGAATAGGTACCAACTTTATTAGCTAGAGTAATTTGGCAGTTTGGCACAAGCGGTGCTGCGTGTAGGGCGTACTATGGTCGCAGCAAGGCAGAAGCATTTGTGTGGAAATTCCGTAGCAACTGAGGTGGTGTCTTGTGTCACGTTATATATTTAAAGAACTGAATATAAATTAATTATAAAAATAATTACAAAATTAATAAATAATTCATGAGATAAATTTATTAAGTCTAATTAATCTATAATTAAATGTTAATTATGAGATTCGTCTCGTGAATTAGTTTTTATTATGAATGCTCGATTATAAATGAGTTTTATAAATAATTTATATTTAATATTTTAAAATAACATGTAATAATCCCAACACCACCTAAATCGATGTTTTCCTGGATGTGTTGGATCGATGCCATAGACGTAGAGACAAGCCAGCCGCTAGGCAGATTGGATGTGTCGGTGACCGACATTCCTGAACAATTCACAGTGACGAACAAATTCGCCAGAAACATACGATCGATCGATTCAGCGTAAGAATTACTGGGCAGTTGCCATGGCGATGGAGAGAGGAGATGAAATTTTCACACCTATTCAGACCTCACATCGACCCGTGCACACACGCACACACATTCAGAGCCAAAAGAACTCTTCACGACAAAATTAAATAGTCGTCACTCATCATCATCGAATTGAAGGAACTGTATATTCACATCATCGAATTGAATAAACTATTATTCAAACGCATCCAAATCTAGCTACGGGGATCAAGACGACGACGACGACGAGTGCAGGCATGGGCATGACCAAGTCAAGTAGCTAGCTAGCTAATCCCGTACGGTTTCTAACTTTCAGGAATTACTAAGAGGTTGTTTGTCGTAAGGAATAAAATTTTACTTTATGTTATTTCGGATGGTTAGATATTATTTTAAATTATTAAATACAGATTATTTATAAAACACATTTATAATGAAAGGATAATTCGCGAGACAAATCTAATAAATCTAATTACATTCTAATTTGACGATGTGATATTACAATAAACATTTGTTAATCATAAATTAATTAGATTTAATAGATTCGTCTCATGAATTATCTTTCGATTCTGCAATTATTTTTATAATTAGTTCATATATAATTTTTTAAATTGATTTCCAAACAACTGATGTGATAGGATTAAACATTTTTTCAAACCAAACAGCCTATAACCAGTAATAATTAATTGACACTCTGAACTCTGAACCAAATTGACATTATTCTGTTCAGTCGTTAAACAGTCCAAATCAGTGATCAGACCTGTCCTTTCTTCTCTAAATTTGTCTATGAAGAAACGCGTCTTTGCTAGTGAATTCTACTAACTTTGCATGCATGCATGCTTGCTTGCGATTTGCGACGAAGACGACAGCGACGAAGTCCTCAATCTTTCTACGAGCTGAACGCGTTGTTCACACAGAAAGTAGACAGACAGGTAGTACACGTCCGACAATATTGGCATATTGCGATTCAGGGAGCTTTCAAGATGCCACAAATTTTCAGTTCTTGAGTTCAATTTCTTCCTCGTCCTGTAATTGTCCATTGCTTGGAATTCTGTCTGCTGTGCTGTTTGGTAGACCGATTCAGAAACCTGCAAAGACATCGCTGTATATCTCGGCTGGATTTCAGAAATTTTGTTTCTTGCTACTCTTTTTTTTTTTTGCTTTGATTGCCTCAGAGTTTGGCAGTCAAAACATACACATATACATGCATAAACTGCTCTAGTAGTAGTAATTAGCGAGATGGACTGGACTAGTTCACTAAGTAATTTGACCATGATTTTCCGTTGTTCTTTTTGACACATGATTTTCATTTGTTAAATGAAGCTCAAAGCTTATCAGCCGTAACCGACATTTAAATTTAAAACCTTAATTTTAGAGTTTATTGGAATGTGTTTTTATCGTAATTTATTTTTCAGTCGGTAAGAACATATATAATAGTTTTGTTATAAAATATTTTTTAGTTACTAAGTAAACATTACGACTATAAAGAGGTAACATTACGACTATAAAGAGGTATGGACGAAACTATCACACTAGCTATCTGAGCAGTAAATTCAACATAATTTCTTGGAGATCTCGTTCAAACTTATGCATTCCATCTCTTAATGTATGAAACAATCACTAGTAATAGAGCTGTTCCTTTGTGACAGCACTCTCATTTTCAAACCACAATGGAAGAATGGGCAACACAACAGCGTAACTCCACTACCAACAAAATCCAATTGTACATTTTGATCAGTTAGACCACACCAGCTATCAACTGACTGATGATTTTGTTTCTGGTCTAACACGTACATGTAGTAGTATTACCCAGCCAACCACAGAGAATACATGGTCTTGTGTTCATAATAACATCAGTAGAACACTAGAACAGGTCAGGCTTATTTGGTACTGATACCAAGTTTTACCATGCATCCATGACTGAATTCTCCACATGCTGACATGCATCTGTGTTCTGGCTCTGGCTCAGCCTCAAGGCTGACTTCAAAGTTCAACAGTCCACATAACGATCTCCAGACGTTCAGGAGGCATATATACTCTACAAGTAGGCACTAGCTAATTAGGCCATGCTTCTATCAATGATATGATCTTGCTTAATTATTCTTTGAAACCTTTCCTTAATGTTATTTTATAATATAAACCACCAGGTATCTATTTTTTAAGTAAACCATTTGGCGGGAAATTGGTGCCACTGTTTTCCCCATGCACCAATATTATCCTTCCATAGGCCATGATTTATCCTTTTACAACAATTTCTGAGACATCCTACAACAAACAACTTAGGTCATGTTCTTTTCAAATTATTCATCCTCACAAAAAGAGATTATTCATCGGATTATCGGAACATATTGTTTGCTCCATGCTTCAAAATATTTATTTTTGAGTAAAGTGCATTGTTGGTTTTGGTTGTATGTGCTATTCAGGTTCCTAAACTCTTAAAATGCATTTTTTAGTATTTGAAATTGTTAGAATGTATCATTCCGATCTCAAATTGTTGTGACCCCTCTTGGATCCTACATGATGTTCATGTGACATGCCACATATACGTTCAATCATTTTCCTTATGTTTTTTCTCCCCCTTTTTTTCTTCTTCCTTCCCGTTCATGTGGAAAAGAGAGAGAAAAAAGAGAGAAAATGTAGAGGGAAAGAAAAAAAGAAAAAAAAATTTGGGACCGGAATGTCTATCTGATGTCCATGTGACATGTTATTTAGGATCCGAAGCGATCATGACAATTTGAAATGAAATGACACACTTTAACAAGTTTAAAGGCCTGAAAATGCATTTTGATTGTTTTAAGACATGTAACACAGGCGAACAAATTTAAGTACCTGCAACGCACTTTACTCACGGTAATAATCAGTCTAATAGTATAAGTCAAACAAAGCTTATAGAGTTTGTAGATAAGAGAGGGTCACACTACAGAATGCCTGGTGAGCTCCAATCAAATGGGCGGTCTCTGGTTTGTCCTGCAGGCAAATTCATCAATAGGCTGAAACGATACAAAACCTCTTGTGAACCATGTTCACAGTTACAGCCCTACAAAGGCTACAAGCAAGTAAGCAACACTGCCATATAGATCATCAAGTTGGGATTTTTCTAACATAGATCATCAAGCTTTCATAGCAATGGACCATAACAAAACCCTTGCAACTAGCATTTGCCCCCAAAGAGAAGAGTCTCTTCCCACATAGACCACATGGACACACAAAGCAGATCTGGGTCAGCAAGAGCACATCATGTTTACCCAGATAATCAATAAAACCTTGGTAAGAGAGGATTGATTAAACAATAAATCAAAGCAAGAAAAGTACACAAAAAAATGTGCACACACATAGCTCCTTTTACCGTAACCGCAAACGGTCAAGTTGTGGTTATGAATCAACATATCACTATGCTTAGTTATTACAGATAGCCCATCAAGACAACAAAGAGAAAGCAAGAAGTTCTAGACCTATGAGATGAAGTGAGCAGTGAGCATACAAATATGTTTCATTACAGGAATTGTGTTGCTGAGGGACAATGGTCCCGCCCAGAGTGCTGTCACAGCTATTCAGCGCCGAAGGTAAGTATCATAGGCTGTTTATTCTGTACCAAAATATGGTTCAGCTAATTTAAAGAAATAGTATGAGCTGGACATCACAGATGTGCCCATTAAATAATTTGTGGTCATCATCAGCAGCACATACTACATGATGGAAGATACCTTGCATATTCAGATTCCACAGGAGAAAAAATAAATCGACAAAAAGAATTTATGATGGAATCAAATAAAGGGAGATCAGTGGAGTGGATCTCGAAAGGGAGATTGTTCCGTTTAGAAAAAAAAATTGCTATTGTTACATGCAGACAATGAGAGCGAAAAGTAATAGGTCATCGTCGATTCTATAAGCAACCAGAGCATGGAACCTAATCTTGGAGTCAAATAATGCACCTAAATAGTGAGAGGCCTTCTGAAAAACCGTTCCTGAGTTTTTGATATTTTAAAGCATGTGAATGTGATTGAATACAATTCAACAAAGAATAGTAATGTATAATCAATTCCAAAGAAATTTGCACCTTTGTTGGGCATTTGCAAATATAGGAATATATAATAACCTAGTCTTTAGAACAACAGAGCATTATTGATTTTACTAACCGATGAGTACACAAAATGGGGAACTTCATAAAAGATGGCAATGGTATCGTAACTTATCTCAGTAGCAAATGGCTAGTCATGATATGTCAGACAAGTGAACATTCAATTATCTATTGACACTACTTTGCTATCAATGGATCAACTTACGAGTTTTATTGTATCCAGAAGTGACAATTCTTAACCCACTTCTTTTTTTTGTTAAAAAAAATCTTCATCATTTAATGGCATCAGATGTTTGAAGTAATAGAAGAAAACTTTATTCCCAAGCATATGAGAGCAACTATATACTCCTCCATTCCATAATTTTTGATGTTTTGGACAAGGTTGAGGTTAAACTTTTATAACTTTGACGATAAATAATTTAAAGGCATTACAACAATATACATAGATTTATCTTCCAAAATACTATAATAAAAGTATAAACACATTTATTTATTGTATATATTACAATATAAAATCACAGCACAGATATATTTTAAAGACAATGTCATTTGTTCAAAACGACGTCAAGAGGGAAGTATTAGCTATATCATCATGGAGACAATCCAAGGACCGTGTGCACTGAAGCTACTATTCATTACTAGTAGTAATACTTTGGTAGGGTTGTGGCGGTCCTTGTGCCTAGACAAGTCCGCAAAGGCAATGGAATTCTTGGAAATAACCAAAGCATGGGTGCATCTTGGGGTGGGGGAATATCTCCTTTATATCTGGTCCTGGAGAAGTCACAGGAGCAGATGATTCCACATTTCTATGATAGTACTAGGATGCGATGTAGTGGTTGAAGACTAAATTATTCTTGATGAAGGACCACCAAATACTGGTGCAAAGGAGTTCCAGGGAATCTGAAACTATGGTTTAAGATGAATGTGTTCTTCTCGAGATGAAACTTGGACACAAACAATACTACTCCACTTCCTATATTAATTGCACTCAATTGATTTGACCTACATGCTACTTGCCTCCAACATCCACATGAACACACCCATTGCTGCACAAATAGAACATTGATGATCACCTCAATTATTAGGTTTCCATGTGATCTTGTTCAAACGGATTAACTTTGATACCCTCCTAAAACTGGAATCGGAGACAAAATCTGAAACTAACAGCCCTCATAATAGTTGCTTTTACCACATTTGATAAGCACCTAATAAAAATGAAACAAATTTGCACTACTGAGCTGAGATTTCACCCCATTAGCTAGAAAATGAAAATATACTACGGCAACTTTGATCTAAATTTTACAAATGTATGATTTTTAACAGCAAAAGACTAGACACAAGCCGAGAAGACTATGAAATCAATTAAACCACAATAACCCAAATCCATCAATTCCTAACAGTCACCATCTCCACGCCAGAACACGACCAACAAAGAACCTAATTTCAAAATTTTGCCTCACCCATTTTGTGCACCAATCACTACGAGAAGCTCTGCACCTTCGGGAAATCGGGATGATTGCTGATTAGACCAAAGTTGAACATAAACACTAAAGAGAACATAGTCCACAAGAAGCAACATTTTGTATGCCGCCGTAACCACTAATGTTTTGCTTCTATGCCGAAATTTATGGTTCACAATTTATTCCGACAAAATTTTCATTTTTCTCAAGACAGACAGCGATAAATTGAACAGATGTAAGGACCAAAATTTTCATATAAGATTGTGACGGAATGGTTTTCATATGCCGTGTAATATGCCTCGCTCACTCATCTCACCTGACCTCATTTCGTTCCAATCCTTTCATATCAAGAGAAGAAATCAGAATAGCCGGAAACATCAAAGGCAACTCGAAGGGGATGGAAAATGGAACAAAAAGAGTCAAAATTTCATCGCGAAAGCGACGAGACGACTCGCCTCCGCCTCGCGAGGAAGCCGGGCGCGCAGACGGCGTTGCGGCGCGGTGGAGGTCGCGACCCTTGAGCGTCCTCCCGGAGCCCTCCAGCACCGAGCTGTGCGCCGCGGCGCGCCGGGCGACGATCTCGTGGGGCGGGACCATGGTCTCCCCGTCCTCGCCGCGGCCTGCGGACGTCTGTGCCCACACACCCCTCCGCGTCGCAGCCGCCTCGGATGGTATCCTCACCGGCGCTGACTTCGCCATGGCCGTCGAGGACGACGGGGTCAACGCGGCGGTCTCCGGGATAGGCCGCGCCGCGGATCGGATGGCCACGCTCCCGCGCTTCCTCCTCTCTTCCCATCCTCCTCCGGGAGTGCCGCGAGGAGGCCGGGGGCGGAGGAGGCAGGCCAGAGCACGTCGAGCTCGAGGAGGTCGCCGTCGGCGGTAGCCGCTGCAGCGGCATGGGCAGAGGTCGGTTTGGGGGGCCGGAAGTGCAGGAGGCGCTCCATGGTGGGTTCTCCGGGGATAATCACCAGCACGGTGAATCTCCGGCGAGGTGGCGGCGCTCCGGCATCGGAGGAAGGGAGGTGGGGGTGGGTTGAGCGTGTGAACGAGGTCGCGATGCCGGCGAGCGGAGGCCGCCGCGGTGGAGCGTTTATAGGAAGAGGATGTTTGTCATTTTTGTGGTTAAGCCCTTATAGTTTTATATTTTGTAAAACCTATAGCTGTCGATAAATTCTCATAATATAATATAATTATATTATACTACATCGTAACTTGTAACTTGTATATAATTATAATATAGCTTACATATAGTTTTTAACCGCTAGATCCGTTCTAGATTCGTACAAACAAAAAAACAAAAAAAGAAAATCAACGTGCGTCGGTCAGGGCATTTCATCTCGAGGCATTCACTTTATAAAATAACACGTTAACATGGAATTTTTAAAAGTTACATATAAATGTATTACTTATAATGTAATTACTGATTATTATATATTTATATCCGTCAAATTTTCATCGACTTGGTCCCAGGAAATTTTCCTCTTGCTGTTTTGCCCTGTGCAGATTTGGATCGCTACCAATGGTCGCGATACGAACTGGGCCCATCAGAATTTTGGTACTCAACCAATGATGGCGCCCAAATTAGGCCCATTGAAACTAAGATCGCTGACGATCCAAGTTGGCCCATCAGAATTTCTGGCCCATACTAATTTGGCTCTCAGCCATTGGTGGCGATGAAATTTGGGCCCATATGGGTTTTGGATCCGAATCCCCTGATATCTAAATTTTGCAATATCATATTTACCGTATTCTACTCAAACTTGATGATGTTATTAATTTATCAAAATTTTGATAATGTCAAATTTTGAAAAAATAAAAATAGATATATAATTTTGTGTTCAACAAACCCTGCAACTCCTTAACGCACGCCTGTGTTTTAGCCTCCCGAATCGAAAGCTTTCCCGATCAATCTCGCACATCGCCACCGATGGGCGTCGGTGCAAGCAACTGCGGCTTGCAGCGTCGCCGCCGCCACCGCCGCCGCTCGTCGGACCGTCTCGAAGAAGAGCTCGGGCGCAACCTTGGTGGAGAAGTGGTTGCGCCTCCCGCCGGCGCCGAGGAAGGACGGGAATCGCGATGGTCGGATCTGCCGCCGGAGCTCGCCGGCATGGTGTTCTGCCGGCTGCTGTCCCACGGCGACCGCGCCCGCTTCCGGGCCGTCTGCAGCGACTGGCGCCTCGCCTCGCGGCAGCAGGCGACGATGGCCCCGGGCTCGCTGCCGCCGTCTCTGCCGTGGCTTGGCCTGGACCGCCGCACCTACCAGAGCCTTCCCGACGGCGAGGTGCACCGGTTCTCCGACGGGCCGGGGATCATGGTCTGCCGCGGCTCGTTCGACGGCTGGCTCCTCTACTACCGGAACGGCTACCACGAGATCAGCAGCCACATCCTGTGGAACCCCTTCTCCGGCGCCATGCTAGACCTGCCGTCTCACTGCGACTCCGGCGGCGGCGAGCCCTTGTGCTTCGACAAGGCCATCAAGCGCAAGATCGTCGTCTGCTCGCCGGACCTCGTGGCCGCCGCCGTCGACCATAGCTCGCTTATCTTTCACCTGCCGAATATGCACTCGTCGTGGGCAATGAGTAACCCGAATATTTGGTGCCATGACATCGCCTTCTACCACGGGAAGCTCTACTCCGTCACCAAAAACGACGAGCTCTTTGTCCATGAATTCTTCACCACCACCGATCGCGGTGGTTCTGCGAGGGTCACGGCATCATCGGCGCCTGTGACCGACGCGCGGCCTCCGACGGATCACCTCGGCAACAACGGGTACCACCGCCTGAGGCTCACCTACCTCGTCGTGTCGCTCACCGGCAAGCTTCTGCTGGTCCGGTGGAGCCTCCCCCATGTGCTATTCGCCATGCTGAGCCAGCTGATCACGGTCAGAGTGTTCGAGGCAGACTTGGAGGCGCGCCGGTGGACGGAGGTGATGGACCTAGGCGTGGATCAGGCTCTCTTCGTCAGCAGAACCTGCTCCAAGGCAGTCCGATTGCCGCAGCCGGATAATCGCCATGGATTTCTTCGAGGCAACCGTGTGTTCATCGTGGGATCTGATTTGGAAATTGACTGCTCCTCCTGCGGTGTGTATGACATGAGCGATGGCAGGTTCAGTGTAGTCTCACTGAACAGATGGCGAGCTGGACATGAGCAGAGCTCGAGGTACACAGGTGTAGAACAAACAGTGAGGTCTGAGTGGTTCTTCCCATCTGAGTTATGAGGCTGCAATGGCTGTAGTACGATGGCGGGAAGATTTTTCGGATAATGCAAGAACAAAAGGAGACATTTTCAGTGTAACATCCTAAATATTTAATTAATTACTGATTTAGCACGTCATCTAGGGTTTTATGTAATGAAAATGTGGGAGTATGTACCCCTATTGTAATATATATTTAATATATATGATCGTGCGGCTCCGAGCGAGGTCTCGCGAATATCAGAGGGGTTCAGGGTCAGGAGCTAGAGGAAGACTATGGCCCCATGTGGATCTGGAGGTGGCGTGGCTTTCACTGGCGACGATGGTGTAGAAAGGGCCCGGCCGGACCGGCGACGATGAGGATTTGCAGCGGAGACTAGAGGAGCCCACCGGATAGGAGGAAGAAACCAGATCTGGATTGATACTTTTTTTTTTATTTTTCGATGTTTCAGTTAATTTATCTGGATGTTTCTTAGGGTTTGATCGAAATGTTGCACTGGATACTCTGATGGTGCTTCATATTTTTGTTTATGACTTTTGTACATTTGTTGATGTTTCAACCGTCGAAGCTCGATGTTTTAGATGTGAGAATAAAATGTTTCAATCATGATTGAATTGTGTTTCACCATTTTAATATATAGTCATAAATATTTTTTATTTAATGGTGAAACATTTTTTTAGTAGTGGTGAAACGAAACCCGATTTTTGGGGAAACATCAGGCGTCCCGATTTGTAGTTGCTTCGATATCTTGCTGCACCTTTTATCCTTATTAGGTACATGTTGTGGTATCAAATGTGTTACTGTTCTAGATATGAGATGCCCTATACATGTGTACATGTTATGATATCAAATGTGTTAGTGCCCTAGATATGGGAAACAAGTCTCATCCATATAGATAAAGTCTAGAGTAGATAAGAAAGTAGTCCCAAGTAAAAGAAAAATATGGAGTGGGCCCGACCATGACTACTCGGCATCCGATGGTATAAATACAAGGCCTCGGGAGGGGAAAAGAATAGGCCAAGAGAGATATAGATGCAAGAAGCTATGCAGGAAACATACAGAGTATGACTACATTTCTCGAATGGATATAGACCTGATGGATTAGGTAACCCAAGAGACGCAGCACCCTAATTATGGTTAGTTCTGCACTCGAATTGTTGCGATGTTGTGTTGAAGTGTTGTGTTGATTAATGACATCAAATCTAAAATGCATCCTAATTATATATAAAATGTTACTGTCTGGATATCACGGGAATGCTAGGACTCTTCTCACCAGGTAGGGATGGGCACTTGGGGTGCATGAGGGTTATAGCCCTTGGGACAGGTGCCACAACGCGAGAAAAACCGAAAAACCAAACCGTGATAAGTCTCATGTGTTGGGGGTGCATCATGGAGCGCGTGTAAAGCTTACATCTACTATAGTGTGTGTAAAATGAATCTATTCGAATAGTTGTGCTTATGGTTAAGGAGCGTCGGGACTTGTACTACTCTTGACTAACCACAAAAGTTTTAATCTTGCTTAGAATATGTTTTGGGAAGAACATGTGGTCTGTCCTGACATGCGGGAAGGTTGGAATTATGGAAAAGATGGTGAATTGGACATGAAGGTAAATCGAACCAGGAGGATGCTTGGGGAGGTGGATGCAACTCTCGTGGATGATTAACAACTTGAACTTACCGTAGCTTTCAGTTAACACTTCTAAGTCATAGGTTTGTGAAATGGTTTATGAAAACTGGTTTTATGTAAATAAACCAAGTCATCCTTGAATTCCTATGTACACTAATACACCTTGTACTGGTCATTTGCTAAGTACGCTAGGTACTCACCCTTTTTATCTCTTTTAGAGGAAGTTGTGGAGATGACCCGTACATGTGTTACACCGACGAGGGGAAAAAGCTGAAGAAGACGGAGTAGGGAGCTAAGTTCTTCAGTTGCTGCCTTTGGAATAGATATGGACCGCCGCAGCTTTGCTTCTATTATCTATCTAAATATTTTGGTACTAGCAAAATACACGTGCTACGCTACGGGTAAAAAGAACCGCTAAATGCAAAAAAAAAGGGACCATTGGATATGCATATTATTGTCTCATAAAATACACATATTATTATTATTATTATTATTATTATTATTATTATTATTCCAAGATAGGTAAATCTTTCATTGGACTAAAAATTGATCATAAAACCAATGATAATCAGGACGGATACAAAATACTTTTACATATTTACGCATAGTATCAGAATGTTCATGTGCTCTCTCTCACTCTCTCAACTCTCGCGTGGCAAGCATGCGATCTCGCTTCCAAAATCGTACGTGGACTCGTGTGGAGATTGGTCATGTGACGCTTGGTTGATAGATGGCGCGCATACTCTAATATGTCGTGTCTCGCGGACTATGGATAGAAAATATCAATTTTTCCAATCGTTCGTTGGGCTTCATCAGACGATTTATTTCAGCTGCACCACGCGCTCGATTTGTTTTGTCTGCATCCAACGTGTTGTCGTCTGTCATCTGTTCGGCATCTGATTTTTGCCCTACTTCCATCATCTTCTCAACTACATCACCTCCCTCATCTTCATTCAAACACTTCCCCTTGCCATGCCACACCGATGCACTTTGTCAACGACACATAGACTCCCCACTGCACGGATCTCTACGATCCAGACCAGCCTCCATATTGTCACGCAAGGCTACCCAGCAGCATCCATATGGCCTCCCTCGGTGGCCGCTTCCAGCTACCCAATTCCAAGCACTCTTGAGAACATAGTCTTCAAGCCATCGGTTTGTGCTTGTTGATTACAAAATATGGAGATGTTGTAAGAGTGAGGAATTGAACAGATGACACATTGACAGAAGAACAGTGGTGCCGAATTGGTCATCTCCACCTCGATGTAAGTTGCAGTCACAGAATGGCTAGAATGGAGTCAGGACCAACAAGGAACACGCCGACATCCTTAGAGTAGTATGACCACATGGACAACGTGCGATGGTGACTGGGCTTTAGGGCAATGTTTGTGTGGTCGTTTATCTTGGGATCAAGATTGGATGATGTGTGTGTGTGCCTGTGCAAGGGAGAGAGAGACTGTGAAGAAAAACTTATGTCATGCATGAATTCCCTAACCGATGATTGGAAACTAATCCTTCACGCATATAAAACATAACGACTCATTAGCGCATGATTAATTAAATATTAGTTAAAAACTTAAACATAGCTTAATATGATTTTTAAAGTAACTTTTTACATAATTTTTTTTAAAAAAATATGCACCGTTTACCTGTTTTGGGAAGTGTGAGTGTGAAAAATAAGAGAGTAAAAGTTGGAAAAAGGATAGATTCAAACTCAGCCAAAACTGGTTTATACATTGTGTGAATGGATAAAAAAGTGATCCGCATGGAAACCGCCCAAGACAAATTGCACTGATTGATCTTTTGATTTTATTTTCCATTGTTTAATGCAGAGCCTGATCAAGGCTTCAACCGGTTCAGCCGGTTAGTGCAGGAGGATCCTAGCCACTTAGTTCGGTCAAAACAAGTCCGCACAGAGCTGCTTCTTCCTCCTCAGGCTAGGACGCGAGAGGGCAGAGGAGCATGCATGGTGACTGGTGGCTCCCGAGGCTACACAATGGAAACAATGGAAACAACAGATGCTCAACGCGTCCCACGGCCTAGCGCGCACGCCGGTGGTGTTGGCCCGCGTGAGAGACAACGAGAGCGGCAATGCGGGCGGTGGAAAGGCGAGGCGACGACAACCTCCGGCGGACATACCAGCCAAATAAAGTGAGCAGGATGTGTTCCTAGGGTTAGGGAATCCATGCTCCATGCATGCAGAGGTGGAGAAGGTTCATGGGCCACGATGAGGGTGGGGTGGATCTTGAGCAGAGAGCTTCCATCCATGGCAGTCCTCGATGGTACTGGAAAGGGAGGGAAAAGTGGGGGGAAATCCTCGTCTCCGTGATGCTGTGTTGGTGGCGCTTTGGGTTGAACGGAGATGACCTGTGCTGGAAGTTCCACCCGGCGGACGTGACAGCGGCGTGCAACACGCATGCAAATTGCAAACATGATCGGAAACGATTTGAGGATGCCCATCTCACCATCCTCCTGCCATATGCAAACTGGATAATACTAATAGGAACGAGTGGCGAAGGACGAAAATTTTTTGAGATGTGACGGAGATTTAAGCACACACAAATATGCATCTAATTTAGTAAATTAAATTTACCATCTCAATTTTTATTAAAAAATATGCATCTAAATTTACCATCTTAATTAAATTTACCATTCCTGTAAAATATGATTGAACATAGTACGAGAACAAAGAGCATTGTGCTTACTGCTTATTGTATGTTTGCTGTTGCGGCGGTTCCGCTCACTGTGCTGTCGGCTGCCGCTCACTGTGCCCGCCACTTGGTTGCCTGCCGACCGTCGCTGCCCGCCGTGGCACCGCCCACTGCTCGGCCTCCGCGTGCTCGCCGCTAGCCCGCCGCACGGCTGCCACGAGCGTCCCGCTAGCCCGTCGCAGCGCTCGCCCACCGCCCGCCGCCGCCGCCTAGGAGGCCTACTCACCGACGCATGCTCGCCGCCAACCCTACAGCTCGGGAAGGGGCGCGCGGTTGTTGATCTCAAATCATACCAAAAGTACGCTGACTTGAAAAACCGCTCACTGGCTTGAGAGATTTGCTTTACTCTAGTGCAGGTCCAAAAAACTGCTTCTTGGGTTCGTAGGTGTGCCAGTTGGTTTGATCCTGCAACCAACAAGAAATAAAGAAAGAAAGCAAGTATTAGTCTGTAAACGATAGCCAATCGGTTGGTGGCTGATGACGTATCGTTCAGTGTTAAGCCGATGCGGTACGCACTGAATCGGCCAGGGAAATTAAACCTAATCGATCAGCTGAAGATATTCACAATACATAATCTAATATCAAGACACAAACTAAGTGGTTGGGATAGATCGGTAGCGTACCGAAATAGTATAAACCACTTAAGTCAAAAAGTACCTCAATATGCAGATTATATATATCTATAGCATAGTCGATATCATAGATCTAATATGTATCGACTAGTACTCCGATACCACTTTGTACTAAGATATCATTGCAGACTAAATATATTAAACAATAATCGATCAGGTGTTAAGAAAGCCTAACAGATCGATTGCAAGCTTAATATATTTACTTACAGTGAGATCTTAATATAAAGGATAGATTTAGCATATCAAATAAATATAAAATAAACAAGACAGCTAAAACAGGTAAGATCGGTTGAAACCCCGATTTTATCTCTAATAGTGATCATAAAACAAGATAGATCCTTTATGATTCTAAATATGACTTAATACGTCGGACCTAACCGATACAACATTAAGTATAAAAAGAAGTATAAGATCCAAACAAGTCTATGAAAATCTTTCGAGATGGTAGATACACTGTATAATCTAAATCGACAACGAAACCTAACCCTATCGGTTGTTGTCTAATAGCAGAGACTAGCCGACTAGGGTTAGATCGCATTATCGATCTAGGTTATATATTATATATGATAAATTGACGATTTACGTAGACAAGATTAGAGTATCATAATGATGGAAGCACTAATCCCGAGAGTGCAAGCCGCCATAACAATCTTTATCTTTTCGTTGGAGATCGAACTCGATGCAGCCTAACTAGAAGCAAGAACTCATCAAAATAACTAAAAGAAAAGGGTGGCGATGCGTCGAGATTGTATTGAACTTGATTGTTAATAATTTACATGGTCCTGGGTCATATTTATACCCACATACAAGATAAGTTCTTGACGGACACGACTTCTATCTCTATTACAATTTAAATTGTAGATATATGCCTAGAACAAACTCTCACGGACATTATCCATAAGGAAACTATTAAAATATCCTAATTAACAGATACAATTGTCTTTCTTGGACTCTATCCATGTATGACAATTCTCATGAAGCACTTTAACCGAATTCGAAGATAATTCCAACGTCTTTTTCCCCGGGATCGTCCATACCAGTTATCCTTATCGAAATCGGCTGCATCGGCCATCCTTGTCCGACTCGGTATCGGTCGACAATCATCTTAGCCGATTTGATTACCAACCAACGAACTCCTTAGCCGATTTGGTCAGTACTTGGCGCGCACTCTGTCTTTGGAAGAACTCGATTCTCTCCAAATCGGCTTTGGTCTTAGATCCAAACCTGATAATTTGCTTATCAAATTTGGTCGTTAACAGCGGCCAACTGCGGGGACTTGGAGTCTCGAACTCACCGACGCGCGCTCACCGACCGCGAGGACTTGGAGTCCACGGGCGACGAGGCCATGGCCTCCTGATCCATGTCGGTGATGGCTTGAGGGCGACGCGATGGCAACCGGTCGACGGGATCGGAGTTGGTGTGACGGTGGTTGGTTGGCGGGGACGAAGGCAACCGGTTGGTGTGGATCGGTGTCATGCGACGACGACCGGTTGGCGGGGATGGGCGTCGCGCATGGGTTCGGAGGGAGAGGAGGGATATTTGGGGGCACGGGGAGGGGAGGGGCGGCCGCCAACACTAGAAATTTCTTTTGGGGGTGTGTGTGGGGGAGGGGGTGGGGGCTCTGGGGGGCTGAGGTATGGCTTGGGCCATACCTCGCCACATTGGTTCCTCCACCAATGATAGGAACACAATCGGAAACGATTTGGGCGCTCCGGGTCTCTGGGAACGCAATAAGATGGGAACAAGGCTCTCTCATCTCGCCACTTCGCCAGTCACCATGCAACACAAGGAAAATGATAATGAACAGCGAACAAAACGTGAAAAAGGGCACTAGGACGGATGAAAACATAATGAGACGATCGGAAAGTTACTTATTTTGTTAAGTAGTTAAGACTTGGTATTGTAGAGGATCACGTTTGGTTTGTTTGGGTTTCACTAGGGTAAACCTTTGTTATTAAGCTATTGTAAGACCCTTATAACGATGTCAAATATATGATGTGTGTATTATCTACTGATTCATGAAATGATATTATAAACACATAAGGTTTCCGATTTCTAAAACGAGGGCCCATAGGATCCAATGCCATCGACCTCTGATCCTGCGTCAACAACCCAGACCCAACTTCATCGATTTCGATCACGACCTTGATGTGGCCTTGTCATTTCATGGTGAGCTTACCGACTAACGTTGTTACGTTAGCCAGACTAATGTGTCAGCATTGTTTCTTTACACCGGTCCGTAGGGGTGGGCATTTTAAACCGAAACCGAAAAAACGATCCGCACCGAACCGAACCAAAATATGCGGTTTTTGGTTTTCGGTTTCGGTTTCGGTTTGTGGTTTTATATAAACTGAGAAATTTGGTTTGGCTTCGGTTTTTGACGTTGGAAAACCAAACCACTAAAAAAACCAAAACTCCCCACCGCCGAAACCCTAGCCGCGCGTGGCCACGCCCGCGGGCCCGTGGGAAACCTTAGCCTCCGCCCCGCCGTCGGCACGCTCCTCCGCGTGCGGCGACGCCGCCCCGCCGCGGCGAGCCGTCGCGCCGCCTCGGCTCCGTCCCGCCCCGCCCGCCGCCGCGCTCCGCCGCACGCCGCGCCACGCCGCCTCCGCCGCCTCGTTGCTCTCGCTTTCGGTTTTTGGTAAAAACCAAAACCGAACCAAAAACTGAAGCCGAAGTACACGGTTTTAGTATTTACAAAACCGATCGGTTCTTCATGCGTCCCAAACCGAAGTTTGCGTAGAAAAACCGAACCGCATGTGCGGTTAAAATCGATTGCCCACCCCTACCCGATCGGCGTGGCCAAAAAAATTTACATTTGAAAATAAGTTTTGAGATGGTTTGTTTTTAAATAAAAAATTAAGAAGGTTAACAAAAAAGATATTCCGGAACCTGACTCCATATATCTCAATTCCAATCTCCAAATACGATTCGATCAAGCAGTCGCACGCTATGCCTGAATACGTGTATGTACAAGCTAATTGAGGTGCTATTAGGGGTGAAAATGGTATGGATAATATCCGGATTCCGTCCAAAAAATCGGATACGACTAGTGTCAGCCGAATAATTTTCGGATAATTTCGGATTCGGAAACGATAATTTTTCTCGATACGGATACGAATACGGTAGAGGCATTATCAGGTGGATAGCGGATACGGTCGGATAATATCCGGATACCTCTCCGGATAATATCCGGACCCTAGGAGCCTTTGGCCCAGCCGGCCCATAACCCTCCATAAGCCTAAAAAAAAGGACAAAACCCTAGATCCTCTCCACTCCTCCCCTCCCACCGTCCAGGCTGCGTCCAGCCTCTCCACCAGTCTAGGGCGTCGCACCTCCCAGCCGCCCGATGCCCCGTTGGTGTCGCCTTCGGCCGCCGCAGCGCTGCCCGCCCGGCGCTTCGTCGGCGTCGCCTTCCGCCTCTGTGGTGCCACCGTCGGCGTCGCCTCCCAGCCGCTCGGCGCCCCATGAAAAAACAAATAGGTGAAAAAAAAATCTTTTTTTCAACATTTGGCATTGAATCTCAGGCTGTAATACCAACCAAATGGCACACTGAACTTTTTGTGCTGAATGAAGTTTCTACAAGAAAGATTAGACTTAATTGATTTGGTATCAGATATTATCTTGGCAATGTTTTTTTCACTAAAATTACAGCATGATTCAATTGTATCAATGTGATGTACAATTGTACTGCTTTGCTATTTTTTAGTTGGCCTTTGTTATGCCTTAATGCTAAGCAGTCGATTTTCCTCTTTATCAATGTGAATGGCTTCTAATATCTGGAAATTTCAACTCCTAACCTGTGGGTTGTGGGGTTACGGATTAATCATATAACTCAATTAAATCTAAGTTGTGTTGCTGTTGGCAGTTGGGACGAAATTTACTAACGTGAATACGATGTTAAAACATCAATTCTATCATAAGCTCGTTTTTTTTAGAAATATTGATTTAGTAAGCTGGGCAGCATATGTCTCCCCTCATCAAATCCAAAATTAATTCACTATGCATCATTTCAAAGATTGCCAGAAGTTTTGGAGATCTATTAAATGTATTATATGCACAAGTTGCAAAAAAATGGGTGCACGGTCATCTGCAGTGCAGTAAGATAAATGAATCAACTTGTTCTAAATTCCCATGCAATATTCATGCCTGAAATACTATAATATAATAGCAGACAAGTTAGCAGGTTAATTTTTAAAATAAAACATAAACTATTTCAAGTATATTTAGTTTTGATTTTTGGGATAGCACAAAATATATGTTTGGTAAATCCTTGCACATGCTTCATCGCCCAAATATTTTTCATATACATAGGAATGTTTCTTTTGTTTCTTATGGTGCAACACTATTAGTTTACTACCTTATGTTTGTTCTATCTAAATCACAGGTCATGGATTCATCTCATATTAGTAGTAGCAGCACAACTGCATGGAGTGCTAGTGTAGCAGCTTTGCAATCATCAGAACCAAGCACGATAATGGAGGATTCTAATGAGAATCGACATATGGTTCGTGCTATGCATGGTCGGATAGAAGAGAATCCGATCCAGTCGTCCTCCGCACGTCCGGCCGTCGATGACGCATAGCATCATGGACGGCCAAGTTGACCGAGAAGTTGACCGAAGCTCCTGCCGGAGTTGGCTGGCATGGTCTTCTGTGGGCTGCTGTCCTACAGCGGCCGCCTCCGCTTCCAAGCCGTGTGCCGTCGGTGGCGCCTCGCCCCGTGGCAGCACCACCCGCTGCCGTCGGCGCTCCCCTGGCTCAGCTTAGATCGCATCACCTACTAGAGCCTCACCGACGGCGAGGTGCATCGCTTCGTCCCCGACCCCTACAACGAGCTGCCCGGCATGGTCTGCCACGGCTCGGTCCATGGCAGCTCTGGGTTAACAATTCCGGTTCGAAATTCCCAAAATTTTGGTAATTTTGGTCCCCGTAAGCACATATCTCACTCAAAATTTTTGGTTTTGTCCAAATTTTTGTTGATTTGGTCCAATTTTATTTAAATTCATTCAAAATTCATCAAATTTTCGGAAAATTTCGGTCAAAAAAGTACCAAAATTACCAAAATTTTTGGTAATTTCGGTTCCCCCGGTAAAATTGCCCATACCAAAATTGTTAACCTTGGTTGGCTCCACTACAACCGACCGGAGTAGCGCCAGTGCTTCCTGAGGAAGCCTCTCTCCATAGCCAAGATTGGTCTGCCCCACTACGATCCCATCGGGCTCTGCCCCGGCGGCTACCATGGCATCAAACTCCACGCCATGTGCTTCCCCAAGCCTGGGGCCTTCATGCGCAAGATCATCGTGTGCTCGCCGGACTACGTCGCCGCCATGACGGACTATGGCATCATCGTCCACCTGCCAGGAATGGCACACTACTGGTCATTCACAGCCGCCACGTTATCCTCCGACGACGGCGGCAACGTAACCACACACAACTTCTGGCGCGACATGGCCTGGTACTAGGGTTAGCAATTTTAAAATGGAGATTTTTAACGGGGGACCAAAATTATCAAAAATTCAAAAATTTTGATACTTTTTCAGCCAATTTTTTTTGAAAATTTGATAAATTTTGAATGAATTTAAATAAAATTTGACCAAATCAACAAAAATTTGGACAAAACCAAAAATTTCGAGTGAGATACGTGTTTACGGGACCGAAATTACCAAAATTTCGAGAATTTCGGGAATTTCGAACCGAAATTGCAATCCTTGCTTGTACCACGGGAAGCTCTACTCCATCAGCACCGGCGAAGAGGTCTTCGTTCACCAGTTTAGCAGCAGCAGCAGCAGCGAGGCCGTCTCGTAGACGACGACGGCGTAGCATGGACCTCGCTACTACTCATGCCGCGACGAGGTCGTGATCGACACAGCTTGACAAGCTGCTGATGGTCCGGTGGCGGCGGCCCCCCCGCTCCCCATCGTGTACGATTACCGTCTAAGTTGCACGATACGGGGATACGGGTACGAGATACGGATACGGCGATACGTCGATACAGAATTCTTGAAAAACAACAGTAAGGGATACGTCGAGCCAAAAATAGAATAAATAAATAAGATAAATATTTGACAAAAAGTCTAATAAAAATAGTGTCAAATGATAACTTAATGTCTCATTCCTCCGCTTCTAAAATCTCCCTTTCAAATTCTGGCTCATCAAGTGTGAGTTCGGCGCCTTCTAGAAAGCCAGCACCAGCAAAGCTCTCAGTCCCATCTCCAGCAATATCCCACATTCGACTTGGTCCACTCTTATAATCACTGAAATTCCTTGAAAGAAGACGTATGTTATTGTTCACATTCACCAAATCTTCGGCTCGTTCGGAGCGAGCTTATTCCTTTTCATGCTATGTATGAATGAATAAGTGCTCCAATTCCTCTCACAACAAGAAGAAGATGTTGGGTGTCCAAGTAGCCTCAAAGCTAAATCCCTCAATTTAGGTGTGCTACCTCCATAGGTTCCCCACCATTGCTTTGGCTCAAAATGAGCTCTATCCTCAATTGATTCGGGATCTTCATAGCCACCCATGAAAAGAGAGAAATCAGCAACCGCCGCTTAATCTTTCTTAAGTCCTCGGTTCGGGAAAAACTTTTAAAGCATTTGTTTCTCTCGGTGTTAATTTCATTGTCCATGTGGGGGCTAAGACGACCGGGGACTTCACTAAGCCAAGTTGCACTATAGTACCTATCAACATCATCACAATATTTTTTAAAAAAATTAACAAGACTATTGAATGGAGAATCATTTGCATAGCAATGTAAGATTCACTTTTGTTACCTTGGATTAACCGAATGTGCCAAACATTGCGAGGGGTATAGCTCTTGAGCCACCTAGCTTGTAAAATTTTGTCAAGCAAGACTCAAAAAAGGGCTTGTACCATTCACAATTCCTTCATGCCGATTGATACATGTTTTCACCTAATTTGTATAAGATGAAGAAAAAATCAGCAAGCATGATAGTAGAAAAAAATCAGCAAACCATAGTTTACATGCTCTCACCTTCTCTATCATAGTGTCCCACATCTCATAGACCAAATGAAGGCATGGTTTATCCGTATCGGCTGCTCTCAGCATTGAATAAATAGGGTCGGTGAAATCAACAATGTACTTAATTTTATCCCACCATAAATCATTGAGAATTTTTTCCTTCACAGCTTGAGCTTTGCCTTGGTCATCCTCTCTTAAGCCATCCACTTGTCGCTAACAACCATGTGCACCAAAGCATCCTTGATATGCAAGAACCTCTTCAACATGACAATGACACTTGCAAATCTTGTATCAAGAATCGCAAGAAATTTGAGTTTGCTAAACTCATTGAACATGGATAACCTCATGCTATGGTTCATGATGTAATTCTTGATGAAGGCGGCATCATCTGCGATATCCTTTATCCAAACAAGTTCCATGTAGTCATCATCATCTTCTTTTGGAGCACAAATATTCTTCAATGCAAGGTTGAGGGTGTGCACCACGCAAGGAGTCCAAAAAATATTCTTGTACCTTGATTCAATCATCAATCCGGCACCCCTGCAATTTGATGCATTGTCTGTGACCACCTGTACCACATTCTTTGGTCCAACTTCCTCTATCACCTCCTTCAACCGATTAAAGATGTACTCCTTGCTTTTTATCTGTAGTTAAGAAATTAAGAACATTAAAGTCTAAAATGCTATGAGTTCAAAATTGTAGGATGAAAGTATTCGCTAGTAGTCTTTTACCTCTCCTTCTGTGTCGATTGATTTTAGAAACATCGGACCACCCTCGGTCACAGCCACAAAATTTAAAATTGGTCGTCTTTGTGGATCACTCCACCCATCTGTCGCAATAGTCACTCCTTTGAACGACCATGAAGATTTGATAGGCTGTAACATACGCTCGACGTGTGCCTTCTCTTTCGGAGAAGGGTTGTCCTCAATGCATTATATCCTGGGGTACATAACCACCCAAATTTTGGTTTGCAACATACTTGAAAGCTTCTCTGTAGTAGGGATTTCTTGCCACGTTAAATGGAAGCCCTACAAAAAAAATAAAAGCAATGTCATGGTTGTCAAAATAGAGGAAGTGTGAAATGAAAGGATAACATCATTAGTAAATTTACAAACCTGCTGTGTAGAATAGACGTGCAATGTGAGAATCGGCGATATGTCGGGTTTCAGCATTGAAACTGGTTGCAATATCTGATTGCTTCGTATTTCTCTTTTTTGAAGATGGTGCACTTGATGAACCATCAAATGTGGGTAAGCGAACCAGCTTGCTGCTAGGTGCACTTTTTTTACCAGCCTCAGAAGCTTCCTGGTCCTCTCTTCAAAGTTGTTCAAGTACGTCATATGTCATTTTACTATAAATCGCAACACCATTATCTTTTAACTTTAAAAGATGTGCCCTCACCCTAGAATAGCTGCTAGGGTATTCCTTTTCACAAAAATGACATATAAATCTTGCGTTGCCTCCCCGTGAACTCGAGCTTTTAGATTGCACCAATTTAGTAACATGTTTCCATAGAGGATATCTAGAAGCGTTGTCCTCAGTCTCCTCAAGATCCACATCAACTGGATTAGCATTAGTAACAGACTGCGATGCTGATCCTGATCCCGATGATGCCATATCGAGCAATAATTCATACAAGCCTACAAAGTCACGGGCAAACTCATGCTGTCATGCATGCATGGGCATTTACGTAGATCATACATCATAGATGGGCATAAAGTATAAACTAATCGCCTGACCGACGTGAAGCCGTGAACGTGAACTAATTGGCTGATACGTACCTGGGCGAGCACTGAACAGAAGCAGTCAAGCAGATGAGTGATGAATCCGGCCTCCAGGCCTCCGGCGACCAACGGAGCACTGGCGGAGTCGTTGCCGGCCGGCAGCCGGCAGAGTCGCGTCGGCGTGTCCTGGGATCGACGGCGGCGGCGAAGGCGCACGCAGCAGATGAGATCGCGATGGCCGATAGGAAACTGAACCGACCGACGGGATCTGTGTGAAATATATGTACGCCCGTATCCGGCTAGGGACACGTGTATCCCAGGCGTATTGGTGCGTATCCCCGAGTCCCTGTATCCCACACGGCGACACGCCACGGGGGCGCCGTATCGGTGCAACGTAGATTACCGCCATTGGTGCGCCGACGAGCTGAGCAAGGAGATCAAGCTGGGACTTGTTCGAGGCGGACCTGGAGAAGAGGCGGTGGTCGGAGGTGAAGGAGATAGGTGACCAGGCCATCTTCCTCGGCAACACCTACTCCAAGGCGCTTCCTTTGCCGGATCATGGAAGCTCCATATTCTTCTTGGGATCCATTGTTACTGACTACTGCTCGGACGGGATCATCGATGGCATCGCATTGGCGACTGCGCCTACGGTGTGTATAACATGAAGAACGGCACTTTCAGATTCGATAATCCGGTGTCCATAAAGAGGGATAGTCTGTCTTTTGGATCAGATGACGGTGGATACCCAGCTCAACGATGGATAGTTGATTGGTTCTTCCCGTTAGAGACGATGAATATGGGTAGTGTTTTCATTTTGTAATGAGATTTTGTTGTATGTCATCTATAATTTGTTTTAAAATATTAACAAAGATAGACTAGTATAAAATATATCACTTTACAAATATAAAAGTTTAAATTTGATTTCTATAAGTTATAATAAAAATAACAAATATAACCATGAATATATGTTAACTAGTTCCATTTAATTTATTATTTATGTTAAGTTGAATTTGACATTACCTGTTTATGGAGTTATATATTTTATATTATTCTATCTTGTTATTATTTTAAAAAAGTATAACTATTTATATGGCAAAAAAACAAAAAATGCTCCCTCAAATGATGAAAATCCATCTCCCTATGAATATGCTTATGTGGTTTTGGAAAGTGTATTTGTCTCTCTATACGAAATTTTTATTTTTTTCATGTTGTACAAAAAGTCTTATCATTTTAATATATTTGACAAGACGTAAGTTTAAGTTTAACTTATATAAGAAAAAAATAAATTTTAAGTATGAATAGCGTGTACTATTTGCAAGTCTTAAATCATAAAAAGAAAAGAACTACTCACTCCTATGTTGACGGCGGTGAGGTAGCGTGTGTGGGAGATAAGTTGGTTTTCGTAAGTCGCAATTTAATTCTTGTCTCAAAATCGTAAGAGATCTGCAACTCCAAGTCCACGTACGTACAACTAGGGATGTAAGCGGATACCGGAACATCCTGTACCGACCGATACCGAATACCCGAAAATCCTGACCGAATACCGTTTCCACAAGAAAAACGGGAACGGAAAAAAATACGAGAAACAGGAAACGGGAACGGTTGAGGTGTTTTTTGATTGTATTCATGGATTCCGTATTTATACAGGAAAATTCCGCGGAAATTCCCGTTTTATAGGATCATCTAAACCTATTTCGACCCATTCCCTCCCCACCCAATTACATTTTGGCCCAACAATAGCAAACCCTAAATGAGACTCTGTCTAACCCTAACTCTAGCCGGTGCGCGACCACGCCTAAGCCGGCCGCACGCCGCCGCGTCCTAGCCCCGACCCCGCTGCCGAGGCCGATCGCTCACCCCGACCCCGCCGACTCCGCCCGCCGCACCTCCCCTCTCCCGCCGCCAAGGCCGGCCACTCACCCCAATCCCCACCGACTTCGTCCGCCACCGCACCTCCCCCCTCCCTGTCGCCCGGTCTCCCACCGTCGCTGCACCTCCCCTCCCCATCGCGTGGTCTCCCACCGTCGCCGGACCTCTCCTCGAGGCCCCACCGCACGGTCTCTCGCTCCGCCCGACACCCCGACTCGCCTCCCCGCCGGCCACACCCTCCCGTGTACCGGCCACCGGCCTCATCCCCACGCTCCGCCGCCGCCTCGTCCCCATGCCACATCCTTCCCGCCGCCACCTCCTTCACGGTGTAAGTCCCCACCTCCTCCATTTTTGTGAGAAATGTGAGATGGAAATTTGAAATGTGAATTAAATTGTAAATTTAATTGTTGGACGTGAGTTGTAATTATGGATTAATTTCTAGATGTCAAAATTTAATTAGTTGTAGAAGTGCGCTTCAATGTCGAAATTTGAGATGGAAATTTAAATCGTGAATGAAATTGAAAATTTAATTGTGAGATGTCAATTTTAGTTGTGGATTATTTTTTACATGACAAAATTTGAGATAAAAATTTAAATTGTGAACAAAATTGAATTTTTAATCGTTGGATGTCAATTTTTATGCCGTGGGTTGTGATGTGTTGTTTTTAAATTTGAACTTATGATGTAATATCATGGAATTGTGCATGACGCAATTGTTATATCTAGTTCTTTGATGTTTGATGTGGTTATATGTATGTCAAGGTTCTTTTTTTAACCGATTCCCGATCATATTGACATGCTTCCGACTGTTTTTGATGTCCCGTATTAACCGGATTCGTTTTTTCGTTCAACTTTTTCATTGTTGTTTTCATCCCTACATACAACGTCTGCATGCAACAGGCAAAAGGAAAAAAGATAAAAATTTCCGTTGCCGGGAATCGAACCCGGGTCTCCTGGGTGAAAGCCAGATATCCTAACCGCTGGACGACAACGGATGTGTTTGTGTACGTAATCAAATTTCAAGATATTACCATAAACCAATATCCTGGAGTATAATTTAAGAGATTTTGTGTTTTTTTTGTTGGTCTACGTAATCAAATTTTAAAATATTACTATAAACCAATATCCTGGAGTATAATTTAGGAGCCTTTGTGTTTTTTTGGCTTTAATTTCATGGAGTATCCTGGCATTGCACCCAATATAAATACCAGTATTTATGTACATCTCCCGAATGAGAACTACGCCGAACTAAAAACGAAGAGGATTTTCATTAGTGCCAGGTTTGCTTTAGCAGCTTCCATTGCTTAGAAATACAAGACATTGCCACATCAAGTGTCAATGCTCTAATAGCTCTACATAATTCTAGTAACTTCGGAGCAGTTCAACCAAATGTCTTAAAAACACTTCAAATGCCCGGTTCAGATTTTACTGAACTCACAAGTGTTACAACTGAAATACCAACTATAAGGACCTACTCTAGCTAAAATTAGTACAAACAACGAAGCTGATACCCGTTCACTGAAACTTTCTGACAAGTTCAAGTTTGCGAGCCTGGAAGAACTTGCAACGGCCTTTCCCACTTGAGTCGATCTCCTCAGACTTCCTTTTAAATCCAGTAAAGCCTAAGCTTGACAGCTTGACCTGCCTCTTAACACTACCATTGCTACCTGCATCTTCTTCAAGTTCATCAGACTCCCTGCATATGATTGCATACGGCACAGATTTTAGTTGTGGCCAGAATCACATTATATGACACAGCACCATAAGGCTTCAAATTAAAACTCACCAAGTAACTTCAACTGCATCATTGAAGAAGGGCGTGCATGTTCCCCAACTAAAACGAACCAAAGTTGGGAAACCAAATACTGGATGCTTGTGATCTTCTAACCATTGTTTAGTGGCAGGATCTGCTCCATTAACTGAAGGCCTTAACAATACAGTTTTATGACCATATACATTGATAATAGATCACTTACAATTATGAATACTTTACCTCCTGGATAACCTGACCCAGTGTTCTTGTGCATATTCTGAGCCGTTTCATCAAATACCCAGTTTCTCAAGGCTCTATCTCTAGTAACCTGCACTAGCATATCAAGAGGTCACAACTTTATAGTTGGTTACGGCTCAAACATGTGAGTGTTTGCTACCTAAATTGTCTACATGCACGTTTATTTTACACACAAAAGTATAATTCGTGAAAAAAAATACTAACATAAGGAATTACCTTCGCAACTATACTTGCTCCACTAACAACTGGGAAAAGGCTATCTGCCTTCTTGGCAACCACAAATTTGATGCCTGGGAACTTTTCAGTCAGTTTGATCCTATACTTCTCCGCATCTCCAACAGTATCAATGTAGACCTTTACAAGGAGGTTCATAATTGTTGAAACGACTCATTTGGGTCTACATAGGTTAACTGTATACAAGATACAGTTTTATCCAAGAATATAAGCTCATACCTCTGCCAGCAGAACTCCCATGTCAAGAGCTCTTTTGACCAGACCCATTGCAGAGTTATGAGATATTTCATTCAGGTTAACTTTTGATCTGAAACCAAAGAAACTATTAATCACAGCACAAGGTTGAGATTTGCAGTTCACAAGGTAGAAAAGTCAGATGCACCTTTTTAACATTTTAGCAGATAGCTCCTTTGGACATATGACATCCACTTCCCACCCAATTGAACTATTGTCCTTTAGACTTTCAAACAGCTCCTCCCTTTGTTCTTCCTTCAAGGTCTTTGAATCTGCCCAGGAGAAGAATAGTAAATTAAGCAAATTTACTGGTGGTGAAATTCTCTACATGGTATGGATGACTGCGAACATATGAGTTACCATTCATGTTTTACTCTTCATATTATCCAGTACTCAAGGGAAGTCACCTTTTTTTTTACCAACTATATGATTTGAATATTAAAATGCAAACATGATGGAATTACCGAAACATGTTTTAGATTTGGCTGCCTATTGTTTAACATTCATGCATTACCACAAAATAAATGAGATGTACCACATATAAGCGACACTGTGTAGTGTTTTGCATCAATAGGGTGGAAGTATGTGGAAATGCAAGCAGTTAAAACTTACAAGAATTAAATGAGGGGGGAAGGAGAAAATTTTATGACAGAGAACCAAGAAGAACATAACAACTATCATCAGCAGAAAAGGTGAGATGTTTGTATCCTATAGTAGTATATGTTCAAAAGTCCAGTTCTGCACAAACTTTGTAAAAATCTGTATCAGCTCTTAAAAGAAAAGATTGTTTCCTTCCTTCTGGCCAAGTCAACCAAAGTTCTTATTGCATAAGTAGGTCATAACACAGGATGAGGCACAATGCTGGTTAGCCTTGTATGTGTTCAAAACTTCCAAATCACCACTTTGTATGTTGATGAAACTAAAATTACGTGTCGCAGAATCTTATCCTACTTCATGAGTTAATAGTAATGTGCAGGGCCGCCAGCAACAAGGTGAAGCGAAGTACTACTAAATATATAAAAGACAGGAAAATCGACATGAATACCTGCAAATTTAAGGGTTGCAAGAGTGTCTTGGTAGGAACGAGCGCAGTACATGCAGCCATACACCATTGGACCTGAGGCAGAAATATCACGCAGAGGTCATGATTTCTAGTTAAATTGCAACATTTATGCTCCAGACGAGCAGATCCGAGTTCTGCTCAACACAACTTGGGGCAAACGCCGAAATGGAACGTGTCCACACGAGCTAAGATTTCAAGAAAGATTCAATTTTTCGCGTGAAACTCGGTTGCTTAATCCAACTTACTGCAGATTCGCGAAACGACAGCTTTAAGAAACAACACAAAATGGAACAAACACATCAATAAGGAAAATAGGATAAATTTCATCGAGAGATACAGTACAAGAACCTATGCCCAACCGAAAGCTAAAATTAACAGAAAATCTTAGGAGAAGGGTGGTCACCGAGAACGGGGCCGCGTCCGGCCTCGTCGATTCCCATGAGACATGGCTCCTTGGTGGCCCACTCCGGCGCCACCGTGGCCGCGGCCGCGACTGCCGCCATCTCGGCCGTAGGAGCGCGAGGGGTCGGCGGCTGGCGGAGCGGGCGAGCTAGGGGCCGGAAGCTTGCGGCGCGTGGAGAGGGATGGACCACGGCAGCCTGTGCCGCGGGCGAGAAGGAGAGGGCGGCGGCCGGCGGCGCGGGCGAGCGAGCGAGGCCGGGAGAGCAACGGGGAGAGAACGGAAGCTCATTTAGGCCTCTATTGTATGGGCCTGATCTTGGCCCAATTATGTACTGTGTAGACTAAGTTTCAGCCCATTTGAGATTTTATAATGTGTTTGTTTAGGCCTAATACACTTTGATGGGCTGGAATTTCATAGCAGTTTGATCGCCTGAAGTGAAGAGTGAAATGATCTTGCGGTAAGCCTAATCATGTGTATGGATGCAAATCACTACGAGTTTATAACCCGGTTTCACGTCATAAAACGGTTTGGGTTTTAATCGTTCTTTATATATTGTGTCCAAATCTATCTATTATATTATTAAAATTAAGACAGTTTTAAAAAATGCATCACATTTGGGATGAATGCTAGAAATTTTCATATTAATCGAAAAAAATATCTATATCGTTAGACTGCGGTAAAACTGTATTATAGCGGTGAAGATGAATTGTATATAAATATATATTAGAGTTGTGAATATAATACAATTGACCCAAACATAAACATTTGATTCAGATATGCAACGGGATCTAATTTCTATTTTGAAAGCGATTAGGAGTTATATGTAAAAGTCTCGGACAGCTTGAGGTATCGGAATAGAAAAGAAAAAAAGAAAGCGCCATCTAACGTTTCATATTTTCATCTAAATTTTGTTTTGTCTGGCTATTTTACAAAAAACCCTTTGAGTTTTCTTAAAATTAACCCACATTCCGCCTGGCTATTTAAAAATACCAGTTAAAGAAGAAAAATAGATTATTTTACAGAAAACCTCTTGAGTGTTTATAAAATTAACCCGCAGTACCAATGCTTAAAAAAAAGGAAGACTTGGATGAAAAAAAGACCTCCTACGTCTCTCTTCCGTCCCATCCGCGTCGCGCCTGCGCCCCTCCCTCCCGTTGCTGCTCGGAGCTCCCGCATCATCGCCTGGACCTTCACCTTCCGTATGCTTCTTCGTCTCGTTGCAACGCACGGGTATTTTGCTATTATTTATAAAGCAAATAGTGTTTCCACCCAAAATTTTGTTTTGCTTGGCTATTTTGCAGAAAACTCCTTGAGTTTTTTCGAAATTAACCCGCAGTCCCAATGTTAAAAAGAAAAGAGAGCTTGGATGAAAAAAGACCTCCTGCGCCCCTTTCTCCCTGTGCCCCTCCCTCCCGTCCCTATCTTCGCCGTGTCCCGCGCCGCGTCTGCGCCCTTCTCTCCCGTCGCTGCTCGAAGCTCCCGCGTCACGCTCGCGCCGCGTCTCCGCCCCTCCCTCTCGTCCCTATCCGCGCCGCGTCCCGACTTCATCCGTTGCAACGCACGGACACAATTGCTAATAGAAAAATAATTTAGAATAAAAAGTCTTCTGGTGAAGAAGTTACGCAACTGCACACGTGTGCATCATGCATGCACTTCGGCAGTCATGCGCACGTACGAGATGGCGGGTTATGGCAAAGTTAACAGCCTAAAAATACGAGTTATCTACTAAATCAAATTTTTTAAAGCTACATATTTCTAGCATATCTTATAAAAGATAGCTTAAAAATTAACCATTATATTCACCGTCAACGATTAAAATTTTTTATATTATTCATAGAAAAAGATATAGATTGATCGGTGAGAGTTGTATAGAATATACAAATTGTATCGGTGAAAGAAAATAAGAGTTAAAGATAATAAGATATTTCACATAGAACAAAACCAAAATATAATGTAACTAGAACATGAACATGAAAGTACATGAAAGTAGGTAGTGAAATCTTATATAGACACGCATCGAATTGGTGAGCATACAGAGCACGTGTTACAGTCCTCGCATGTAGCTTTAAGACAAAACAGAGTAGAAAACTACGTGGATTAAATATGGCAGCGAAGCCCCTTAATTAACATCTTAGCGAGCGAAAAGATTACATCAATACAGCCTCACACAACCAACCCATACACAAATCAATGTGAGTAAACTTATTCGAGCATTAAGGTTATTAAGCAGTGAAACCTTGGCTTGATGCGTAGGTCAGGATGCCGCTAATCTGAGATTAAAGACGGTAGCGATTAGGCTAAGCACTTGCACATGCATTGCTCTCTGTGTTTAAACATAGTATCAAACAGAAAAAGAAAAAGCTACCATAAAAGAGGAAGAATTGAATGTCCATATACATCTATGGTTCAGTCTTTTGTTTTTTTAAAAAAAATTCTCAACGTAAACTTTGTTTAAAATCCTCTACGTAGCAAAATGCAATCTATCAATATAAATATCCAAAAGTAAGAGTAATTAAATTTCAAAAGAATAGGTAAAATAAGTTATGAAATTGGTTTTCAATACCAATTCCAAATAAAGTTTAGAAAATCATGGAAGTCGTGAATAAAGTGGGAATACAATTAAGAAATAACTTAAATTAAGAATAAAAAATATATTAAAAACAGAAACTAAATGATTATGTTTGATTTTTAAAATCTGAATAATAGTAAAGAAGATGGACAACGGGCTATAGGTAAAAGTGACGGTTGACGGGATATCTCACAACTGTAAAACAACCCCAATTACAATTAGTTTTGATTTTCAAAATCCAAAAAAAAGAAAAAAAGGACGGCGGACAGGTCATAAAGGAAGGACTAGGGTGACGGTGGTTGACACATCTGTAGAATCTAAAAAAATCTTACAATCTCAATAATAATAAAGAAGAGACCTAACGGATGAGCCGTAAAAGAGACGGGACTTCTGCAAACTATAAAAAAGAAATTTGCCAAGACACAGACTCTAAAAATTGATTTTTAAAAGTTGTAAGGAGAATAAATAAAAGATGTAGCGAGGAGCAAGAAAATAAGAGAATGCAAAGGAGTAAGCGGCGATAGATGATGTCACTTTTAGAAACTATAAAATTAGAAATCCAATAATAATAAAGTTTAATTTTTAAATGACTAAGCCAATAAGATAACTATTTAAAATTAATTTTAAAGAAAATCACGTGTAATTTTTTTAATCTATACCTATATATAAAGCAAGTAGTGTTTCCACCCAAATTTTGTTTTGCTTGGCTATTTTGCACAAAACCCCTTGAGTTTTTTCAAAATTAATCCGCAGTCTGTCTGGCTATTTTTTAAAAACCCAATTAAAGAAGAAAAAAATGTTATTTTATAGAAAACCCCTTGATTGTTTATAAAATTAACTGTAGTTTCAATGTTGAAAAGAAAGAGGGCTTGGATGAAAAAAGACCTCCTACGTCCCTCTCTTCTGCTCCCATCCGTGCTGCGCTTGCGCCCCTCCCTCCCGTCGCCGCTCGAGCTCCCGCATCGCCGTCCGGACCTTCGTCCTCCGCTTGCTTTCCTCCTGCATCATCGTCCCGTTGCAACGCACGGACATTTTGCTAGCTATCTATAAAGCAAGTAATGTTTCTATCCAAAAATTTTATTCTGCCTAGCTATTTTGCAAAACCCCTTGATTTTTTCCAAAATTAACCTTCAGTTAGGGGTGGATACCGGTTCGGCTCGGCTCGGCTTAGCTCGGCTCGGCTCGGTAGAGAGCCGAGCCAGGAGGCTCGGCTCTCGACTTGGCTCGGTTCGGCGGCTCGGTGAGAGCCGAGCCGGGAGGCTCGGCTCGTGAGCCGGCTCGTTTAGCTCGCGAGCCACTTTAATATAGTGCAATTTATGTACAAATTACATTTTATTTTTTTAGTTTATTAAACATGCAAATATACAATTGAAAAAAAAGTGATACATTAAGTCCATAATTAACGTAATAACACTTGTCCATCGACAATTATCCATGTAAATGTAATGATGCAACTAGATTAGATATTATTACTATTATAATGCATTAGATCCATATTGACCATCATAAAATTATAAAAATTATTGATTTATTGTCACATCAACAACAAAACAAGCAAAAGAATAGCAAAACAAGCAAAACATTAGGCCCTACTTTATACATTGCATCTGGCTCGTTGAGCTCACGAGCAACTTGCGAGCTGACTCGAGGTGGCTCATTATAGCTAACGAGCTAAACCCTTGGCGCAGCTCATTAGAATTTCTCAACGAGCCGAGCCGAGCCATCCACGAGCCGAACGAGCTAGCGAGCCACGAGTATTTCGTCGCCCTACCCGCAATCCCAATGGTGAAAAGAAAGGAGGGCTTGGATGAAAAAAGACCCCTTCGCTCCTCCCTCCTGCGCGCCCTCCCTCTCGTCCCCATCTGCGCCGCGCCCAAGATCGCGATCGCGCTCCTCCCTCCCATCGCTGCTCGGAGCTCCCGCGCCCCTCTGTGCCGTCCCCATCCGTGTCGCGCCTCGACTTTACCCGTTGCAACGCACGGGCACAATTGCTAGTAATTTTAGATAATCGTATAAAGGTTGATTTAAATATCAAAATTTTAAGTTTGTAGTTAAGTAAACTAACCATAAATATTAAAACTTAACTAATCATACGCTAATACGCTAATAAAACTTAACTAATCATACGCTAATACCCTAATAGTTCCATACGCTAATACCCTAATAGTTCTTTTGTTTACATGCCCGCATTTATCTAATCATACGCTAATAGTTTTCTTTTTCTTGTTTTACTTGTCCGCATTTAATTTTAATCTTCGTCAGATCCGCATTTAATCTTAATCTTCGTCAGATTCGAACGCTACCTCAATGATGGATCATCCATCCTAGATGGGTTGATTCCTCGAAACAAACAGGCCATGAGCTAATCACAGTATCAGGCATAGCAATCAGTCACAAGATAACCCGCATTCCATTCAATACAAGGGCCACATGATATAACGATCACCGCATTTCATTCAATAAAATAGCCAGCTTGCTCAACATTAGCATTTCAGTGAAGATAGCATGTTGCAATTGTCATGAGCATCAGAATTCCATTTTTTCATGATGTCGAGATCAACAAAGATCGTACGATATGTTTTTTTATGGGTTGCGAGTCTAGACTGATTATGCTCCAAGCTTCTTTTTTTTTTTTGAGCGAAAGCTTATGCCTCAAGCATTGGTGGCTCTGGTGTAGATTTGCTGGCTCGAATGTACAGAAACCACCCTGATGGCGCCTCTTGACTCGAGATCCTTGATGGCCTGTCGAGCGAGCGACCCATTGATCTGGCAAAACATTCAATTTTCAATTAATACTGTTAATGATACATCTGAATAGAAGTTTATTCTATAATAAACAGACTGCCAAATTGAAAATGTAGCATGACAACTTTAACCTTAACTGTCTAACCAAACAATGTTAACAGCAGCATTATTCTCACTTTGCAGTCATGAAAGAGCAAAAAGGTGATCCAAGGAAGAAAGCCGTGGAATGTAAAGTACAGAACAGTGTACATCAATTTCAGGTAGAAGTAATCACAGGAAAATAAAGGTGCAACAGGTGTAAAATATTGTTGTGAAGTAAATAAAAAATCATGTAAGAATGTAGACCACATAAAAAAACATTATGCTACTTTCGCTTCAAACAACACGTTATATGTGCTGGCATCCTGTTATGTTATGAAATTTAAGAGTGAAAAAGAATCAAATGTCCTATACTATCTAGTAATCTCCAAAGCAAAGAAGAGGGTTTGAGTGTTTTTCCTGCTGTTTGATTGACAATTTTATCACCTTAGAACAGTTCCACTGTCAAACTTACACAAGAATACCAATTGATTCTGCAAATAAACTCACTGCTAACCTATGATTATGTGAACTCTAATAGGCAAGTGTTCCATAGCTCTAATAGCTTTATAGCACATGTCATGACATCTCACAGGACAAACATGCCAACCTCTAAACAATATAGCATTGGTATACTAGTCGCCAGTTGTACTACAATAATATTATATTAAGTATTAACCCACACATCTGGCCGACAAAACTGCCAAGATCCACCATACATCACCATCAAAGTTACATACATCCTTTCTCAAATTAGTAAACAAATGTCCAATATCCCTAACAAAGTCTAGCACTGAGCTTCTAAAAGGGTTAATAATTGGATCCATGCCATTATAAATTTGCCCATTTTGAAAAATAAAATTACAATTTGTCTAACTGGAACAATGCCATTATAAATCTGTTGAAATCGGAGATATGCCACTACGTACCCCTTGGATGCACTGAAATTTTATTTTGGACTAAATTGCGCCTTATCTTCTACCTCCGACCTCTCCACTCTTCCTCCCATCCCTCTCGATCCCAAGCATCAGCAGCGGCGAACCCGCCTCATCCCCAAGCCCCACTGACACCCATCGCCAGAGCCCAACTCCCACACCTTACGTCCACCCAACAAAATCGAAACTCGAAGTGCATCGGCTTCATCAATCGATGAGGAACTGAACAAAATTTTCTGTCTCAAGAAACTTTTGTCCTCTTTCCCTTCCTACCCGGCTCCTGAAATCTCTGTATCTAGAAACTTCTGCGTGCGTCTTTTTTTTCTTCCCCCGATTTGGAGAGCAGACTTGCTCGCATCTGGGCAAAGATTTGATAATTTGAGTGATTTTAGCGTCTTGTCTTGATTGTGGTGCTTGTTTGCTTGCACCTATGGAGCTGAAGGTTTGATTTTGGGAGGAGTTTTAGCAGTTCACTGAGATTTAGCGAAGGACATGAAGTTCTTCAGCAACCGCAATGTGCTCATGAAGCCGAACTACTCTCCCAAATCCTCAAGCCCCACGGGTGAGTTCGTCGATGAGTGGTGCAATAGCGGCGGATCCGACCGTCGAGCTGCTGCTGCTTCTACCAACGTGTCTCGTCGACAATACTTGGACTAGGAGAGAGACTGGGGACTAAGGTAGAAGATAAGGGTAATTTGGACAAAAAGGAATTTCAGTGCATACAAATGGTAAGCAGTAGCATATTTCTGATTTCAACATATCTGTAATGAGGACGATACATCACGGTATACCGTTGGACAGGATATCACTAATTCCTAAGGATGACGCACGCCCCATCGTCCGAGATACACGCCACCTGCATCGCCCCTTGTGTCCCCCCTGGCACGCGTGCTCACCATGTTGATGTGCATGGTTCATTTGCATGACAGGCAAGCATGGTAGTGCATGTGCATGTGCATGTGTATGGCAGGCATGCATGGTACTAGGTCCTTTGTGTGATAACTAGCATAGTAGCTAGACCATTCATTTGTGTGACAACTACTAGACCTAGCTATGTTCCCTAGATGGACCTCACCTATTGACCTAGACCATATGTTCTGTGTCATGCACCAAGTAGACAGGGTCAAGCTAGCTACTCCCTCCTTATAAAAAAAGAATCAACATTTGAGGGATGAATCCGCCCAAAAGTTGTTTTTTTTGGATAGTGTATTACCTAGATGATACACAAATGTCACATTAAGTTCTAATCAATACTAAGATATTTACCATGTTAGGGTCTTAATGATGGTAATCTGATATGCATAAGTATCAAGCCTGATACATAGGTACCCGGTCTGGTACCTACCAACTTTGATACCTGTAGGTACCGAACCTGATAAATGTGGGTATCAAGCTTGATACGTAGGTACCCGGTCTGGTACCTACCAACTCTTATACATGTAGGTACTAGACCCGATACATGTGGGTATCGGATCTGATACTTGTTGGTATCAAGCCTAATACATAGATACTAGGTCTAGTACCTACCAACTCTGATACATGTAGGTACCAAACCTGATACCTACAGGTACATGAATATCATATATTAGTTGCTATACTTGCGATTGTTGGAACTCTAATGTAATGGAAAACTAATCTAAGACAAAGATAGCAATGTTTTTTACTATCTTCTCCTTTTTGTCATGACATTAATTTCACTTTTCATGATTCAAACAGTTGCTACTACTACTGCATACTCCCTCCGTCCCAAAATAAACAAACCTAGTACAAGATGTGCTAGATTTGTTTATTATGAGACGGAGGGAGTATACACTAGTAGTCCTCGTGTAGGGTGAGTGACTAGTAGTACCACTAGTACCACTGCATGGAACTAGTAGTACTATTGCATGCCATGCTGTTTTGGCACAAGATGGGGCATGGGACTCCACCGCATAGTTATTAAGGCGGTAAGGCGAGGTACAGCGATAGACCCCCTCTTTACCTTTTAAGCGGTAAGGCGCAAGGCGAGGCGACGCCTTACATAATAATATAGAAAAATAGAACAAATCATATAGCAAATATGATAATAGATAAGTATTAAATATCAAAATATCCCTCAAAATCCATCATCAAACTCATCCAGATTGGTTGTTGAGTCCAGATTGTCTCCACCATCTTCCAAAGTAGCATCCTCATCACTCTCACTCACATCCTCATCATCATGTGGATCTTCTTCCTCAATTTCATCATCTTCATTGCTCAAGACCGCTCCTCTTGGACGCCTATGGTAGGTCCTACTCTGACTCATACCAACTACTTGGGAAGACCTAGTAGCATGCCTTGGAAGGTTGCGACCTCGAAGCGAGGTTGATGCACCAACGGCTTCATCAACATCATCCCATGTGAGGTCATTCTCACATCCACGACCACCTTGGTTGTGCACAAAAGATGAGTCAGTCCAGTCCACTCATTCTCCCAATCAAAGTCCTCAATAACCAATGGATCATAGTTTTTCCCTGGTTTCTCCTTTCTCTTTAGAAACCTACTATTCATCTTTCAGTTGTATGAAACAAATACCAAGTCATTTAAATACCAAGTCATTTAAGCAGTCTAGGCAAGGAGCGGCAGACGCCTTGCATCCCAGTGGCGCCATACCGCCTTAGGGGCGCCTTAATAACTATGCTCCACCGCATGCGGCGCATGATGTGACATTGGGGCCCATTTAGACTACAGGGCTATGAGGAAAGTGCGTGTAAAAATGTGATATATGAGAGATAGGGATGGTCATCATTGCACTATCCTGTTCGAAGGACAAAGGACAGGATTCCGTCCAATAGTATTTCTGATTTGTAATGGTGTCGCTCCAATTAGACAAATTGTAATTGCATTTTTCAAGACGAGCAAATTCATAATGGCATGAATCCAATTAACTCCCTTCTAAAAGCACAAAAAAAGAACATAATCATCGCATTGTGAGCCTGTGACGCAATTCGGAGACACATGGTTTACGAATTTCCAATAGCTCGATTCCAAATTGTTACAGATACTGAGCTACAGAACTATGGAGAGAAAGGCAAAGGGGGTACATACCCTAAGCCTCTCGGAGAGGACGGAGGGGGTGATCTGCTTGTACTTGGGCACCTCGGAGAGCAGCTTGTCGTAGGTGGCCTTGTCGAACAGCACCATGTTGTTCACCTTCTCCTTCTGCTTCCCCTTGCTCCACTTCTACATTTACACACCACACCCAACACACACAGATCCAAAGGACAAAACAAGTGAGCTTTTGAGACGAATCAAAACCAGCAGTAATTTACAGGGGATCTCGATGACCTTCTTCTTCTGCTTGCCTCCGCCAGACTTGGCCGGCTTCGAGGACGGCGGCGGGGCCTTGTCCTTCTTCGGCGCCTGCACATCACATCACAGAACAGAACAGCATCCCATTACAACCAAGATGGCGAAATCTTCATGCAGGAGAGGGTGAGGTGGAGGAAATGTTGATTCTCACCATGTGAGAGGCCGGACTGGTAGAGGCGGTTTAGGGTTCCGGCGAAATGGCGCCGGCGGCGGTAAACAGGTGGGGGAGCGTTTGGGTCTGGATGGAACGGGGCTTTATATAAGAAGGGTAAAGTCATTTGCAGCCGTCGGATCGTGAGATCTCGCGGTTCACGCTGCATGTAGTAGATGGCCATAGAGGCGGAAACACCGGTGTGCGTATCAGTTCATTGAAGGCGCTCTTTAATACGTGTTATTATGTCCATAGAGGTTTTGACAAAATGAACGATATTCCAAGGAGAAATATATTTGACAAATCCATAATCTTCTGAAGGAAAAAGAAAATAAATACTGAATTTCTCCCTTCTGGTTGGTATTTATGCAGAAAAACAAAATATACATTGAAATGGAGAGCAGTTTGTATGTTCCACTTTGCCACCATTTGCGAGTTGCAGCTAGAGATCACAAAAAATGGGCCAAGAATACAACTTACAAGCTAAATCGATGGCCAAATATACAACACATACGTCTTTCAAAAAAGAAAAAAAATACAACTGATACTACATGGTGATCCCAGCAAACCAGTAGCTCCCCAAAAGCATCCAAATTCTCACTTCCTATCTCTGAATGACTGAATGTCTGAATCCAAGGCAATTTCTTACACTAACATACATGTAACTGGCATCAAACACTTTCGTTCAGAAGAGCCAATGAACATTCATCGTCGACGGAAACCGCGCATTGCATCCAGGTCTCGCCGCCTCAGATTGCCATACTTTCTCCTTCGCTTTCCAGTACCAGCGGCAGCCTGAGTAATATAGGTTCACAACACACACAGTTCATCAACAGAAGAACAAATGTATGGCCCCAAGGCCCAAGCATTGTTATGAAAAAAAGAAGCAGCAATTATTGGAATCTGTCATAGATGAGGTGCCTTTACCTGCTCTTCTGCCTTAATGGAATCCATGAGGCCTTCCATATCGGGGCTGTCTTGCCCTTGCATGGCACCCATCATTTTCTGCATTTGAGCACGCATTCGGAAGAGCTGTGCGACCAATTGGCTCACCTAGTAGTGCAGGGGCAGTCAATTGACGTCCATGGGGTTCAGTTTGGTTTGTAGTAGCGCAGCCAAGATATGGAAATGCTGATGAGATTAAAAAGAAGAAAAGGTTAAGAAGTGAACCTGTCGTTCGTTTTTTCCGGATTCCTTGGCCACTCTTATCCTCCTCTCGCGTGATTCAGCAAGTAGCTCTGGTCTTTCCCTTTCCTCTGCACAAAGGCATGATTAACATTATCAAGACAATATTTATGTAACAAAGATCCATCACTATTATGTTCCACGCATTAGCGTCAAGGTGTTATTTCAGTGGTAGACCTGGCTCGCATGACACAGTCCAAGCTGATACACTAATTAGATGATGGATTCAGATTTTCAAAAATATCAATTACATTTGGAGCACTACACTAATATTGCAAGAGAATGGGAGGAACAAGCAACAGGGTATCTTCAAGATGCCTGTCATTGGTAGACTATACATACCAGGGGTCATTACATTGATCATGGACTCCATAAATTTAAGGTTTTTCTCCGCTTCACGAATTTGAGCAGGGGTAACCTATTCAAAACACGGAAAAGTTATGGTCTTAATAACATCAAGTATGAAGCTGAAACATAAGCGCCAGTGTACCATAGCGTGAAGATTAGTTCCAAAGTAAGGTGATAAAGGAGCCGATGAGGTCAACAAGTTCATGTTTGCACCTTGTTCATGCCTGGAATCATGCCAATTATACGACTAAATGAACCCATTTGTGCGATAGCTTGTGTTTGCTTCAAGAAGTCATTAAAGTTAAATTTTGCACTCAGGATCTTCTTCTGTAATTCCTCAGCATCTTCTTGACGCATCTACTTGTACCAGTAGATTACACAATATGAATATCAAATTGCTCTTTAAATAAAGCAAAAAAAGAAATAAATATTTCACAGAAGCCTGCCTACCACTTCCTGTGCCTTTTCAACAAATGAAAGTACATCTCCCATTCCCAAGATACGTTGTGCCATACGATCTGGATAGAAAGGCTCAAGATCTTCCATGCGTTCTCCTCGCCCTACAAACTTGATGGGCTTTCCAGAGACCTACAAATTCATCATTTCTTCATATTGATTATGGTACCAGCTAAGGGAGCACAGAGTAAAATTGCTGACAAATGTAGGTGTGACAAAAGTACCAGAATAACATATAAAGATGATATAACTGGAAGAATCACAAAGATACAAAATCAAATAACATATAAGATATAACCCTATTATGGACACTTTATTAGGCAAAATTTTCAAGACCAGTTGAACTCACACAGCCATTCTTTTTCAGTAAGCGAGCAATCTAGAAAGTGGAATCCAACAAAATGTACTGGAAAAAGTAATTGCTGTGCCTTCTTAGCAGAACTAGTACATTGTTCAGGATAGAATTAGTTTTTTTTCAGAAAGAACTCTGAACTCGTTTGAGAAAAGAAAGACCTCTAAACTGATAGTAATGAGATGGAAAAAGAAGGCGATTTATTTTTGGAAATTCGACAAACCTCTTTGATACTTAGTGCTGCTCCACCTCTGGAATCACCATCCAGTTTTGTCAGTATAGCACCAGTAATACCAATCTCAACATTGAAGGTGCTAACCAATGCTGGCCATATCAGAAAAAGAAATGCGGGTAAGTTATAGTGCAACTACAGCAGATGATGACGAGTTTAAAGTTTGATTTTATTAGAATGACATGTTCTGCTATCATGAGAAGCAAGCCATAAAATGACCATGATATTGGTACGTGGAACAAAAACTTGTACGTGAGGCATTATTAAGAACAGTATTTACTAGATTCCTATACCACTGGAAGAACAACGAGTAGTAGCTACGTACATGCAGCTTCTTGTCCAGTCATGGCATCCACCACAAGTAGAACTTCTGTAGGATTTACTGCCCTTTTTACCTCTTTCAACTCACTCATCATGGCTTTATCTACCTAACCATAGAAGGACCAATCAGATGATCTTTTACATGTGAAAGTATTGTGTTAAGTTTGAAAGAAAGATAAAACAAATTTGTAACTTAAATGAAGTGTAAAGTGTAAACTAGTGCAATTTAATAATATACATGAAAAAAAGGCATAAGCTAGCATTTTAAAGTTCAAAATTAACAAGATCGGACATCTTAGATTGTCATGGTAGGGATTGTCTATCATAGGTGCCGAGCGGGAGCACGTGGCGGCGCAACAAGGAAGCAAGAGGAACGCGGGGATGAGGCTCCGTCCAAGTCGTGCGATCTGCTCTGATCGTCTTCGTGCCAGACGGGGAATAGTACCGGCTGCTTGTATCAATTGGATAGGATTTGATTAGGAGTTTGTTATGGTTTATTTCCCTTTCAATTAGCAATTGTTAGTTACATTTGTAAGCCTATTTAGAGGCCATCAGTTTGAGAATAAAGGCAAGCAAGATCAATCTATCTTCTCATCTCCAATCTCTTTTGTTTCTCATCTCGTGTTCTTCTGTTGAGCCCATCATGGGTCGCCGGTCATATAAGCTACCGAAGCCTCGCCCTCCCACCTTGCATACATATCCCATACACTCCCTCGCGAATCATAACATAGATCTTTTGATGTGAGATGTCAACTGGTCAAAACCAGTAAAAATTGATTTATTTTCTTTTAGTCATATTGAAACAAGAGGAACAAAATTAAAGAAAAATAAGAATGACCTGCAGCCTTCCAGCAGTATCCACTATGATTACGTCAGTTTGCTTGCTCTTTCCCTCCTTTAAGCCATTCTTGGCAATTTGTGAAGGTTTTACTTCAGTTCCTTCAGAGTAAACTGGTACTCCAACCTATGAAAGTTGAAATATATTTCATTAAAAATCACATCATAGCAATACACTTAAAAGAAGTCATTTTAACTTAAAACATGTAAAATATGCCCAGAGCGGCAAATTCTAAAGTCTATTCGAATCTTTGACTTCGGATCAAAATTAGTAGCTAGAAAAGGTTCCCAAGACAATACTATCCTGGAAAGAGTATTGTCTTCAGAATACCTGTTTCCCCAGAATAGTGAGTTGATCAATGGCAGCAGGCCTGTAGACATCCGCAGCAATCAGCATACAACTCTTCCCCTGTAACCTGAGATTGGTCTATAAGCATCGATAGTCTAGGAATCTTAGAGTATGCTTAAAGTAGAGGGCTAAGGAGTGCACCATTTTCTTTAGATAATAGGCAAGCTTTGCACAAACAGTAGTTTTCCCAACACCTTGCAGACCGGCCAATAGGATAACTGTTGGGCCAGTTTTTGCAAATACCAAATCTGATACCTCCCCACCCATCAACTGTACAAGTTCATCATTCACAACCTGCATCAATTATTTACGTTAGTCCAACCGGTGCTAGAATTACACAATAATATATCTGGCTCTTGTTTCTCTGAGGGGAAAGAAGGTATGCTTATTGTATACTACAACATGCGATTAATTTCTAGTAGAATAGCACAGACTCAAATGAATAAATTTGTCTAAAACTCTCCAGAGCCATAATGTCATTGTTTAGTATACCTTCACCAGCTGTTGCTCAGGCTTGACACCTCGAATCACATCAGTGCCTACAGCCTTTTCAGTAACAGACTCGATAAAACTTCTCACCACCGGCAAACTTACCTGCAAAGTAGTAAGTTGTGAATTAGATTGTAAAAGGCAAAGGAAAAAAAGATTAAAAAAAAACACAACAAAAACATGTGAAGAATGACACCACATACATCTGCCTCCAAAAGTGCTCTTCTGATATCCCGCATTGGTTCAGCAATGTTGTCCTTCGTCAGTTGATCTTGAACCAATAAAGACATCTCCTTGATTCATTCATCTCATTGACAACAAATTTACTACAACTTACATGAAGAAAAATGGACTGAAAAAAAACTCACCGGTTCCCCGCAGCTTGTTCCACGCGGACTCCAGCCCGGTCGTGAGCTGCCCAAACATCTCCGCCCGCACAACCAGCCCGCTTCCCCTCTTCCTCCTCCATCCCTGAACGCATTCAAGACACAAAAGGTTAGGACAAATCAGCAAAACAGCAAAAGCGAAATTTCTCCGGGGGGGAAGAATTGAAGAAACCAAGGAGCTAGCAGTTGGAGCGGACCGGGGAGTTGGGTGAGGAGAGGGCGCGGAAGGCGGGGCCGGGGACCGCGCGGAGGTGAAGGGTCGGGACGGAGGAGTGGCGCAGGTGGTGGGAGGCGACGATCGCCTTCACCGGCGAGCGGCGGGCGGCGGCGGCGGGCGGCGAGGAGAGCGCGAGTGTAGTACTACTGGTGGCCTCCATTTTTGGTGGTGTTCTGCGGATGGGAGGGAACCAACGGGGAGGATAAGAGAGAGAGGCGATAGTTGCATGTGAGCCCTTTTGGGCTTTCGGGCTCGCTGATGTAGGGCCCAGAATTGGCCCATTTGCAGTTCAATACTTTCTCATTCATCTTTTCTTTCGAGTAAATTTTATAAAAACACGCTCTAAGTTACAAAAAACAATACGAATTTTGACACGTGATACATGACTCTAGATATTATAGTCGTTTCGTTAACCAATATGATATACTCTTATGTTAAAATAAAGTCTATTTTTACATTCATAACTCATAAATTAAAAATGCAATTGTAAAACTCAAAAGTGTGATAGATTAAAATACTCAAAAGTGTGATAGATTAAAATTAAAACGATCAATAGTGCAATTTTGTAAAACTATATGGTCATAATACATGGTTATGTATCACGTGTCAAAATCCTTGTAATCTTGTACAACTATTCTTTTCGTTTGTTTTGTTCTTTCGGACTTGCTTTCTTTTCCTGAATATGGTAATCCCAACACAGTCAGTACATTTTCCGCATGAATCAGAAAATTCTCGAGTTCGAATGGACATAGATGATGAAGTTTTGAAATGAACCTGATCCTTCTACAACAGCCATATCAACATATGTTCATGATTCATGTAATGTAGTACAGTTGTCTCAAAAGTTTGAGCATTCGAGTGAACTGATTACATTGCTGAGTGGGACTCGCTAAGTAACATTACAATTTGGTAGGAAATTACTGTTTCCTATGAACTTCCTGCAGGTCTCCTACGTACAGAAGGTAGAAGACAACATGTTTTCTTCCTCTCTTTTTCTCAGCTCCAGCTCTGAAGCAACAGAGAGCAGTAACTCTGAACTACAATGCACACCAGCTCAAGAACTAGGGACTGCATCCAGCTCCCTCTGCCTCGTCTTGCTGTGCCTCCTCTTCCGCCGTGCAGTGCCAGGAGGTGCCTGAATGATGATGATGCACAACAAATTCAGACAGCATTAAGTTCCCAGCCAAACTGTAGTGAATCAATCATTCAAACCACCCGGGGCATTGTCAGATTATTACCTTCTCATCAGCGTTAAGCGATTCCATGAGATTTCCCATGCCTGGAAGTGTTTCTTGTCCGGTCATCACACCCATCAGTTTCTGCATCTGAGCACGCATTTGGAAAAGCTGGGCAACCAACTGGCTCACCTGATAGTGAAAAATGGCAATGTGTGTGTGCATGTGCACGTGTCAGCTCCATGGTAACTGGAATGAGCAGAAACAGTGTGGTCTTTTAACAAAGAGAAGAAAAAAAATTTCAACTGAACCTCTTGTTCAGTCTTTCCAGACTCTTCAGCCACTCTTATCCTCCTGTCACGTGATTCAGCCAGTAATTCTGGTTTTTCCCTTTCCTCTGCGCATGCCAGAATACATGCAATTAGGCATCTAGGCCTATTACCCAAGGAAACAACGTAGCAAGCTTCATTTGGTTGTATAGCAATTAGCAACAGCTCTAGAATCACGAGTAACGTACCGGCAGTCATTGCATTGATCATAGACTCCACGAATGCAAGTCTTTTCTCGGCTTCCCGAATTTGTGCAGGAGTAACCTATTTAGAATCAGAACTGATATCAAGTTTGCCATTTTTCATTTGAAATGTAAACATAATGAAGTGGGATATTGTCAACTTGAAAGAATAAATGAATTCCTCAGATTCATGTACCTTGTTCATGCCTGGAATCATTCCAACTACACGGCTCATGGAACCCATTTTTGCAACATTCCGTGATTGCTTTAGGAAGTCATTGAAGTCGAATTTTGCACTCATGATCTTCTTCTGTAATTCTACAGCATCTTCTTGACGCATCTATGTGCAACATCATATAAACACCATAGCATCATCCCCTTACTGATTAGGACAAGAAATGGAGGGGGGATTTTACAGGAAGCTACTTACGACTTCTTGTGCTTTTTCAACAAATGAAAGTACATCGCCCATTCCCAAAACACGTTGTGCCATACGGTCAGGATAAAAAAGCTCAAGGTCCTCCATTCGTTCTCCACGCCCTACAAACTTGATGGGCTTTCCAGACACCTGCATGGTCCGTTAAGCATTAATATTTGTTAAAGGGCAAAGCTGCAAGCGCGCAAACACAGCTTACTACAAACGATTTAATGTTGACCGTATATAAGCTCAAATAGGTAGCCAGATGATAAACACTAGATTTTTCTTGATAAATACAACATAAAAGTGAGAGGATTAGTGCGGAGATTTGCAGTAAATTGTCAATTTATGAAAGCATGTGGACAATAGGAATTTGCAGTTCTGACCAACATAGATGCAGAGTAACTTCAAAGCAAGAATATAAAAGTGCATTTGTAGATATGATGGTAGGTAAGTTTTCTGGCTAATAAATACCTCTTTAACACTTAGTGCTGCTCCACCCCTCGAATCACCATCCAGTTTAGTCAATATAGCACCAGTGATACCAATCTCAATATTGAAGGTGGTGACCAATGCTGCATCTCAGAGAAGTATTGTAAGTGGCTGTTGCAACTCTATCAAACAATAGTACTTCTTAAGCTCGTATAAATATAGCATATAGAACATGTCATGCGGTAAGAATTTGTCATATAGTAGAATTTGAGAACCATTGAAAAATTTCTGGTTGTTCGTTGCATTTCTGCTATACGAACCAATAGTGTTGGCATTTACTAGCAAAAAGAGGGACTTAAATAGCAAGTGGAACAGTTGGATACCTGCAGCTTCTTGTCCAGTCATAGCATCAACAACAAGTAGAACTTCCGTAGGATTAACTGCCTTCTTCACTTCTTTCAATTCAACCATCATTGATTTGTCAATCTAAATGGCATAGCAATGAGATAAAGATGCTAGTTAAATCATAGGAAGTTCTGTTAATGTAACCTGAAACAATTGTATTGCCATTTTGTGTAAATATATAGTAGCTTAGAAGTAGGTAGATCAAAGCTGTCAACTGAAAAAGGAGCAGGCAATGCACAGAACTACAGAAGACTGACCTGCAGTCTTCCAGCAGTATCCACTACAATGGCATCAATATTCTTTCTTTTGGCCTCTTCCACGGCATTCTTGGTTATTTGTGCAGGTTTGGCTTCTGTTCCTTCTGAGTAAACTGGTACACTGACCTGATAAAGCCCAAAACATTCCCACCTCAGGAGTCAGGACAAACTGTAGGAGTGCCCATTCAAAAGAAAGTTGTGGCATGATGGGTTTGACTCTTCTTTAAGTATCAAAACGATCTGGGGGACTGTGGTACATGTTTTACAGCTGCACAATTCTTATATGTCAAACAGGCAGCTCATTCTAGCAGTTAAGAGTTCATCAAGTACCTGTGCACCAAGTATAGTGAGTTGATCAATGGCTGCGGGCCTGTAAACATCTGCAGCGACCAGCATACAACTCTTTCCCTGTAACCTAACTCTGGTATAAGTATCTATAGGTTGTTCAAAATCTAGATCCTACTAGATGCTTGAACTAGAAAGCTGAGGAATGTACCAATTTCTTCAGGTAAAATGCAAGCTTTGCGCAAACAGTAGTCTTCCCAACACCTTGCAGGCCTGCCAGTAAGATTACTGTGGGGCCACTTTTTGCAAATACCAGATCTGACACTTCACCACCCATCAGTTGTACAAGTTCATCATGCACAATCTGCACCACCGAGCAGGTTATTTGTCCTGTGCTAGAAGCACATAAATTAGTCTAAGAAGATAGTCACCATATTCATCTAGCACAAACTAACAATTAATAACTGAACATTCTAGGGAGAATATTGTATGCATGTCATGGTTTTGCTTGTGCTAATGTTTTTCACTATTCTTCCTGAGAGAAAACGATCGTGAATACGAATACTTTGCTTTAGATAACATCAAGATCAAATATTGATCAGACCTTCTTTAAAAAAAAACTCACCCCGAGCAAAAAAGAACTGGTCTTGTCTGTTATATTCTTAACAGCATTAACATACCTTCACTAATTGCTGTTCTGGTCGGACTCCTCTTATAAGATCAGAACCTAGAGCCTTTTCACTTATAGACAAAATAAATCTTCTCACTACAGGCAAACTAACCTGCGGAAAGTAGGAGTTGAGAATTAGACTATTCAGGTATAAAATGAAACCATACTGAAAATGCAAAACTGTACTACCTAACACGTTGCACACTTACATCTGCTTCCAGAAGCGCTCTTCTTATATCCCGCATAGGCTCAACGATATTTTCCTTGGTTAGGACATCTAAAATAAGAAGAGAATGCATTAATTCTTGTGAATGAGTACTGAATAATACTAGTATGCATATGAACAAAATTAAGTAAGTAAATGTATTACACAAAATTTCCTTGAAGAGAGCATCTTACGAAGAATCAAAAGGAGCAGGGTCACTGGGTCACTCACCAACACCACGCAGCTTGTTCCAGGCGGACTCCAGGCCGGTGGTGAGCTGCCCGAACATCTCCGCCCGCACCACCAGCCCGCTCCCCCTCTTCCGTCTCCTCCTCGCCCCCTGCAAAAACCCCCCATGAAAAATAATCACACAACGTGGTATTAGGGAAACAATGCGACCTTCCTCTCAAGTCGAGGCGCACGACACGAGTAGGAGATGGAGGGCGCACCCGGGAAGGGGAGGAGAGGGCGCGCAAGGCGGCGCTCTGGGCCGCGCGGAGGTGGGAAGCGTGCGCGGAGAAGCGGCGGGGGCAGACGGAGGTGAAGTTTTCCTTCGCCGGCGAGCGGCGGGCGGCGGCGGGGCAGGAGGAGAGCGTGAGCGCCGTGGCCTCCATTGCCGGTGAGCGAGCCGAGCGGAGCGAAGAGAAGAGCAGACGCGAACGCGACGAGGAAGATAAGAGAAGTAGAGAACCAAATGCATGTGGGCCCCCCGGAAAAGAAGAGTAGTTAAAGCTTTTGGGCTTACTGGGCTGTGTGCATTCCTGCGAAAAAAAGCCTTTTCCGGCCCAAAACTGTCTAAGCCTAAATTTATGGGACAATTACCTCCATGCCCCCACTTTTAACCCCAAGCCATGTTTTGCCCTTATTAATGGCTGCTAGAAAACGATATATCATTCTAAAATGATATACTTTATGAAGACTTGCAATCATTTCACCCGCACAGATACGACTCTTCTGACGGCACGAGCGATAATACGAGACTATCACACGCTGCTTACCTGGGCCGTAACTTTTCGTGCACAAGCAACACAACGAGCAGCTGAAGTTCACTAATCAGTTTGGTTGGATCTACCAAATAGGTGACTTTTGTGAGCTGAATTGGTTGTCTAGATGGACAGTTCATGGAGTAGGGTGCTTGGATTTCATGTATTTGAGTCAATTTTTGTTCTTTTTTTTCTTCCTCTTAAATTTTCATTGAGATATTAGATATTTGTCTAAAAATATATTTGTTATTACGAGAGAGCAGGGGACAATGCACAGGAAAAATTTATGGTTTGATCAGGCTATGCGCTATTTATCATAACTCTCACCATTGGAACGTGTTGCTCGCTTGCATCTTGGCACGAATGAGCTCGAGCGCACATGTCAGCTGTTTAGATGGACCATCATCGTTGTTACCTACCAGTTTTACCTATGAAAATCACACTTGTTGATATCTTAAGTATCATTGTCAAAACCAGTAGGTATCATCGTCGATACCATCGTCGACACCGGACAATATCATCACTCACAGATAGCGCTAATGATATCACAACCGATACATGTAGAGTATCATCACCTATACTTGCAGGTACTATTATTGGCATGTATTATCACTCATCGATACCTGGAACGTATTATTATAGGTATCTGTAAGCATCATGACTCACTGGTATCTAGTATGCATGTATCATCATTGATACTTAGCAAGTGTCATCATTGGTAATTGGTACAGGTAGGTTTCATCGTCGCTACATAAAAATATTATCAATGATACATAAGGTATCATACGGTAATCTCGTATATCAAATTATGTCTAGGGGTAGGTCATATTTTTTTTAGCTTTCTGCTTTTGTAGAAACAAGTTTTTGGCTTCTGACTTCGTGCTACTACTATCTTCATAAGCTGGAAATACAAAAGCTGAGTCTGTTTTAAAATTTTTTTTAGGATTAGCTTTTGATCCAAATAGAGTTCAAAATATTAAAAACAGATTTTAAAATATCCGACGATGAAAGCCAGGTAAGTTGATGCATTACAGTGGTAGGTGGGTAATTTTTCTCCTCAGAAACCAGAAAAACTCACCATTGTGAGCTTTTTTCTAGCTTTTATAGTTAAAAAAGTCAAATGCCTTTTGAAAACTTAAACTAAAAAAGCTGTTTTTTTTACTTTTTATTTACTATAGACTAAAAAAAATAAAAAGCGGGTATACAGAATGGCCATACCGATACTACTGGTCACGATCTAACTAGTTGTTGGCTGTCCCTCATGCCGCTAAAAAGCTCGACTACTGAAGCGCACGATGTGCAAGTGTGCATACAAGATCAGCCCACGCACAGGGGATGACGGCATGACGCATTGTTGGACGCGTGGGGGTTGGCGGGTCACGAGCATGTAGAGGCAACGCCACGTTGAAGGATGTAGAGCATGTAGAGCATTGTTGTATTTTTTAGGATTTGCAATTTTGGGCCCCCGTTTTTTTTCAAAACGAAGCAGGCGTTTGCTTTCGTTTACATGCCTGTTAGATGGGTCTCATGATATAGAGTTAAAGAAATACAAATGAAAATAAAAAAACACTATTGAATTAGTAGTTTACCGTTCTACCTCTGGACTAAAGGTAGGTTTTTCGAATATCCACCCATCGTTTTCCCTTTCCCATTGGATCCCATCCCCCCCACAACGACTAGACAACATGCAACATGCAGCGGCGGCGATTCCAGCGCGAGCTACGGCGTGGGCGGGGAGGGCGCTCCGGCGCGTCGAGTCAGGCACGTGAGGCAGCGGTGGCTCTCCGGCCACCCAACGCGGCGCCGGCTTCAGTCGTCATCGGCGCATCGAAGCAAGAGGGCGAGGTGGCGGCAACGGTGCTCCGGTGCGTCGAGGCAAGCACTCGAGGCGAGACGGTGGCTCTCCGGCTAGTCGCACGGCGAGGACGTCGTTCGTCCTCGCAAGAGGAGGCGGCGACGGCGGCTCTCTAGCTAGCCGATGCGGCGCGGGCTTCGATCGTCATCAGAGCATCGAAGAAAGGGCAAGGCGATGGTGCTCCGGTGCGTTGAGGCAGACACTCGAGGCGGGCGGCGGTTCTCTGGCCAGCCACCGCGGCGCGAGCGGTGTTGTCCTCGGCGCATCGAAGCAAGGTAGGCCGGTCGGGTCGAGGATGAGTAAGAAAACAAAAGACTCTTTTTTCTTTTAATTATATAAGAGACGCGCATGCATACACATGCACACACCATACTCGTATAGCCACAAGTTTATTTCTTAACAACAGACCAAAGACATATTTATAGTAATCGAATATTCAATATATTTTTTAACAGAAACAATGTATATAATATTAATATTTATGGTCCTTAGATTTTATCATAGTGAACGAGTTTTTAGTTTAAATATAAAAAAAAATTTAGCGATACATATCATTATATTAGATGATAATTAAAAAAACCATGATACCGTAAAAAAAATTCATGAAAACCAAACTTCTTAAGTGTATAATACCTTATATGATTGCTAAATACTAAAAACACGTCAACTATCAAAAAATTGTACAATGACTAAGAGGAACAAATCAACTATGAAGATTGTGCTATAAACACACTAAGCCTTAATTATCATCAACATCTGATTAAAAATGTTATTTTATCTGGTTTTGTGTTCAGAATGGTATTTAAGCATAGGACATAGTAGACATCATGATAGGATTAATTAATAGTGTGGTTTCAAAAAATCTTAACAAATGCAACACAATGTTCTGTAAGAGTGTATAAGTATATGACCAAACTACATATATGCACGTAACTGTATATGGCTGGGGCCAGGGCGGTGTCATTGTCTGCCCTGCCTCAGGGCTGGCCCTGAGTAAGGGGAGGCGGTGGTGGTAGCCACACCCAGGTGCATCAAGGAACGCACATGAGGTAGTGGTGGGTCTCCGACAAGCAAGTGGTGGTGAGGATGGCTCCAGCGTCCCGTCCGTGGTGGCGATGGCGAGGACGTGAGGTAGCAGCAGGTCTCCGGCAAGCTAGTAGTGGTGAGGACGAACTAGCAAGCGGCTCGGTGGCTGACGACACCAGGAAGAAAGTAGCACGACTAGGTGTATGGGTATAACTGTCCTTTCACCCTTAAATTAACACCGTCAAACCAGCCGCCGAAATTAGGGGTAAAACCCTGTTTCGTTTTCAAAAAGTGGGAGCAAAAATACAAACCTTAAAATATGAGGGCAAAACAACAATTGGGATTGAAAGTAGGGGCATGAATACAATTGCCCCTAAATTTTTAGGTAATAAGTTTTGAACTAAGCTTTTGTTTTTTAATCCGGGAGAAAAACTCTCATATTCCAAAACTTATTTTGTTTTGTCCTATTGTTCTCTGGTTTTCTTTCATGCTAGCTCGCTGACAAGGCAAGTAAAAGATATAAAAGTCAAGCTTTAAAATTTTAAATTTTTTGATTATAATCCAAAGCAGGGCATAATCGCATCAAAAAAAAAAAAAGAATAATCTCATCTCTTTCCTTAGATAGCCACGGTTACCATTAAATTAGATTTGGTTGGCAATTTTAGAACATATAAATAAATTGACTTTTATGTAACATTGATCCTGCATTGCTTTAATCCATTTGAAGATCACACCAGTAAGGTGCCTTTTATGATATATTCTTGCCCCTCGAATTCTTTTGGCCTTTGTCTTGTTGAAGAAAGAAGCTTGACCAATGACCATCGACCTCAAAAATCTTGGAATCTAATCCTACATTGGGTGTGAGCAGAGTAGACCAAAAATAGGGAATAAGCTTAAAGAGCCAATCAATGAGCATATATAAGAGAGATTATGTGAGACCATGCATGAGTTTGTATTGTTTATTTAGGAGTAGCCGCAAAATCTAGAAATGAAAAAAAATAAAAAAAAATTGTTCGTTTGTGTTGTTTGTTTATAAGCAGCCGTAAAATCATTGTTTCATTAAAAAAAGAAAAAAACTATTTGTGAATTTATATTGTTTATTAAGGAGTAGCCGTAAATTAAAATCATTCATTTATTAGAAATGAAAGGAAAAAAACAATTCCAACATGGATAATGTTTATATGCTATTGCGATATGTGTGTACAACAATTTTAATTTTCTACTGTATTTCGAAATCTTAGGATTTTTCTGGGAAAAAAACATTCACCCAATATTGATCCTAGAGTTTTAAGTTTCAAAGGTAGATATTTTGACATGCAAATATTCCACGGACAAGTGGACATGCCTCTTTTCGGAGGAATGGCAACGATCCACCAACTTACCAAGATTCGGAATTTTTGGATGTTGGCATTATACTCACTTTGATACCCCCTCTAATTAAAAAGATACATATTCTTTCTTACTTCCTCAGTTCCTCAATTCCAAAATATAATTTCAAAATATAAGGAATAACCACATTTAACCCAAATACCAACAAACATGTTTATTGTATTATCACTTTTTTGTTTGAATTACTAAAATTAGATATCTTCAAGCTGAGAAAATTTTTATAAATAATAATTTAGTAAAAAAAGATGTGCTAGTTTGCTTGGATGTATGCACCTAATGGACGCACTTTTGGACCAGTAAATTACATTTTATTATGACAGTGTGCTATAATTAATTTATAAAACACTCTGTAAAAATAATGATTTGTATACTAATTAATTTATATATATTTGTTGATAAATTATTTGGAAGAAATCTGTCGATTTTTTTATTGTTGAATGTGTTTTGAAATTTGTGCAGACAGGGTAGGGTAAGAAATCAAAGCAGATGCAGAGGCGGTGGTCAAACTCATGAGTCATGACGTCGGAGGCTGCTTGCACGCATTCCTAGCTACAAGTACGACACTCTTTTCTACTTAACATATAAGATGCAGATTACGCTATATTATAATTATAATTTGATTATGCTTGACAATTTTTTGAAAGAAAATCTCGATAGATGTATGGATAGTAAAAAATTATTAAAAAAATAACATGGTATTAAAAACATTTTCATAGCAATAGTCACATCGATTTTATATAGCTAGGCAAGCTATATTTATTTTTTTAAGACAATACCTTTCTTACAAAGGCGGATCCACTGTTCGACAATCCCAGATAAAAGCACGATAGAATATAATTGTTTTTTATGAATTAGAAAGAAATTTGACAACCCTAGATGGTGCAATAGAATATAAATGTTTTGTATGAATTGAAAAGAAATTTTCATAGCAAACAGTTGATATAATAAAACTTTTCTAGATCCTTCACTGCTTTCATATTCATGTCAGATCGTACATTTTTAGTGTACTCTAAGCGATGCGTGACCTGAGAAAGTATTATGTATATGAAATAAGATTCATCACAAGTGTGTTTAGTGCTTTGTTGATCAAATTAGTTAGCACACGATGAATAGTAGATTATACTAGTACAGGAGTTAAGCGAACGTGTCGCCGCTTACGCATGCTGCTGCTTCTACTGCTTCTCCATGCATCTCCTCCTCGTCGACGATGCCGACGGCGGCGGCGGCGGCGGCGGCGTTGGCGAACTGCAGCCTGAGCCGGCCGCCCTCGCGCGTCGCCCGCAGCAGATCCTTCCCGGGGATCACCACCTCCAGCAGCACGAACCTCCCCTCCGCGCGCACTGACCGGAAGCACACGCACGGCTTCCCGCCGCGCCCGATCGACCGTATCGGCGGCGGGAACGACGGCGGCCGCTTCTCCTTCCCTCCGGCGAAGGCGGCGTCCGCCACGGCGCCGTCGCTGGCGTCCACGTCCATCTCGTTGTCGACGCTGGCGTCGGCGACGGCGTTGTCGCCGTCCTTGACCATGTCGTCGGCGTCCACGGTGCTCTCCGACCCGAGCCCCTCTGTGCAGAGAAGCAGCGACGTGGAGCTCTTGAGGCAGAAGCTCGCGCTCCGCTTCACGGTGGCGCCGCTCGCCGGTTTTGGCGGCTTGAGGAGGGCGTCGAGCGACGAGTCGTCCTTGCTCTTGTCGTTGTCGGCGGCGGCGGCGTCGGTGACGTCGAGCCATGACACCGTGCGGCGAGGCGGAGGAGGCGGCGGCGGCGATGGCGAGGGCCGGGCGGCGTGAGCACGCACGGCGGCGGCGACGTCGACGGGCTTCTCTTGGAAGTGGAGCTCGCCGAAGATCTCGGTGAAGGACGCCGGGTCGACGAGCTTCTTGCGGTGGGTGTGGTTCCACGCCGACAGCGCCTCCAGCAGCGTCGGGTTCTCCGGCAACGGCTTCTCGAACAGCCGCTTCAGCGCGCCGCCGTCCGCCGCCATGCGTGGCCCGGCCGACCAAGAAGTGTTCTTGAGACGCGTACACTGCCAAGAAGTAGCAGAAATAAACAAAATTTTCAGCTTTTAAACAAAACTTACACGTGAGAACGTGACTGATGTACTAAAAAAAACCATGTCACCTAGGCCATGTTTGAAACACAGGAATTTCACACGAAGCAATTCAATTCTCGTATAAATTCAATAATTTTTCCGTGTTTCAAATGTGGACTTAAAAGGAGAATGATCAGGAATTCAGAATATATTAGTGGTGCAAAAGCTGAAGAATTGAAGTGCTTGAGAAGATATGTTTGCTGTATTTACCTCCAAATTAATTACTGTATGCGTCACCACAGGGCTCAAGGATGCGTAGGAGACAGTTTAGCTCTGTAATTTTCTGTGCTATTATTCAGAGTGAACATGTGTGTGTATATGTAGTGAGAGAAATCATCGAAGAAATAAATACATAGTGATAGAAAAGGAGGGAAGCCAACCCAGAAAAGATGCAGCGGTTTCTCTGGTTGTGGGATGGAATATTTCTTTTTCACAAGTGGAACTGATACTGTATGCAATTTGATGAGGCCTGTAATTTTGCATGAAAAAGAAACTAGCATTATCAGTTCTGCATTCCTTTCAACGCTTCTCTGTCAGTGTGACATGAATACCGAGTGTTCAGAAACTGCCAATATGGGTTCCAGTCTCCAACTAATATTTTTTAATGGTAGACGATATACTTATTGATAATAAAATATGTATAGTGATTTCATCAATATTAACATATGTCGGACTCATAGGGTAAGTGTACGCGTGTATTTTAGCATCTATATTTGTTTCGTGTTTTAAGAAAAGAAGATCTTAAGGCCTGTTTGGTTTGATTAAGGCTTGTTTGGTTTGATGTCAATTTTTGCACTATCACAACTTTGGTAACTTCAATAGTGGCAAATGCATGTTTGGTTTGGTATCAAATTTTGTCTATAATAGTTCAAATTCAATACTATAAATTTTGGTAGTGCCAAAACTTGTCAAGGTTTTGGCACTACTGATATTTTTGGTAAGGCAAAAATTGGATTCAAACCCCTTAGTACTGTCATCCATGACACGCTCACATTATTGGACTTTGAATTTTCAGGTCCCTGAGATAGTAGCCTTGATTTGGGCATGAAATATTTCGTCAGTGTTCTGATGATTTTTGATGTGTCCTTTTGTGTAGCCTGGACAGGCTACAGGTTATGATAGAAATACAGATAAGATTTGGTCAGTGTTCCATTCTGTCTGCCCGAACAAATTCTGATTTCACCTGTTGCAAGAACTGGTCGGCAGGATGATTTTCTCTGATCATCTCTGTACTTGTCAATGCGAACTAGTACAACATTTACCGACAGGGAATAAAGATGCGAGTGTCACAACATCAAAGGATGATTTGTACCATTTATAGCTGAGCAAGCAGAAAAGCAAGGTGAAAAAAAATCTGTATTTCCTAGCTAACTTAATTGTCTGAATTTTGTTTCTGAAACACACCTAGCTGTCTGAATGAAATGACAACTTCTTCGCCACTTTTGTGGAAACCGAAAAATCTTGCAAAGGATTCAGGAAACGAAAAGGAATGAAGGAGAGGAGATAGAATTATTTCGTATCGATTGATTGGCAAAGCTCTTGCACTTTACTCTGTTTCCTGTACAAAAAGGAATATAATCTTTTTGTGAAAAACTGAAAAGAAAACATGGAAAAGATTCAGCAAATGAAAAAGAATGAAGGGAAGAAGGTAGAATAAAGCTTTCTGGTGCAATGAAAGGACATGTATACGAAGGATGAGAGCTCAGTTCAGACACTTCATTGTTGGAAAACTGTATTTTCTCCTTAAACTTGTTACTTTTTTCTTCCTTTGCAAACTCATGGGATGGATTGGACAAATGGAAAGGAGAAATAAAGTGCAAGAACAAGCGGTTTTCACTGAAGAAAACTATAGATAATTAATCTGAAAGTTCTTTTCTCAACAGGAGCAGCTCTGAAAGTAACACATGATGTGAATTCACTGGAGTTGATACATTTCATCAGAATAATTTGACCCGTAATATAGGACAGAATTGGCCATTTCAAAACAATTAAAGAGCAGTGCGAATAAGCACAGCATAGAACATCCCTGAACTTCCATATACGGCAATAAAGAAATGTACTATGTACGAAGGAATCAAATTTTTTTTGTTGCATTCACAAACAACCTCATGTCCCATGTACTCACACACAAGACAAAATAAGTTAGCCGTATCAAAATATCATGATCATGATCCAACAAGAAAAAAAATAAGCATATCAAAATTGAAAAAATAAGAACACCGATCTCGATATCGGTCTTAAGGAAACATTGGGTCATCGATTACATGACAATAGGGGGAAATAACAACGGATTTCATCTCCATGCTTCAATCCGTTCAATCTTGGAGTTTATCCGGCTCACAATGCTTGTGCCTTTTGATTTCTCAGCTGAGGAAGTGGCATTCGTTCCAGACTGCCCTTTGCCCTTTCTTGTCCTCCTACTATTCAGGCTACGGCTTCCCTTTCGTTGAAGCGAGTTCACAGCTTCAGCACAGAAAGGATCAGCAGTAGCAGCCGGATCAGTCAGAGAAGGTCGGGAGCAACTACTGGAGCCTTCTATGATCGTCTGAACTTCATTTGTCTGCATAATGGAAGTGGCAGTTTTTCCTTGGACAGGATTAACCTCGATAGGATTGTAGCCAGTGTCATGTGCAGGACTGTTCAGAATGGGCTCCTCTTGGACAAAAGAGGAACGCGGGGATCCTTCTTCAAGAAGAGACTCGAGTGTGAGGCAAGGTTTATGGTGTCCACTTTCATCAGATGGGTCCTTATGGGGCAGAGATGTATCCTCCAGATTGGACTCCTGTCTACCCTTGAGGGTCTTCTGTATCAGCATCTTGAGAAAATTCATCACTTGCACCGCATACATCAGTGCGGTCAATGGATCTGACATCTGCGTTACATGTGGCACGACAGTAAGCATCGACCGCACTTAAATTCGCAAGTTTGTTATTAGGACAGCACATTACCTGAGTCATATTTGGTGCAAAAACCATAGCGATGTTGCGAGCATTCATCTTGTTTATCTGTTCTTCTTGGACAACATCAGCCATCAAATTGACAGCCCACTCAAGTAAAGCTGCTTCAGCTGGTGGAAGGCATTTGGCGACTCGAGCACAGTCCTCTTCAGATTGGCATTGCATCACCTGTTCAGGTGGGATAGAATCCAGCACCCCACTCGGCAGTTCCCTAAACCAGGCCTGGCAGAAAAGGACAAATAGATTATGGAATGAGATCCCTATAGATTTTTCATATAAAGTATGTGTGTTGCCTAATTGATAAGTCTCAGCCTCTCAGGGGCACAAAACTAGTAACTCAAATAAGTTGACCGCACCTGTTAACTGCTTCTATAAGCAAGATTAAATTTGCAACAGAAACTTACTAAATAGCACAAAAAAAACTTGTAGAAATATATCTGGTGCAAAAAAAGAGAGGGAGAGAAAAGGTTGAGTTCCATTCTAAAGGAAAGTTTGGGTTCTCTGAGAGGTGTTAATATGAAGCTCTACAACTAAAGATGAACACAACTGCTAATTAATAATACATTGTTTTTTAATATATAACACCATTAACTTTTTACATCTTGACCATTTGTCTTATTCAAAAAAATGAAGTAAAGTGTCTTTTCTTTTGTTGTGGCTTGATTTATCACTAAAGGAGCTTTAAGCATTACTTATATTTTTAAGATTTGCACAAATCTATTATATTATTAAAATAACCTTGAAAGGAGACATTACTTTCGCTGTGAAGACTAAAAATACCATGTTAATCAGAGATAAAGAGAAAAATCTAGACCGCTGGATCATGATGGGTCCAGTTGTAACGGTATAGATTGATAGCTAAAACTGTATAAGAAATATAACTGTCTTAAAAAAAATAGGAAAGGTAGCTAGAAAATAATTTCTATCTCAAGACAGTCCTGTTACAGTTCGTCGAGAGAACAAAATCATGATTTATTCCAACGATTAAACCATAACAGAGTAGGATAATTATCGGCTTGCTGTCGGCCGTGTGCCTAGCTCCATGGCAGATTCCTCTTAATGATATAAAATGTTGAATTTTCAAGTGGAAACAGAATGTCTGCACAATCATGATGGTTAAGATTATAATGATGTGTTCTATTTTGATCATCAAAATAACAAAACCTAGGATTGTCTATTTAAAAAGTTCCCGTTGAGGCTTTAGAACAGACAGCAAACAAATCACACCAGGTGAACGAATTAAAGTTGATGACATGCCTACATCTTAACCTCACTAGGAAAATAGCTCAAGTTGATTGGCAGCAAATACAAAGCTGACAGTTTACCAAGTGCCCAAACAAAATATTCAACACAGAGTGAACATCTCCAAGTGACAAAGACGAGGAGTGGCAAAGGAGTGAGTTGTCTTAGACTATCAGGACTTTTAAAAGCTTTGAAAACAGAATCCCCATGGTGCTAGGGTAAAAACATAACTCAGCAAGACAATATTTGTTTTTTTATGGTTCTAAGAACAACAAATAGAAGGGGCCGTAAAGGAGTAGAGTCGGTGCGGCTGGTGGGACTTCCAATAAAAACTACAAAATTGAAAACTAGGTTCGATTTATTTAAGATCCTAAGGTAAGCAGTTGACTATTTAACAAGTTTTAAAGACAACTATGTGTTAAAAAATGTAGATAATTTTACATCATAATATTAATTTGTATTGGTGCTAGCCATGCAATTGCGCAGCTGAAGGCTAGAAATTTTCACATTAATCCGATAAAAAGGAAAAAATATTTCAAATAGAAATACAATTAGAAATAACTGAAATTTGAAATAAAAATAAGAAATATTGTAAGAAGAGTTGTCTGTGTTAAACTAATTAAAATTTGGAATAAAAAATAAAACAAATGCTGAATTAGAAAAATAAAAACAAGAGTTCAAGTAGGAATACAATTTATAATAACTGAAATTTGAAAAAAGGAAGGAATATTGAAAGTATTCCATGTAGAACACGATGAGAGATTAATTAAAATTTAAAATAATAAGAAAAAAATTCTGAAATTCGAAAATAAAAATAAGAGTTCCGGTAGGAATACAATTTATAAATAACGAAAATCCAGAATAAAAAAAGACTATTGAAAGAACAAATCATCTAGAGTACATCTCGAGATTAATCAAAATTCAGAATAAAAAATAAAATAAATTCTGAAATTAGAAAAATAAATTTTAGAGTACAAGTAGAAATACAATTTAGAAATAGAAAACCAAAAATATTGAAAGAACAGTACATATAGAACACAACACGAGGTTAACTAGAATTCGGAATAAAAAATAAAATAAATTCTGAAATTAGAAAAAGAAAAATGAGAGTTCAAGTAGGAATACAATTTATAAATAACAAAAATTTTAAAAAAATATATTGAAAAAACAGTCTATCTAAAACACAACAGTGGCAAATGATAATAAAGAGAAGAGCAAAAGGCGAGCCATAAAGGAGTAGGGTGATGGCGGTTGATCTGACATCTAGAAACAAAACTCCAAGGACGATTAGGTTTGATTTTTATAATCTCAAAGAGGATTAAGAGGAGGGGTGGCGGCCAGGCCATTAAGCAGCATGGTCACGGCAGTTGACAGGACTTCTAGAAAGTAAAAGATGTTCCTAATGATAATCAGGTTTGATGTTTGAAATCCCAATGACAATAAAAAGGGGCAGCGGGCGGGCCGTAGAGGAGTACAATATCGGCATTTGACAGGTCTGATTATAAGGTCCAATTTTTAAAAACGAAAGCCAATGAGACACTGAACTATAAAAAATAAGGTCCGATTTTTAAATGTTCTAAGTAGAATGAATAGAAGTTGATAGGTCGGGCAAACAAATAAAGAAGTGACAAAGTAGTAAGGGGAGACAGCCGGTGTGACTTTTAAAAATATAAAATTAGAAACTAGATAATGATAAGGTACAATCTTTTAAGTCCTAAAACAACGAAATGGCTATTAACAAATTTTAATGAAAACCATGTCAAAGAATAAATAATTTTGTGTGGGTGCTAGCCGTGCAATTGCGCGGGTCACCTAGCTAGTTTTTTTAATAAGACGAATGGTCAAAGGTTGTAACAAAAGTGAACGACGTCATATATTAAAAAACAGTGGGAGTAAGTCCCAAAGTGAAGAACATGTAATGCACCAAGACAATATATGTGATAATGAAGATAATGCAATCAACAGAATCACATAAGATACGTGATAGAAAGAAGATTACTTTGATTAGACCTGACAAACAATGAATATCAATGCCATCCGGCACAATTCCACTATTTAACTGGTCTCTCACAAACTCCTCCTGGCTATTCTCTGCATTTATACGAAAAATACCTTCTGCCTGCGAAGTAAAGACTTATTTGTTCAGAACAAAGCTACAAGCAAATGATGAAAAAAATTAACTAAAAATGCTTTACAATCACACCCGAAGACCGCCTTGTTCATAAAGACGTCTTTGCATCATTAAGAGAATCGTTGGAACACTGTTTCCTCTGGAATCATAGGAACATTGCATTGATTCTGTTGAAACGCCAAAGACACTTGCACTGCATTTTAAGTTTCGATCAGCTGACAAATACCAACAGCTGATGTAAACATGAGCAGGAACTAAATTCTAGAGTATATTTCTCAAAAGTACACAGTGTCATTGCCAAACACATGCATCTTGTAAAAGTAGGATAAAAGGATACCACTATATGAAAATGAAAGCACATCGCCATCAGCATCAAAGATTTTTTTCCTTTCTTTCTTTTTTTGAATTAAGTCAAGCATATTGTAATGAACCGTCTTTTAACTGTTCGGGTGGTACAAAGGAACACTGAATTCTTACAAAAGTTATACCAGGATTCCTGCAAATCTTTGCATGATTAAAAGCATGGCATCAGTATAAATATGTGTACAAAATTCACATTATTATTTTGGTTCTGAAATAAATATGCTGGTTTGCTAAATGCTAACTCAGATGCTCAAATTGTCCTGGGAAATTATGTTTTCATGTTATTTCAGAAACTTTGCTCATTACAGAAGTTCCCCAACTGTTGACCGAGCACAACTCATATGCTGTAGTTTCATTGATCATATAGCAGCAAAAATTCAATTTGAAGATGTATTATAGGTGTCTGTGCCACTTTATCTTCTTTGGAGGCACCATGCTCACAGAGTCCCATCCTTCTATAAAGTAGAAACTGAACCGTTTTGTCTACTCTTTATAGACAACCTAAAACTAATTACTCACGTCCTGCAATTCCCAATAGAAAATAATATACAATATGCTCATGCACATTACTTAAGCCAGAAAAGAAGAGCAAACCAGAAAAAAACTATTTTTATTTCAAGCTACTAAAGTGGGATTCAAAATGAGTTTGACAATGTCGAACAGTCCTCCAACAATAAAGGCATCATCCAACAAAAAATTAGCACTAGATGCAATGCTCCGATATAAGGTAGTAATAGTTAAAAAATAGTATATTTGCAAAGCAAGCATACGCATTTACAAGAAAAAAGCCAATAGGTGAATAACTGAGATAATATAACTACAGCAATAATTTCACAATACGCCTGCTTTTTTTTTTTTGAAATTCTGGGAACCCAATTATAAGAATCATACTTGCATTCTAACACATGATATTGAAGGTTCTTTTGCTGTTTTCTTACAAGTCAAAACAAGATTGGTATTTAGAGGGAAATGGATGAAATACTACTGGTGCAAAAGCCCAGAATTAAGCAATTGAACAAAATAGCTACTATTACCCAAATGCAGAATATCAAAATAATTCAAATATAGGACTGTCTTATTTCTGTATCAAATTTATTTATAGGCGATCATGATTTCCGTAAATGTACGCTTCAATTTATAGCTAGCACTCGTTATATAGACCTCATCAGGCTCATATCGAAGCAAAATCCATTTGCGGAATCATAAAAAGGTGACCGGCATGATTAAATGACGTAAGACGCTACAGCAAAATTATGCGATGATATCAAATACCAGAGCATAGAGAGACATGATTGACTAATTATTAATGAATGGAACATGAAGAAAATGCAACGCCAACAATTTCTGCAGACTGGTGGTCCGAAGCCTACTCATCATGAGTATATACAGTTCAAATCCAGGTGAGGTAACAAAGTTTAAACACAACAGAACTGAAAATTCACATTATTCAGGAGGAATCTAATACCACCTAGAAAACAACAGAAATTCGCCTTTATATGAAATTTCAAACAGTCCTATTTTCTTATAACTGAGCAAAAAAACAAATTTTCCTATAGCGCTTCATATCAAAACACCTCCAAAATGCAACGGGGAGTGAAAAGGGATTCGCATTTACACAAAAAATAGAATTCCAACTGAAACTGAAAATGGATGTTCAGAAACCATTGGGTTCAGAATAACAACCAGATTGTTCAGAGCTTGAGCTCAATACCTCGCACTGGGAGCCCGGCGGGGAACCTCGGGCTCGAGCTCCACGGGGAGCCCGAGGAATCCATGGAACCTATCGAAGGTGACGTGAGCCACATGCTGCACATCCGTCGGCCACCCAATCTCCATTCCACACTCGCCGCCGCCGCCGCCACCACCACCCTCCTCCGTCCTGCACCGGAGCAGCGACTTCCGCAGCAGCTCAAGCAGCAGCGCCAAGAACGACCACCGCTCCTCCTCCTCCGATGATCCTTCTTCCTCTTGCTCGCGTCGCTCTTGGCTCTCCTCCTCCCGGCTGCTTCTCCTTGGGAGCACATCGCTGTCGCCATTGGCTAAATAGCGCAGGGAGGAGGAAGCGCGGCTTGTGGGGGAAGCGAGGTTGGTCGGGCCCCGGAGGAGCGCCACCTCCGTCGTCATTGTTTCCTCCTTTTTCTCTCGATTATTATTACGAACTCCGATCTGGCGCGGCGGCGGGGTAGGGACTAGGGACGAATTCAGGAGACGTTTCTTGGGATTTCTCGGGGTGGTGGTGGGGACGCAGCGAGCGAGGAATGATTGGTGAGCTCTCGTAGTGGAGTTCTTGGTGGATTGCAAATTTAGAACCTTTCCCCCTTGTGTTCTCGCTTTCCACCGGAGATTGGGATTGTTTTGGACGGGGATTGGTTGCGCGTGGTCCAAATCCACGACGAAATAGCAACAGAAACGGAGGAATTTTTAGGCCAAAGGAATGGAATGGGGGATCTCTGGACCCCCAAAAGATGGGATTTTTAACTGGAAAAGATGAAATCTTTCGACTGTTTGGTGGATAATGGATAGGATTTTTGTGGAGGTGGAGTTGGATTGAAGGGAGGGTTGGGTGATGAAACCATCATCATCATGATCATCTCTCTCCTGTTCCTCTTTTCTTCTTCATCTCTTCCTCCTTTTCGGCCATGCAGACATGGTGGATGGCCATATGCTTCTCGCTTCCCGTTCACGCGTGCGCTCCATATTTCTCTATTTAAATGAGAAAAGTCTACGCATTTCTAAAATGTTTTGGATTGGATTCGTTGCTCCAAGTAGTACGGATTTTACTGTGAGAAATTGAATTGTTGTCGAGTTCTTGTGAGCTGTTTCTTAAATGGATGACGTGATGTGCTGTACGGTTACAGAGGTGCTTGTTTGGATCAAAGCAAAGAGAAAAATGGACGAGGAGTGAATAGTGGAGTAGGTGCCTTCAAAATGCAATCGTGTTTGAAAGCGAGGATTAGTTCAAGTGGAGTAATTACGGGCTTGTTCACTTTGCTACTTTTTAAACTTATTAAGGACATATTTAGTTGTAAATTTTGATGAAAATTTTTCAGCCAAAAAATTTTGGGTGAAAACATTTCACAAGAGTAGGTGTTTAATTGTATGTGAAATTTTTTTATTAAAATATACATGATGCATACAATTCTCATGTACATTACTCAAGAGAAAATTTCAGCTTTTTTGGCCAAATTCTTTCTAAATCTGAAATTATTTCATTCTAACTTTTCATCCACCTGTTTAGATAAAAAACAAAAAGTGATCAAAATTAAAAATCTTTTCAGATTTCAACTGTAACTAAACAGGCTTAAGTTGTGACGTTGTCAAATTTTGATATGGTGGTAATTTAAACATGTCTTAAATATTTCTATTTGATAAATTTTTAAAATCTTCTTCGCATAGCTCCATAAAAAAATGGATAACGATGTGCATCGTAACTATACCATTTACACTATCCAGAGTGAAAATATATAGTTTCACCGGTTTACTATTTAATTCATCCGTTATAGTCAAATTTTAAATAAAACTTAATAATAAAGTTGTCTTTTTATTTTTTTATCGTAATGTATTTACTAGCTTTAACTTTTAAATCTTTTTAGCTTTTGACAACGCTAAAGGTCACCAAAAAACGCAACTTAACGGATAGAAAATGCAAAGTCAACTAAAACCAACAATCTACGGCGACTAGTGACGGCCAAATGAGCCATGCTGAGGCGAGCTGGTCCAGCCTGGCACGGCACGGTCTAAGAGGCAAACGGGTCGGGCCGACACGGCACGATTGGGCGTGCCGTGCTTGGGCTGCCGGTCAAGCCCGTGGGCCGACACGGCACGACCCGTTTACTATAGCAAAACATTGTAGCAATACTGTAACACGAGTAAAAGTAGCCCGTGGGTCTTTAACATGTCAAAATAGTGCCCCAAACAGTGTCAAACAGTGTTAAATAGTGCTATCGGGCCGACCTAGGCCCATGGGCCTTTAATGGACCCGTGTCGGCACGGCACGGCCTAGCCACCTTGTGGACCGTGCTTAGGCCGGATGCTAGGCATGTGGGCAGGCACGGCACAGCCGGTTTCATGAAGCGGGCCAAACGAGTCGTGCCAAAACGGATCGTGCCAAAACGGGCTCGTGCCGTGTCGGGCCGAACTGCCCGTTTGGCCATCTCGTCGGCGATCCAAGAGTGCTAAACCTAAATCTCTTAACAAGAGCTAAAAGAAAATCCTGTTTTACGGGCGGCAACCGTTATTATCATTGGAACCCGATTTTGGAAGTCGGCCTGGATGAATGAGCGGCGACCAAAGGACGCCATGCCGCAAATATATGCAATCTTCAAGAAAAAAAAATAGAACTTTGAGGGACCCGGTCACAGACAATACTTGGGTGCATGACCTCAACCTCGCAACCAGTGGAGCTGTCAGTCGATGCAAAACATTTTCTTGCCCAGTTTTTAGTTGGTACGCCATCAGTACCCTTTTGGAGCCTACCAAACAATGACATTGCATTCCAGCCGGCAGCACATGCTTTCCTGTGTTCCTACTTTTCATGAACATTTCATGGAAACCTTGTGAATTGTTAACATCAATTGTAGTGTTCCATCAAAAACTTCTGTGTACTTGGCAGGTTATAAGTTATTTTTCTATACTACTTTAAATGGTTATAATGATAATATCCGAGTTTACCTTCGATACCACAAGTTAACATATGGGTTCATAAATCCCCACACATGAATTTTTTTATTTTGGATATGACATTATATATATAATCAACACTTGCAATTTTTGCTTTTTATTTCTTATAATATTCAGACCTATAATTTTTGTTTTATCTTTTATAATATGCTTCGTAGCGTTTGGGTTATAGTAAAGCATGTGCAAGTATGGAGTTTGAAATCACAAAATAAAACAGGTTACATAGGAGGAAGTTGTAGGATCGAATATCTAAGACTAAACCAACCAGAGAGGAGGTGAATGGTTGGTACATCCAAAAAACAAATCTTAGCGGAAATAAGACTTACCCTCGCAATTCGATGCCGCGCGGTCTGACCATAGATAATGCGCCGGTCTGATCGCCTGAACACCTCCTGTCTGACCGCTCATGTAGCTCCGGTCTGACCGCCCGTGTAGCTGATCACCAGAACTTAGTCGATTCGCCTAATATGGACGATGCGTCGAGCGTAGCCGATGAAAGCCGGTCTGACCGCAGTGATCCGTGCGGTCTGACCGATTGGAGGCCGCCGGTCTAACCACCGATTAGACCGCCACACCCGAGAGAAACACAAACCGAAGAACTCTTAAAGTAGATTGAAACTTTATTGATTCTCTCTGTGTTTACAAAGTACAACCAATAGAACTCCTCACAAAATTTCGACTAAAACTCGAAACCCTAAACTTTTTTTAACTCAACTCTCTCTAAAACTTGATACCGAGAAGCCTCACCTTTCCTCTCTATTTATACACAAAATACGCAGCCCAAAGCCACGAATCCTACTCATACAAGAAGTTCTAATCCACTAGGAAACCTTCCCGTACAAGAAACGAACTTTACATATTCCAATTGTAACAAAATTGAACTCCTTCCAATCTTATAACTCCGTATTCCATACGTACACAATATTTCCATCGTATGCCATATGAAAACTCCACCAATCACGTGCACCAATCTCTACCCTTCAAGATCCCGCATGATCTCCATCTTGGATGTCACATTATCTCCAAGTTGACTCCAATTCTATCACCGGCAACACTTTTCCGAGACGTAAAGATTACCTACACATAATTAAATAAAGAAACCATATCCGAGCACAAGCTATCTCCAACTTGACTCATTGTCTGCATAAAATAATATTCATACGTATAGAAACACAAAACTTCCATGTATATGCAAGGAAACAACTCGAAACCGAAACCAAAACAAAATGGCCTACAGTCGGACTGTGTCGACCGGGCTGACCGGCAATACCCGCCCGGTCGGACCGCACGGTGTCCTCCGGTCGACCGACAAGATAAACCCGGTCGAGACGGACCATGCAAACAAGATAGTACTGTTCACGTCCAAAAACCAAATATCTCCAAATCTATTTTGTCAATAATCTCTAAATATCAAAATCAATAATCACAGATACCAATTGTTCATCACTATAAACGAATCAAACACACTTTGATTTTACAATCTCCCTCTTGATGAACACATTGGCAAACCAAATAAAAATGTTTTGTTTTGGTGTTTGGATAAAAAACTGGTAAAAAGCATCGGAGTGCTCAAAAATCCAAAGAAAATTTCTCCCCCTTTCAAAAAGAAGAAAATCCCTTGACATTGAAAAACATGCACTTTGTTTTGTTTACTTTGTTCTTTGTTCTCCCCCTTTTGACAATGATTTCATCAAGCATAAGAATTATGTTCATTAATATTCAAGAATTTGGCATCATATATAGAGCAAGTCATGTCATGTGTTGCAATAATAAGAAGATAAACAAATTAATTATATAGCAAATATGCATTAGAGTATAATCATGAATCAAAGATTTGATAATTAAGATCAACAATGCAATCAAAAGTCATGTATTCAGACGATTTATAATGCAATATCTTTATAAGTACATAGGTTAAAAAATAAATCCAAATATATATACCTATTGCAACCATTACTCTTTCTCAAATTTACTTTTTGCACATAACAATCAAGAGAATTTTTTTCTCATATTTATTTGAGCCATCTCAACCAAAGAACGATTTTTTTGTTTCAATAACACCATTTTGTTGAGGGACACGAGGAGAAAAAAATTGATGTTCAATGCCTTTTTCATTGTAAAATTGTTCAAAATAAGCATTTTTAAATTCACCACCATTATCACTTCTAATCATTTTCAAAGAACCGGGAATTTTACAATTCAATCGAAGAACCAAACTCCTAAAGTGTCCAAAAGCCTCATCCTTAGTTGCCATGAAGAAAACCCAAGAATATCGAGAAAAATCGTCAACAACAACCAACACATACCATTTTCCTCCAACGGATTGCACTCTAGCTGGACCAACAGTGTCCATGTGTAAAAGCTGTCCCGATGCATCCGTCATCATAGAAAAAATAGGAGTATGCGAAGAAGCAACTATTTTACCAGGACGACATGGTGCGCAAACCAAATCAAGATCTTTCTTAAGTTTAGGCAATCCACGAACAAGATCCAAACCACTAAGTCTAGTCAAATGATCAAAACCAACATGCCCAAGTCTGCGATGCCAAAATATTAAATATTTGTTGAGTTTCACAACCAAACATGTAACAACAGGAGAAATAGGATTTCCAAAATCAGCTTTAAACACTCTACCGTAGCGAGAAATATTCAAAACATAATCACCACAAGAATCAAATATTTTACTTCCAGTTTTCTTGAAGTGAACTTCAAAATTCTCATCAACAATTTGTGAAACTGAAAGTAAATTATACTTTAAGTCCTCAACTAAAGCGTCCTCAACTAAAGCTACCTCTTTCAGTTCAAATTTGTCACTTACCTTGACAGTTCCAGTAGCGAGAACGACACTTGTAGAAGCATCTCCAAAGATGATCGATTCAGCCTTGGATGCCATCTTGAGGGAGGATAACAAATTTTTATCACCGGTCATGTACCGCGAACAACCGGAATCCACGATCCACACGTTCTTCTTCCTCACCACCAAAGCCTACGCACAAGAAGATGTCGAAGCCTCAGTACTGGGGTTAGTCAAAAGAAATTTAGGAATCCAGTACTGAGATACACGACTAGTAGATCCAATAGGCATATATCCACGTGCAAAAACAGCTTTAGAATTTTTAGAAAAATCCCTTCGGAACCGGTTTGACCGATGGAGTGCAACCGGTCTGACCACGGGGGTACTGCCGGTCTGACCGCGTGCCAACATCGATCTGACCGAGACTGAATTGGCGGTCTGACCGAGTGCCACGAACGGTCTGACTGGGAGACCCACTGCGGTCTGACCGGTCTTCCCGAGGGAAAACCAGATTTTTGCCCCTTTGATTTTTCAAAAACAACTTCTCTTTCTCTTTTCTGTTTACGTGTTAATCTGAAACAAAAACCAACAAGATGCTCATCTTTACCACAAAAGGAACAAGTATACTTCTCCCTAGTAATTGATGATTTTGAAATATTAGTTTTAGTTTCTTTTAATATGACAGAAAGAGAAGGCATAATTCACAATGACTTAAAAATTGTTTTCACATCATTAGGTTATGTCAAAATTTCACCATGTTCAGTCATTCTCAAAACATTTGGAGGACTTTTGGTGAAATAGCCATGAGCATCAAAACATATACCCCTATTGTCGCTAGTCACTTTAGATTGATCCAAAATCATGTTAAGTTGTTTTTTACCATCAGAAAATTTTTGCAAAGAACTTTTCAAATAAGAAACCTCTTTTTCAAGATTTGCACAATTTCATAACTTATCATGACATCTTTATTTTTGCGACATTTGGAGCAAGAAACTACTTCATCTTGTTTAACAATATCCTCCATGTGCTTAACACGAGCTAAAGCATCTTTTAGTTTTATCTCATTAGCATCACATATTAAACAAGGTTTAGTAGCCAAAGCATGAGAATCATTGACATCTCTAATTTTTGAAATTTTAAGCATTAAAACCTCATAATTTTTGCATTCATCATCATTAGGAATAAGAGATTTTAATCTAGCAATTTCAGCATTCAAGGACTCAATCACAAATTCTTGTTTTTTAAACATCTTTTCACATTTTTTATTTTTTGCACTTAAAACAAGAATTGCTTCCTCAAGAGAGCTTACCTCATTGTCCTTATTTTCAGAATCTGTATCTTCACGCGTCATGAGGCAAATGCCGAAGATGTTCTTATCCTTCTCTTCATCGCTATCGGAGTCTATGTTGCTTAGTGTTTCAAAAGTGGCATAGACTTTGCTTAGCACTCTCTTCATCATATCCTTGGACCGCTTCCCTTTGGGCTTGTCGTCCTTGGTCTTCTCTCCACCTTTGTCATCCTTCTTGCCTCTCCCGAGCTTGGGGCAGTTAGAGCGGATGTGATCTAGAGCACCACATTCAAAGCAACGAGCTGGCCCACCTCTTTTCTTGAACCTGACTTTATTCATAGCTCGAGAAATCTTGTTAGCAGCCAAAGCCAAATCCTCCTCCTCGAATTGCTCGAGTTGCTCATCGGACATGGCATTAATTAAAGTAAGAGCGGTGGGAGTAGATGAAGAAGTAACGTCTGAAGAAGTTGAAGAAGAAGAAACCAAAGAACTTGACTTAGAATTCGTTTTCTGAGAAAGAATATTCATCTCATGAGTTTTGAGTTTAGTATAAAGCGAATCAAAAGTCAAAGTAGCCATATTAACAAACTCTTGAATTGAAGTAACTTTCATCTCCCAAATAGACATGTCAAGACCATTCAAAAAGTGGCGAGAAATCTCAGATTGAGGATAATTTGTATCATAAGCACAATCAACAGATCTAAGATTGCTCAAAATCTTGTTAAACCTATCAAGATAATCATCCAAAGCTTCTGCAGGTTTCATCTTAAATTTTATGTATTCCTTTATGAAAAGATCTCGACAAAGTTCTTTTATGTTATTAGTTCCTTGATGAAAGTTTCTTAAAGCAATCCAAATTCCATTGGCAGTTTGAAGATGTGAAACACAATCGAAATCCGAACGAGAAATCCCATTCAATAAAATATTACGAGCTTTGCAATTGTTATTAAATTCAGTTTTCAAAGCCTCAAAATTAATAACCTCAGGGATCTCATAAGGAATACCTACCTTTTGCCAAACATCGTAATCTTGAGCTATGATATAAGATTACATCTTACTACACCAATAAGCAAAATCCGTACCATCGAAAACATATGGCTTAGTGGAAAACTTATCAGACATGGCGAAAAAACTTTAGATCGATAAAAATCCAAAGAAGAAAAACAAGGCTCTGATACCATTTGTAGGATCGAATACCCAAGACTAAGCCAACCAGAGGAGGGTGAATGGTTGGTACACCCAAAAAACAAATCTTAGCGGAAATAAGACTTACCCTCATAATTCGATGTTGCACGGTCTGACCGTAGGTAACGCGCTGGTCTGATTCGCCTAATATAGACAATGAGGCGAGCATAGCCGATGAAAGCCGGTCTGACCGCACTGATCCGCTCGGTCTGACCGATTGGAGGCCGCCGGTCTAACCGCCGATTAGACCGCCGCACCCGAGAGAAACACAAACCGAAGAACTTTTAAAGTAGATTGAAACTTTATTGATTCTCTCTGTGTTTACAAAGTGCAACCAACAGCACACCTTACAAAATTTCGACTAAAACTCGAAACCCTAAACTTTTCTCAATTCAACTCTCTCTAAAACTTGATACCGAGAAGCCTCACCTTCCCTCACTATTTATACACAAAATACGCAGCCCAAAGCCACGAATCCTACTCATACAAGAAGTCCTAATCCACTAGGAAACCTTCCCGTACAAGAAACGAACTTTACATATTCCAATTGTAACAAAATTGAACTCCTTCCAATTTTATAACTTCGCATTCCATACGTACACAATATCTCCATCGTATACCATATGAAAACTCCACCAATCGCGTGCACCAATCTCTACCCTTCAGTATCCCGTATGATCTTCATCTTGGACGTCACCTTATCTCCAAGTTGACTCCAATTTTATCACCGGCAACACTTTCTCGAGACGTAAAGATTACCTACACATAATTAAATAAAGAAACCATATCCGAGCACAAACTATCTTCAACTTGACTCATTGTCAGCATAAAACAATATTCATACGTATAGAAACACAAAACTTCCATGTATATGCAAGGAAACAACTCGAAACCGAAACCGAAACAAAATTGGCCTGCAGTTGGACTTTGTCGACCGGTCTGACCGGCAATACCCGCCCGGTCGGACCGCACAGTGTCCTCCGGTCAGACCGGCAATACAAGCCCGATCAGACCGGACCATGCAAACAGCAGAGTATTGTTCACGTCCGAAAACCAAATATCTCCAAATCCATTTTGCCAATAATCTCCAAATATCAAAACCAATAATCACATATATCAATTGTTTATCACTATAAATGAATCAAACATACTTTGATTTTACAGAAGCAGGTGAGAATTAATTAAGGAAGACACCAAATTTGATTCCAAGCTGATCCATCAACAAGAAGAAAAGCTACTGCCTGCAGTTTTGTCCTTCTGATTTGCATGGCATGGCCATGGTCAAATTTTGCAGGTGGGACTGAAGAAGGATAAAGTCACAATGCAGTAAAAAGGTTCTTAGACCAAGTAATCAAGCACCTGCTCCATCATGATTAGTTTAGTGCCTGGATTTGCCATTTGACGAGATGAATTGATACATACTCAAAGCAGACCATCCAGCATAATTAAGAAAACGCATTATCCAAGTTGAGAGGGCCTTTTTGTTGATAAATTCCACTCTGAACATCAATTAGCTAAGCTTAACAAGGACCTACTCACCATGGTGTATTATTAGCACAACTTTTCTGATGTAACAACTAGAAAGTCAAATTGCAAGCGCATTTCTTCAGTTTTCATCTCGGCATTCGTTTTCTTTTGAATGATTTCATCCAAGCATTCACAATTTCAGCTCAGATCCATGCCATGCCATTCATCACCTCACTAATGAGCATCTTCAGGTCAGAGACAAATTAAAGATGATACAGAATTGCATGCATAGGACTGCAGTGAAAGGCTATCCCATTATGCTGCAAAACTTGCAAATTAAGCTAATTAACAAGAGAAATGAAGAAAAACATAGGGTTCGTATTCTGCACATCACGTGGTATGTTGCTTACCTGAAATTGACAGCCGCTTGAACCCACAGCAAAAATGAGTTCTTGATTGTATTCAACACAGTCGACGAAGCAGCCAGCAAGAGCTGATGGAGTAGTATGCTAGGCTAGCTTGTCCAATTATTTGGCTAATTAAGATGCCAGCAAATTGTAGCTCATGCATTTAATCCTTGCCAAAGAAGCATCTACGAGTGACAATTAAGCTGAAAGAACATTCTACTGACAGCCTGCAGGTAGGTTAGCTAGCTAGAAAGTTAAATAAAAAAGTTTGTGACCTCGCGCGAGTATTATGTTTGGCAGTTCAAGCTGCACGATAAATTGACCAAATGCTCAATGTTGTTAACGCTTGTTCAGTTGAAATTCTAGTACCTTGACAGCACGACAGCAACATAATTCTCAATTCTCTTATTTGCCTTTACAGATGATGCTTATTTGATTATTGCTTATTGGTAATTACTGTAAGTTGTGTTGAAGTAGACGCGACGCGACACGTTTCTGAAGGGCATTCAGGCCATTACAATGAATTATGCGATCCAGACCATGAAAATATCGGCTTAGCTGTTCCAAGTAACTCGGGTCCCATCTGCAAGCGTGATTTTGAACTCGATTTCTTGCAGGAATTGAAGGTACAATATGTCTATTGATGTGAGATTCGGTTGCTCAGATTTTTACAAGTCGGTCTGTGTTGTGTCTGAAAACTCTGAATCCGTGCACACACATGATCGATGTCAATCTGAACCCAAAAGCAAACATTTTCAACACGTACTACCATCTGACGCTGTGGTTTCCGAGACCAATTAGCAGGCATGGACAAGATTAGGAGACGAGGATGGAAAGATGGGAGGCTAGGAAACAGTGTATCTTTATTTGCTAGGTCACACGTCTTATTAGAAATATAATATTTTAAAACAAAATTTAAATGATAGGAATGTAATTATTTTAAAACAAAGATAGTAGTAATTATACTCCCGTCGTCAAAAAAGAAAAAAAACTGTACACTGGAAATCTAGGCAGTTTAGTTTTTTATAGAGGAAGTAGATGGTAATATTTTTTAAAAAAACATTTTCTTCCTCAGTATTTCTTACTTTTTTAAAAAATAACTTCTCAGTCATACAGTATTATTTAATTTGTTTGTGCACTTGAATAATTTTCATATATAAAGACCAGACTTTTGGAAGTTGAAAACATGTGACTTTTATGTTTGCTTTTTTAAAAAAATATTTACAAAAATAATTTTCATTTGAAAATTTTACAAAACTAGTCGCCCGACATCCTCTCGCCCTCGCATAGAACGTTTCTCCCGACGTGACATACAGGCGTTGGCACTCTCCTAACGGATGCCCGTGAAGGAAGAGATATTTTTTTCAGGCGGCCCCCTTGCCACCATCTGAAGGGCGTTTTTTGGCAGTCGAGGGGGGCTGCAAAGGGTGGCCTGGCAAGCGTTCACTTTGCTGCTCTCTACAAGGGCATTTTTCACGTGGAGGAGGCCACCTACAGAGGGCTGCGAGGGCAGCCTGGTTTTTTTGCAAGTGACCCTCTTGCCACCCTCTGAAACGGCTTTTTTTCTCCCTATATTTTACCAAATGCGCTTAAATTTATTTTGGATTGTGTTAATATGTATTAATAGGATGTAATAAAAATAAAAGTATGCTCATATACATTAATTCGCAAACTAAAAAGCATAGTTTAGTAGGGAAAATATTTAGTTAACATTAGGGAAACATTGAATGATTTCCCATAAGTTGAATCATGTACATAGTCAGAGATATAATTTAAACTTTTTTAAGTATTTACCAAAGTATAATCGTGTACTTAGTTTAGAAGGAACACAACGCAGCAGGACGAAAAAGGGACTTTATAAATGAAAACGAAACAGAGCCATTAGTTTTTGATTCGTGATGCATACACCAGTACAAACCATAAATAGAATTTGCGCTGTTATGATAAGATAGTTAAGAAGTGACATAGATGAACGATATGAATTTGTCCAACCCGACGAAACAAGCCTGAGATTATCTACCGACCCCTTCTGCGTCGTTCATCGCGTATTGCAGTTTCATGCTCCTTCAATCGATGGTACTCTATTTGGGTTTCAGCCTCTGTTATTTTATCGCCATCATATGTCGGATTGACATTGTCGATCCACAAAGTGAATCCGCACCTACTTGAATTGGTCTGAGAAATAAATGTAATTAATCAGTGAGGATAGTAACATTATGTAAATGTCAGCAGAATTGTAAAAATGTAAGGCTTTGACATACAACGAAGTTGTTGTCTACGTTGGGACAAACAAAATATCTCCTTCCAAATGTCTCTTCTTCAAAGGAGGTGGCAACCTGGTAGCGATCTCTATAACCGCACTTTGGACGTTCAGACCATTCAGGTAAACCTAATGTATTGTTTTTCTAGTCTAAGCTAGCAAAGTGTACCTGACGTTCATACTCAATCCATGCCTGAATGAATTGTATGGTCGTTTCAGGTTGTGTTATCCTTGCATGGGTGAAAGTAACTCTCATCGTATTGATCCACTTTATGAATTGACATTTCTTATGTCTTCCTGTTTGCACAATTTTATTAGGACAGATGGCATAGGTAAGTGCATGAAAGTAATGATAGGTGCTAGTGAAAAATGAATGATACTTATGACGAAATCGTACTTGACAATGTTAGAACACATGAAACATCTTTGTCCTAGAGTTTGTTGTCTTACGGACCTTATCACCTGACAACGGTCACCACAACAACACTCTGAATGCTCCCGCCATGTGGGGAGTCCTGGGTGATTTATCTACCATTTTAAGGCTTCTTTAGTAATCCGTCGTTCATGCTCATCCTTCCGTCTAAGATAGTCTAATCTTGTTTCACTATGTGAATATCGATATGTTTCGTCATTCTGTGGATTCTCCGTATCTACCCACTCAACAAAGTTACAAACCCTACGGTATGTCTGTGAAACATGGTATGATTGTATAGAAACCAATTAGCGTTTTATGTATTGAGTAGAGTTAATTGAATTTAAACAAATGAATCATACTTGATCAAAGTTTGAGCATTGGAAGAATCTCCTGCCTCGAATTTCTACTGACAGGGAAGTCATGAGTATACATCGATCACCGCAAGCGCACAACGGACGGTCACACCATGATGGAAACAGACCGGCGAAAGGATCTCTTCGCCGGTTAAGATGCTCATGAAATGGAGCCTCCATGCTCTCTAGACTGATGAAAGGATCCCTTCGCCAGTTAATATGCTCACGAAATAGAGCATAGTATAAGACGACAATGCACAAATGCATTGATGCAAACACCCAATGCAAAAAATCTCTCTACAGCTGTTAACGACCAAATTTGGTAAACATGCATCGGATTTGGAGTTAAGGCCGAAGCAGATTGGGAGGAAATCGTGATTCTCAGAAGCAGAGTACGCACCAGTTACGAACCGAATCGGCTAAGGTGTTCATCGGCTGATACCGAGTCAGACAAGATAAGTCAATGTAGCCGATTCTTGTAAGATGACATTGAAATCATTGTCGGATCAGGTTGATGTGCTTCATGAGGATTGCCATATATGGATAGAGTCTAAAAAAGACAATTGTATCTATTAATTAGGTTGTTTTAAGTATTTTCCTTATAAATTGTGATGGTAAGAGTCCGCCTAAGAGACTTGTTCCTATTGTGAGTTGTAATAGAGATAAGAGTCATGTCTGACAAGGACATATTATGTATTTAGGTATAAATATAGTCCAAGTCTGTGTAATCAAACAACAATCAGTTCAATAACACCTTCGGCGCATCGCCACCTTTTCTACTTTCGTTTGTTTCGACGAGTTCTTACTTTTGAGTTGGGCTGCATCGGCTTCGATCTTCGACAAGAGGTAAAACTTGTTATGGCGGCTTGCGTTCTCGGGATTAGTGCTTACTGTTAGTGATATGCCCTAGAGGCAACATGGAGATGTTAGATATCATGATCAATGTTTATGTATAAATGAATAAAGTGTTATTCAGTTCTATGAATAAAGTATTATTTATGTATGAATGTTTATGTATCAATGTTTAACTTGTATTGATCAATAGGTACGTGACTTATTTATGAGACTCTTTATGTATGAATCTATTTCTAAACGATCCCTGATCACATGTCATATTCAGTTCTATGAGACTCTTTATGTTGGAACAAATATGATTCTAAGATTGACATGTTTATTAATTGATGATCATATCTCATAAATCATGGTATGGAGATGCCAAATCAATATAGTGAACATATGTTAGAGAACACATTGTTGGATAGACCCACAATGAGACACTACAGGAATTAATGTGTCATTAGTTGGTCTCAAGTAGTGTTGGTGTAAAGTCCTTAGACCTAAGATCATCATGGATTCTAACGTGTGTAGTAGCCTACTTTGGGACTACCAAACGCTATTCCGTAACTCGGTAGTTATAAAAGTAGTCTTCGGGTTTGCTATGAAACATGGATTGGGATGTGAGTGATCAAGATGAAATTTGCCCCTCTTTTAAAGAGATATCTCTGGGCTCCTCGAGGTAATGGATTATGGAAGTGCATGGCCATGCTGAGTTGATTGAGGAGTTAATCAACAGACAGATAATCCAATACGGTTCGAGTGAATGGTTAAGCTATTGAAGGGATGGCACACATCTTGTCTATAGCTTAATTGGTATCGTGAGGCAAAGGGATTTGTGTACATATTACAGGTTCAAGGCCGATATTATATTCTTGTATACTATGGTGTCAATATGTGCTGCTAGACGCCGATATTGATAGTCGGCCGAGTTGGACTCGGTTCGAAACCGAGTATACCTGAACCTTCAGGGTCGCACGCTTAAGGAGATAAGAATAGGCATTCAAGTTGGACTCGGATATGGCTCGATCGGATAGAGTCCCGATGGGCTTATAGGCCCAGTCGGCAACTATATATAAAGGGGCGAAGGGTGGAGAGCTGTGACATTACTTTGAACCGAATCAATCTGACTTGGCGCAACAGATTAAAACACGCGCGACTTCAAAAGTCGGCGAGTTCAAGATCTCCACGAAAGCCCTCCCCACCTCCGAGCCAAACCCTAGCCTTGCATCTTGTGCTAGCACACGGTTGTTAGGCGTTTTATCCCTGGACGTGTGGATACCGGTATAGACATTGCTACATTGTGGTGCTATTCGGTGGCTGCGAATCGGCTGCGGTCGGGCGCATCGGAGCGAGGCAGGCGCAGTTGGGCGACTCGGTGAATCGGCGAATCAGCTGTGGTTGGATCGGCTGCAGCATCAGCAAATCGGCTGTAGTCGGATCGGCTACGATCAGGCGACTCGGGAATCGGCTGTGGTCAGCAAATCGGTAGTGATCGGCCAGTACTGTTCCGGATCGGATAGCTCCTGATTGGCTATATCCGCTGCACTCCACTCCAATCAGTAACAATCTATCGACCCTTACTTGCAAGATTCCTGGTTTACGCGATAGAAAATTTTTGTTATTAGCTATCGTAGGCTCCACGTAACCCTTCACTTACATCTTTATGACACTCTAATCTTGTTTACACAAATCACCGAGTTATCATATATGCTATATAATCTAAATCAATATTGATATCTAACCCCAATCGGCTAGCATCTATTAGTAGATAACAACCGATAGGGTTAGATATCAACGTTGACTTAGGTTATATAGTGTATCCACCATCTTGAAAAGCTTTCATCGATTTGTTTAGACCTTATGCTTCTCTTTATACTTAGTGCTGCATCGGTTAAATCCGACCTATTAAGTATTATCTAGAGTCATAATATCTATCTTGTTCTATGATTGTTTTTAGAGATAGTTTTGGGATTTCAGCCGATCTTACCTGGTTTAGTTATCTTGTTTTTTACATATTTACTTGATATGCTAAATCTACCATTTATATTAAGATCTCATTATGGTAAAATATATTAAGCTTGTTATTAATCTGTTAGGTCATCTTAACACTTGATTGATTCTTCTTTAATATATTTAATCTATATTGATATCCTAGTATAAAGTGGTATCGGAGTATTAGCCGATACATGTTAGATTAATTACATCGGCTATGCTATAAATACATATAATCTTTGTCTTAAAGTATTTTTAGACGTCTTGGTACACTGTCTGATCTATCCCAATCACTTGGTTAAAACATATCTTGAGACATAGATTATATTATTATTGATATCTATAGCCGATCGAGTAGATCTATTTTTCCCTTTGCTTTGTTCTCTATTGCGGATCCTATGCATATTGCATCGGCTCAATATTGAACGATACGTCATCGGCCACTAGTCGATCGACTATCGTTTATGGATTTAACTTTGTTTTCTTTCTTTGTTTTTTGTTGGTTACAGGATTAAACCAACTAGCACGCCTTTGAAACCCAAAATCAAGATTTAGGTCCTGCACTAGAGTTAAACAGATCTCTTAGGACAGTGTGTGTTTTTCGCATCAACAACAGCACACTCTTGGTCGGATCATCAGATAATGAGAATGTATGAATGTCGAAGTAAATATTACTATTCCTTTGGACAATGCTGACTAACAGACGAGGCAAATTATCATAGGATGCTTCAAATGTGACATACCTCATATCGATAATCTTTTGTTTTGCCCTCCAAGCCTTAGCATAGCTTATGGTGTACTTGAATTTGTATTCAACGTGGCTAATAATTGATCTTGGTTTAAACCCTTTATTACGAATAGCACCGGTATATATCTCAGTTGCAATAAAAGCTGAAGTGATGTTGCGGTGGTACTTCGCCACCTTAAACTCTCTCTGCAATGAGTTATATACATGAACATGTCACGGACACTCTTCCTTCATGCATCTCACTTCGTACACATAGTTGGTTGACTTAACCACCCTAAACTCTCTCAGCAATGAGACCGCCCAATGGTTCACCACCTCCTTTAGATTCTCCTTATGAGCATACCTAGCACCTTAAATTATCTCATTCTTTTTGTATTCCGAGGGTACATGATGTCACTCAAAGATAACAAGCCCCGAGAAGTCCTCGTTTGTCCAATCAGTGGGCATTAAATGATCTTTCTCGTCGGACGATGCATTGCCCTCCGCTTGCTCGTTATCCGAATCTTCCCTCTCCATTTCATCAATGATTATACCGACTCTCTAAAGGGTTATGCGGGGGCTACAAAAGCATAAAACAAAACTTTTCTACCGCGCAAACCAGGAACACTTGCAAGTAAGGGTCGATAGATCGTTACCGATTGGAGTAGGGTACAACGAAAATAGCCAATCAGGAGCTATTCAATCCGGAACAGTACTGACTATCACAGCCGATTCGCTAACAGCCGATTCCCCACACAGCCGATTCGTCGAATCGCCTGACCGCAGCCGATCCAATGTAGCCGATTCGCCGATGCCAGAGCCGATCCAACCTCAGCCGACTCGCCGATTCGCCCGACCGCGCTTGGCTCACTCAGATGCACCCGACCACAGCCGATCTATCCGACCGCAGCCGATTAGCACTGCAACATAGCAATCCCTCTACCGGTATCCACATGTCCAGGGACAGAACGCCTGACACCCGTGCGCTAGCACAAGATGCAAGGCTAGGGTTTGGCTCGGGAGTGGGGAGGGTTTTCATGGAGATCTCAAACTCGCCGACTTTTGAAGCCGCCCGATTAGATTGATTTGGTTCAAGCGCGATCACGCAGCTCTCCACCCCTCGCCCCTTTATAGAGTTGCCGACTGGGCCTATAGGCCCATCGAGACTCTATCCGATCGGATCCTATCCGATCGAGCCGTATCCGAGTCCAACTCGAATGCCTGTTCTTATCCCCTTAAGCGTGTGATCCTGTAGGTTCAGGTATACTCAGTTTCGACCCGAGTCCAACTCGGCCGATCGTCAATAGCGGCGCCTAGCAGCACATATTGACACCATAGTATACAAGAATATAATATTGGCTATCCAACAATATGTTCTCTAACACATGTCCACGTATATTGATTTGGTATCTCCATACCTATGATCTATGAGACATGATCATCAATCAATAAACATACCAATCTTAGAATCATATTAGTTTTAATAATATGATATATGATCAGGGATCATTTAAAAATAGATTCATACATAAAGAGTCTCATAAATAAGTCACGTACTTATTGATCAATACAAGATGTCTATTTCATGGAACTAAATAACATTTTATTCATTTATACATAAACATTGACCATGATATCCAACATCTTCATGTTGCCTCTAGGACATATCACTAACACTCTCTCCCTCTCGTCTGCCTCTGTTTGATTTTCCTCAATTTCCATCGATGTTCCAACGGGATCCCCCACATGGCTTGGACCCTCAACATCTTCTGTTTCCATTGCAAGACAATTATCTTTTTCATGCACCGACACAAAAATAACAAGGGGTCATGATCGTTCAAAAGTCATCTTCACATACCGTCTCTAGGTGACAGTGTTATTCATCGGCATTAGTTCCCAGCAATAACTTTCTGTTGAACGACTCAATACGACAGATACAGACATTGTGTTGATTTTTAGGTCGACACTGAATCCTCGTAGCAATCAACTATAAATTGACTGGAATGTTCTCTCAACAGCCCTATTGATGCCCTTCGATGTCATGCTAAAATCCGACAGATCAACATCATCTGGACCAAATATAAGATTGTCTTGATCGTGAACTAATTGAACTATGACCTTACTTGACATTTTGCCTGATAAAAAAAAGGTGGGTTAACTAACTTTAAATCATATTAACCAGATCTAATGTCACATTCATCAATTTGTACTATGTCCTAAGTCTCAAATTCTAAAAATATGTACACTGCCCTAGGTCTCAAATTCTACAAATATTATGTGTGTTCTAGAACTTGGTCCCCTAAAATACCCTGGATCTTGTTCCACTATATATATGGTATATGCTACTAATACTAGAAATGCTACAAAAATTTACAAAACTATATGATAAAATGTATTTACCAAATTGGCAGGGCTTCGTCGCTCACCTTCTGCATCCCTCACCTCTCCCTCCTTTCTCTTTTCTATGGATTTTAAGTTATTATAATAAAACTTCAAGGAGAGAGAGAGAGGGAGTTTTATACCTGGAGGCAAAAAAAGCCGTCCCAAAGGGCAGAAGAGGACTGCTTGAAAAAAACTAAGCCATCTCGTCGTCCTCTGTAGACGGCCCCCTCCATGCAAAAATTCGTCCTCCTAAAGAACGGCAAGGGGCCGCTTGCAAAAAAAGCCAGGCCACCCTCATCGTCCTTTGTAGGCGGCCCCGGCTGAAAAAAAAACCTCCTAGAGGGTGGAAAGAGGCTGCCTTCAAAAAAAACCTTTCTCCATGGACGTCCGTTAGGATGCAGCCAACACTCATCTACCATGTCAGAAAAAATGCTCTATGCGAAGATGCTTTTAGAAAACGCCTCCCAGAAAGCAAGAGGCGATTAGATTTGTTAAACTTAAAAAAATTACTTTTAAATATTTTTTAAAAAATTAAAAATAAAAATAATTCGAAAACCGGCAGCCGGCAGCCGGCAGCTAGCTGGAATAAATATCCTGGCCCACAGTTTCATGGGCCACGGCTCCATGGTAAGGATGCAAACGGGCCAGGTCCCACCGATAGAGGCCCAGCTCACCGTGTCCGGGTCAAAGCATGGAATAAGTCCATTTTACACCTTTTTATCTTTTCGTGTTTCTAAATAAAATCTTTAACTCTAAACTTATAAAATCGAATTAAATTATATCCTAATCCTGTGTTTGACATGAATTTATTGGAGGCCCAGCACACCGTGGTCCGGGTCAAAGCAATGTCCAAAGCAGCAGCCGGTGACCTTGCAATTCCTCGATCCACTAGAAGCTGTCACGCGTTTGGCGTGTGGCTTCAAGTTCAACCAAAAGGCGCGATTTGCGTCACCGCAAACCTTCGCAGCCTTGTCTTTTTCCCGCATTGTATTGGCCCCGGTCCGACTGCCTTCTAGAAGCTTCTGGACCAAATGAAGGTCTTCTACTCCTAGGTATTGACACCTCGCGATTGGTGCAAGCAAGTGCAAGACGATTTTGACATCTACTCTAGTACTTCCTTCCTTGCATAAAAAATCAATTTAAAATAAGATATGATATTTTTTTAGACCTATTCGGATTTATGGTTTAGAAAAGATTGATGTGATCTTTTTTACTCTACCCTGAAAAAAGATTATATCTGTTTATTTTAGGACACAGTGAGTATAACATAGTTAAAAATCGTCATCAGCGAAGTAGCCAGCCATGTCCATATAAACCTGATCCAGCAACCTAGTAATCCCTCCGTCTCATATAAGTTATTTATATATTTGTTTCAAAATAAATTTATTTTTAATATGAAGTTTGTAAAATTAGGATATAAATGTATCAGGAATAGATAAATAAAAAAATAATTATATTAGGATTTGATAAAGTAAAGATATTATATTTTTAATTATTTATTGATACATGCGAGATGAATGCAAAATAAAATTATTTTGAAACAAAAGAAATAGTAAAAGAAATAGTAGTATAGTACTAGTCCCTTCCTCCAACATATATTTTTCATCAAAACCAAAAAAATTAATTCATCATGCCTTTAATAAAGATCAATAACTACATAATCAACAAGTACTTAATTACTCCGGTCAACAATTTAATTTAGTATTTAGTATTGTAAAATAAAAAGACAACATCTTTAAATACATAAGACTACAAATATATCTATCTTATTTGAAAATTTTTGGATGAGAAGAGTATAGCACAAGAACGAGATAATAAAATAATATGTATGGTTTGTTCGATAATTTGGCATATGGTTAACGCAATATTCTTCGCTGTCGTAAACGTTTGATATTTCGGATAAGATTCGGTTAAACTAGCAAAAATTTATCTGTCAATGTTATACTGTAGTACGAGTCTCCATGCCCAATCATAAAAATCTAGGAGTAACAAGTTCTGAAAATATTGTTGTTGGGAGATAAAGCCGTGAGTGCGTAAGTGCACCTACCAAGTTCAAATTCTGACATCGATGAGTATGGTTTGTGTGTAAGTCAATTTTTATTATATTATCTAAAAATCTATTATATTTACGATATTACGGTGATACTTTTTATGAGATTACAATATTAATTACCGATAAGTTTACTTTTTAAATATTTAATTTATTTCTGTAATAAATAGATGATTCATCATGATAATAATTCACTCAGTTATTTAAATAAAAGTAGTTGAGCTTTTTGGAACAGGACAGAGAAATGTGTAGCATGATGCAACAGATGAACCAACAACAGGGCTTCTAAAACGGTGCTCCAACCTAGCTAGTTTCTTTAAAAGCAGGGCAGATGATTAAATTGATTAAACACCTAGAAACACGGCTACACGCAGTTTCATCAGCCAAAAGTTTCTTATAATTCGGCAGCTAACAAGACGTGGGTACAACTTTCTGCAGACAAATCGATCGATAAGAGAGAGGATCACTATACTCATGCTTTCAAACGCTGTATCTGCATAGTACTACTACTAAACAAGTGTTGGTCAAGCAAAGCAAGCGTTTCTTTTGCGGTAAAATTGCTTTTTGCAGTGTGAACTCGTGCTCTCTGAATCTTCCACTCTGCTTTGTTCTTGTGGTCAATGCAGTGTTACCCTTTGCAGATTCTTTCGGCGTCGCTCGATGTTGACACGAATGTCAAGCTCAGGCATACTTCCTCCTTCTTACCATAAAAAAAATCATAAACAATAAATCTAGATTTAGATTTATCTTCAGAATTAAATTTTTTAACAGAAAAAGTATATGCAAGCCTATAATCGTCTGCGTTGATTGGTAGAAACTGTGTAGCAGTAGAAGCATGTGTGCCCTGGTCAAAAGATGGATGCCTAGGATGAATTTTTCCGCGCTTATTTCCAAATGCAACTCTGAAAAGGACAAAGATATGATGATGAAACGGCCTTTTTGCGTCAATTGTGATTGATTAATCAGAGCAAGAAAAACAGCATCACGATAGGTGATGCAGCTAAGAATTTTAGGAGTAGCTGATCACCAGCTTCTTTGGAACATTCTGCCATCTTCATTAACCAGTTGCCAGTTAAAGCTTAAGCAGTAGTGATGTCGTCAGAGGCGGTGCTCCTGCTTGATACTAGCTGGATGCGTGGATTACTAGTAGCAGTAGCATGTGCATGGAAGTCGGAGTGTAGTATCGGCTGACGTGATGACAATCAACTGCAAACAGCGAACGATCGCGATCAGAGCAGTAAGAGAAAGTGCTATGGGTACTTAAGCACTTATTCTTTAAATACCATGTAAACTCATTTGCTGATATAAAAGAAAAGAACGAAGGAGTCGTCCTAATAACCTTTACATAAACTTTAGTAAAAATATAAAACATGATCTATTAAAGTTTATGTGTTAGAGATACCTTATGATATATATTACCTACAAAGATGGAGAGTAGCAGCTCTCGGTTGTTCGCTTTCTCTTTCTTCTGTTGGAGCTTAGTTCCTCCTAGTTTCTTTTTTCCTGTTCACTCTGGTTGTGATGGTTGTTTGGTTGTGTCGTGTAGAAACTTTTATTTGTTTTCAAGAATGATGTATAATCTTTTTACGTGATTTTAGCATTGCTATGATCAAATCAAGGTTCTCGTCAGGTTTAAATTCAGGTGGTAAAAAAGTTGCAGCATGAGCATTGGTACTGTAGCGGTAGTAGTTTGTATTACTGTCACTGTCAGCGCATGTCTTTCTTGATCTTTCAGGCAAAGCTTAGCTGAGTAGAGAGTTTAGCTTAGAGAGCAAGTTTTATAATACAAATGACTGCCACTTCTAAGGCTCCTCATAGCAAAGCAAGATTGTGATCAGCCCTGAAAAAGAAAAAAAATGTATGGAGAGTTACTTAACAAGTTGTGTCACATAAGTCACTCTACTTTTAAAATACACATCTAGATCACTGACATAAGTTATGTGAATCATTTGTTTATTTAACTATTCACATAAACATGTACACATAGCATAGCATGTCACCTATGATTGAAAAAAATGTTTTTGGACGTGTGCAGAAAATCACATGTGTATTTTTTTTCCTTTCTCATAGTACTAGCACTTGAAAATACATGAAATTAGAGGGAATCAATCATTTCACTTGTGTTTGTTTTGATGAGTCCTTCTAATTCTCAGTTCTCTCTCTTACCATCAAACCTTGTGGTGGCGATGACAAGCTATAAATATAAACAGTAACAGAGGCGAAATTATGGGCAATGATGATGACAAGCTTAAACAACAGGCGAAATCTTAGGAGGCAGCGACGACGGTTGTCCACACAATTTTTACGCAATGTGTATAAAGTATGCTCATATAAATAATTAAATTATTTTTTTAATACATAAAAAGATTGCACGTCAACATATTAGACGAAAGAAATTCAACATATACCATACGAAAGCTGGACCAGCCTCCGTTGAGCAGGAGAAACACTAACAGACCCACGAGCACTAGACTTAAAAGCGACGAGAAAAACTAAGCTGCAAAGGGAGAAAGAAGGTTAAGACTAGCTAAGACAACTAAAAAGACAGAAAAACCTCAAAACAGTGAGGTCGGCTAACCATTGATCCTCAAAAATAGTTAAATGATTAAATAGCCCATTTAACTTATATCAGTGATCTAGATGTACATTTTAAAGATAAAATGACCTGTATTACATATAAATAAATTGAACGACTCCTCATGGCAAGAGGAAGACCACGATGCATGGCAAGGAAGACAGGAGAAAAGAAGGTTCGGTGTGGGCAGTGCAAGGCGTAGCGGGGAAGCAGGAGGGGGACCCTACGACCACGTCGTAAAACGGAGCAAAGTGCAGAGTCCAAGGCTAAAAAAAAAAGTCCCAAACCGCGGGATTTCGGGGTGGCTGGCCGGTTGCTGCACCCTGCACCAGGGTTTGCAATGTCGGCGGCATATGCCGTGCCGCTGAGAAGCAGCACGGCGAATTTCGTCGAAATTCACGAAAGCCGGCGGTAATGAACAGTAAAAATTTGAATTTGAACGATTTTGTGCGTACCGCGAAAACCACGCGAAAAACCGTGAAAACCGTGCGAAAACCGCGCAAAAACCGCGAAAACCGCGCGAAATCCACGAAAGCCGCGAAAAACCGCGAAAACCGTAATTTAAATTTGAACTAAATCGAATCCGTGTCGTGCCGCGGATTTCGTGAAAACCGCGCGAAAACCGCGCCGTATACCGCGGTTTTCGCGACAAACATCACGAAATTTATATTTTTTTATAAAAATATATATTTTTTGTGTTAAAATAAATTTTTTTAATTTTTTTGAATTTTCACGAAATTATTTGAACGAAACCGCGGGGATGCCGTGCCGCACCCGCGAAACCACCGAATTTCGCGGCTTTTGTGTCGAAATTCGCGAAATCAGGAACCCTGCCCTCTGCACCACTGCATCTGCACTAAGTAATACTCTAGCTTGGAAAACTGGGCATCAGCAGCTAGAAACGTCTCTCAAAACCTGTCGTTAGTCTCAAGGTAAACCAAGTCTTTCTGCCCATACTATTATACTTGATGCTGTCTCCTTCCATATCTGCATCTGAGCCTGGTTCAATAGACCACTGCAACACGTAGTACATACATCGTTAATCAGTGCCTTCATGGATGTGTGTGAGCGTGGTACGCTGTGTGCGTGGTGGAGTACTATTACTGGTGTACCATGCTAAAAGAGCTAAAAGAGTGTCGGTTAAGCCGGACATTTGTTAGCTGAAGAAGAAATCAAGTTAAGATTTTAAATAATCTCACTTGGTTTGTGGTAGTATGTTACAAAGACATGGTTTTACATGAATCAGTTTAAACCCTACTTCACTGGAACTACTTGTCGTTCGTTTTGGACAGTACCATGCTCTTAGAAACAAATAACTTTTTTATCATTATGTTATTATAATATATATAAAAATATCAATAAATATATGATCATATATTTATTGAAATATTTTTTAACACACATGTATAATTATGGTATTTTTAACCTAAATATTTTGGATAAGCATTATCATTACGTCTCGAAAGAAGTATAAAAATCACTATTGGCCTATTTTGAAAGGGATTTTCTTTATGAATTTTGTGGGAGTAGAATTGAACCTTGTGAAAAATCCATGTGTTTCATAGGAGCCATGTATGTAAACCTGGTTCACCTAAATCTCACCTTACTTGTTTCAACTTTACATCGTTTACTAAACCAAGAAATTAAAAGACATACTCCTAGAAAATGACAAGTCAGCTTCTTGCAATCACACAAACACATAGCCATCCAAAACCGTACCAAACTTGCACAACTCCTTTAAAACCACGCGACCCGCCGGCGACGACGAGACCCTCCCCGTTTCCACCTCCCACCACCATCACGCCTTCCTCTCTCTCTCTCTCTCCCTCCCCTTCTCCGATGGCCTCCTCCGCCCGCGACCTCTTCGGCGACCCGCCGGAGTCCACCCGGCTGCGGATCGGCGACGATATCGCCTGGTCGGACGTCGGCGGCGTCTACGACCGCGACGACTCGCTCAAGGAGAACACCAACCCCAAGTGCATCCTCAAGAACCACCCCAGCGCCGGCGCCCACAACGGCTCGTCGCAGAGGTTCTCCGGCAATCTGAAGTCGACGGCGGCGCCCATCATCGGGATATCAGGGAAGCTCGGCCAGGGCGGCAAGAACAGGCACCACCAGCCGGCGATGTTCCCCAAAAAGGCCGTCACGGGCGGAGGCGGGCGCAACCCCAAGGCGGCCGTGCCCGAGCACGAGCCGACGTCGCCCAAGGTCTCCTGCATCGGGAAGGTCCTCTCCGACAGAGAGCGCGCACGCCGCGGCCGGCCGACGAGGTCGCGGGGGATGGTCCCAGGTGGCTGCTGCCCCGGGCTCGGCTCCCTGTTCCGCCGGAGCCACTCGAGGAAGAACGCCGTGGAGTGCGTCGACCAGTCCCCGCCTCCGCCGCCGCCTTGGGCGTCGAGGCGAGGAGAGCCAAAGGAGATCGAGGAGGCGACGCCGGCGGCGCCGGCGCTGGGAGGGATGATGCGGTTCGCATCGGGGAGGCGGGCGGCAGATTGGGCGGCCGAGATGGAGTCAGATGGACGCGTGGCGAGATCTGGGCCGTTGTAGTGCAGGACGATCGGGTTTGGTACGAGTCTTTGTTGCTGTTAGTTGGTGCCATGCTTTCGGTGTAGTTGAGACGTGTACATACTGCAGTTAGGACACATTTTTGGCTCCTTCTCCATTTAATTTTGGTTTAATTTTGGCTTGTTTTTGTCTGTTGAGAGTTGAGTAGTTTGTTGGATTGGAGTGTTGTATGAAAACTATCTGAAGATTTCATATTTGGATTGATTATACTAATTAGTTCCCATGATCTTCGGTGTTGGTCCCGCTTGTCATAACTTATCTTTTTTCTAAAAATACAAAATTTTTAAATGTGATTTTAGAAATAATCCTAGGTGGACTTTTTAATGGTCTCCTTAGCATTAGCATTCATGGAAAGAAGGTTGAGTAATGGAAGTGAGGAATAAAAAACCCCTAAAATTATTTTTTACGGCTTGTTCACTTTAGTTTGAAAAAAAGTTGAAAATTGCAATAAAGTGGACATGCCCTTAAAACCAAATTGTAAAATTCAAATCAGCTCCAATTCTTAAGGAAAAAAGCTATGCTGCATGCTAATGTTTGAAAAACAAGTGCACATGCTCTTGAGTTTTATAAGTCCAATTCCAAGAGCATAAGCAACATGTTTCCAAATCCTAAAATTGATATACATATGTTAGTGTACTATAGATAAGGGCCTATCTAAGCAACAGTACATGATTTTTTTTTCAGAAACAAGAAAATCTCACAAATTGAGTTCAATTAATTTTAGGGCCTGTGCAGCAAGCAGGCCATGCACCCCATATATATGGGCCAAAGCCCATTGGGCCTGCCTGGCTGGCTGACACATGCCCCTACTACACCTGGAAGGAGATGGTGCTGTTTGGCGGGTTGTAGAACTGCACGGTGCGGCCGTTGAGCGGCTGCGCCGGCCGTGCGCTGCCGGCGGGGAGCAGCGCGGTGATGAGGCCGACCTGCTCCTTGCTGATCTGCCTGATCTTTCCGAGCACGTTCCAGACCACGTCCTCCGTGCACGGCGGCGCCGTCAGCGAACCACCGTACCGGAAGTAGCTCCCCGTCCGCTTCTGCAGCGACCGGAGGTGGACCAGCCCGATCGCCACCTGCGCGTTCTCCTCGCCGAAGCTGCACCTGTCGGCGGCGAGCTCGGCGAGCTTCTTCTTCAGCTGGAAGTAGAAGGAGTCCGGGGCGCCGTACTTGTAGAGGATGGCGATGATGGCGAGGCTGCCGTCGGCGGCGGTGTGCACCATCTGGAGCTCCATCGGGTGCCTCACCCCGTTGATGGTGTGCTCCGACGGCGCGTGCCAGTGCACCCTCCTGAAGCTGTACACCTTGCCGTTCACCGTCACTGTCCCGACCTTGCCGGGCTCGAACGTCATCTGCCATTTAGATCAACGTAACAGTGTTGTGCATGGTCAATCTTGAAAATAAGTCATAAACCAGTTTTAATTTTAAAATAAAAAAAATTAGGTTAGGTGGCTTGCCAAGATGTCCTTGCCGTTGTTGACGAGGGTGCCGTCGGCGGCGGTGTAGTTGCGGTCGAGGGAGTCGAGGTTGGGGTTGGGGACGGCCTGCTTGGTGACGATGTCTATGGGCGACTGCTTCTTGCCCTCGCCGCAGAGCTTGTACTCCGGGCTCAGTTTCCCCCAGTTCTCCGGCCCCAGCTTGCTCCCCGCCGCGTACCCGTACTCTGCTGGGTACCCGTAGTCCGCCGCCACCGCCGTCATCTTCGCCGCCTCACCGTCTGCACCGCCATTGACAGGTCGTCGTACGTGTTCATTCCGCGCAGAGATATATCAACTGACCGACCGACAGATACAGGAGTTACAGACATGCACGTACGTGAGAGGAGCGACGACGCAGCGACGAGGAAGACGATGGCTGCATGGGAAGACACCATTGCTGATAACCTGAAGCTTTTTTCTAGGCATGCATGGACAGAACAAGATCTCGCGGTGAACATAAGCTCATATATGGCATGGACGAGTGGACAGGAGCAGCTGGGTTTGGAGGAAGCCTGCGCCGGAGATTGGGGTCAAGAATTTAGCCATGCCAAGAATAGAGCTAGCTCTGTGATCATGCATGAGCAAGGCTAAACAGATTGGAGCCAACAGCTGGTTGACAGAACTGTCTCCAATTAATACATGCAATTATCAACCAAACACAGGCAATTATCAATCCAGAAATGTGAGCAATGCCAGATTGCTGTGAGCCATTCCACCATTGTCATCTGGACAATACTCAATACAGCAGGCAGAAGGGTGGTTGCTGCAGAGAAATTGACGACAGAAATACATACCTTCAACTTTAATTCAGATCGGCTGCACTCACATAACTGCAGCTTAACGATTGTCAAAACCAAAGGTCTGGATTCTTCTTATTATTTTTTAACAACATGCACAAGACAATGCAAAGTTTATATAGTAGAAAAAAATACAAGATCATAGTCCTAAAAGATTGTAACCAAGAAAAACAAAAAAACAACGCACACCACCATCGCAAGCTAGCAGCTCCTCACACAAACTAGGAGAAGAAGGCAACAACACCAAACCAGCCTTTGCTAAGTGTGACCGATCGCCGCTAGCCCTACAAGGGGGTCACAAACGCCCCGTCGAACATCGACTACAGATAGAGAATCATTGATGAGATCTGGATCAGCCTCACATAGAGTGGTTGAGAAGGAAGAGGACGAGAGAGAAGAAGATCCGCTCGTCCGTCACACCAACCAGATAAGGGCAATCAAGAAGTTGTCGAAGACCAAGCTGAGAGAAGATAGTAAGGCGAGAACGAAGACCTCCTAGGCGACGTCCTTAGGGAGGTCATGATGCCTTAGGCGCTATCGTCGCCTATCCAATAGGACGGAGTTTTCACCCGGAGAAAGGAGAGGGAGGGTGGTAACTCGACAACGCCCCCAGGGGAAAAACGGCATCCGAAGATGTCATTGTTGCCTCCCGCATCCATCGTCGCCACCCCATTGCTCTAACAACCAAGCAACCTCTGCTAACCCACATATTCGCCGCACCGACTCCTGACCACTGGCCAGCTCAAACCCGACGACCGCCCTTACCACGAACTCACGCAGCTCCCACAAAGCCTCATCGCTAGAAACATCCTCTTCTCGAACCGCCACCACTCCCGTCTCACGGAAGGAGCTCCCACGACCGAAAAGGATCGGCTATAGCAGGGGAGGAGCTCCCTGGAGAAGAAGAGGTGAACGGCTAGCAAGCTTAGACGAACCAACTTTGGTGGCTCCCATGCTTGCCATGGCGTTACCGCATGCCGTAGGCCCCTATTGTTGGTGCGGATGGCCAGTGCTTACCGTCCGCATTGGCCTCCACCAGCCGCGCCATGTTCTCTGCCGGTGTCCTGCTGCCGTCGGCCACACCACACCCTTGTCAGCCTCCATCTACCGCGAGTCGGCCTTCTTCATCGGCGGGCATTGTCGTGGCTACTAGGTCGCCCCGCCTTCCTCACGCTGGAGACGATGTGTCGCCGCGTTTTGGCCCTGGCGCCACCATCTCGGCTCCCCGCACGGTTTTCTGGTGTCGAGCTTCGATGGCAGCAATGTAGAGAGAGAGAGGGGAATTGCAAGGCGACGACAGCTAGGGTTTGCCCCCGAGCTGCCAGCACGAGGACGACCCGAGGGAGACTATTGTTTTTTCATATAAAGGTCTAGATTCACACACCTGACACTTTGCTACGTACCCATCTCAACTTCAGTTCTTTGCACGGGAGAGGAAGGAACTCGATCGTGTTAACATTTAAAGGAACATCTTTCATGGTATAGTCTACAGTCATTTTATAATTTTTAACTAATAGTTAATTAATTATACGTTAAGATGTCGTTTCGTGTTACGTGATGGAAGGAGAGGATTCTCAACCCTAAATAACAAACGCAGCCTTAAGTCTCATCGATCCGATTGGCCGGGTGGTGAATGCCTTCTTGGTAGTAGTGAACACAATTATATTGTAATGGTTAACGTACCCTATTAGTGTCATCTTGTAATATATAATCGGTTTTAGTTTATCCATATGTCTTGTTGAAGAAGATTGTCGGGATCGAAACACGTATAAGATATATATATATATATATATATATATATATATATATATATGATCGATCCGCCCTTTATCCCCAAAGTAGTACAAGTCTTTTCCATACGCCTTTCGATCAGCTTTATCAAATCGAGAGATCTGCTGGAGAAGGACGCCCGGCACAGCGCGCGCACGCCTTGTTCACAATCGAAATTTCTTGCGCGCGGGCGCCCTTCGTTTAAACGTGCCCTGATAGCTGGGCCGGCCGGCTGCATGCCGATGCGCGCGATCGATCGACGACGACAACAACGACAACGACATATATATATATATATATATATAAATTTTGTTTTGCCTGGCTATTTTGCGAAAACCCCTTGAGTTTTTCGAAATTAACCGCAATCCACCTGGCTATTTTTTAAAAACTCGTTATGCAAACGATAGAGCTTATCTTAACTAATTAAAAAATCTATAACTTTTCGATCATCAAATCGTTTTTCGTCCAAATCTATAAAATTTCCGATCCGTATAACCTCTAGCTCCATTGTTGCCTCACTTTCCTCACCTCCAGCAGGCGAGCCCGACTTACGCGTCTCTTGCATCGCCGTGCATTGCCCTGAGTGGCGACCGAGCACACGCTACACGCGTGAGCTAGCGCGCCGTCGTCGGTATACATGCAACTTTTCCTATTCATCAATATACTTTTCTAACTAATAATATCCGAGTCATAAATATTTTAAACTTTTACCAAATTTCTAATCGTTTAAAGTATCGTAAGTCAATATCTATTTTTATTATATTTTTGACTTAATTTGATGAAATTAAATTAATTTACACTAAATGTCTATCTGATACTATTTCTTAATCAAGATCCAGTGGTACATAAAGTTGAAGATACCCTTGCTTTCAAAGTTATATATATGTATATATATAACTATCTATAAAGCAAGTAGTGTTTCTATCCAAAATTTCCGTTCGTCTCTGTTTATTTTGCTAAAAAACCCCTTGAGTGTGTATAAAATTAACCCGTAATCCCAATGCGAAAAGAAAGGGAGAGCTTGGATGAAAAAAAAGACCTCCTACGTCCTTCTCTTCCGTCCCCATCCGTGCCGCGCCCCGCGCCGCGCCTGCGCCCCTCCCCCGATCGTCGCTCGGAGCTCCTGCGCCGCCGCGTGGACCTTCGCCTCCGCCTGTTTTCCTCCATGCGTCGTCGTTCTGTTGCAACGCACGGGCATTTTGCTAGTATATATATAAAATATAAAATCAAGTAGTGTTTTCTACCCAAAATTTTCGTCCACCTGGTTATTTTGCGTAAAACCCCTTGAGTATTTATAAAATTAACCCGTAGTTCCAATGCCGAAAAGAAAGAAAGGGCTTGGATGAAAAAGACCTCCTGCGCCCTTCCTCCCGTCCCCATCCGCGCCGCGCCCGCGTCGCCCTACGCCCTCCCTCCCATCGTTGCTCGAAGCTCCCGCGTTGCGCCTGCGTCCTTCTCTCTCATCGCTGCTCGGAGCTCCCACGTCGCCGTTTGCTTCCCTTTCTGCGTCGTCGTGCCGTTGCAACGCACGGGCTTTTTTTTAGTGTGTGTATATATATATATATATATATATATATATATATATATATATATGCGTCGTTCGATCGTCGTCGTCAGCCGCATCTTTGTCGGTCTCTGGGATCGACAGCGACGTACACGCACGCGCAGGTGCAGGGTCGTCCTCTTCGCATGCGGGCCGGCGTTTGCGGCGGCGCCGCCCCACTAGCTAGGGCAAAGCAGCTAGCAAGATCTCATCCGCCGCGTCGTCCGGCCGGCAGCCCGGCCGCGGGCCTTATCCCTCATGTACGCTCGGCGCTGGCTATTACGTCTCGACGTTTTTCCATACAAGAAATGGAATCAGCACCAGGCAAATCTCTCGATCCATCAGCACTGTCAAAAAAACGGTGACAACTACTTCAACGCGTGAGCAAGCAATTGAGATCCCTGCAGTACACACATCTATTACTGCTCATTGACATGTGAACCTGATGATCTGTAACACCCACATATCAATGAGCAGTACCATAGATGTGTATGTGCGGCATCGCAGACGATTTGTATTCGTGAGCAAGCCGTTGAGCACCAGCTAGCCTCTACGAAGTACTAGCTTATACTCTCTATTAGACTAGTTTCACTTTGTATAAAGTTATTGTGCTACTACTATTGTGGCACTATATACGTCTTAAAATAAAATTACTTTTAATTCTAGACTAATCTCACAAGGCGTATGTAGATTGAAGTGAACTTATTTTAGTAGTTATAGTTGCTTAGCATACGATGCCAACAGAGCTTGGATCAATCCATTTCATCTTTTAGGAAGTTCAAAATTATATTTGGGCTTAGCATAGGCATATAGATATATACATCCCAATCAACATGAGGGTAATTAACAATGTAACTAAATAATTATTCATCAGTCTTTGAATATATAGCTCCAATTTTGACTGTGCCCAAGTTAGTGGCCTAGTGCATGTCCCTTTTATATTGTCTGTGATGATAATAGACCTCTTCCAATGTTGCTGAAAAAAAATAAATTAAGGTCCTTAGTGCGCACTACGATCGATCATAGCATGTATGTATATGTAAACAAAATGAACTAAAGGTAAAGAAAATTTACATGACAAAAAAGGGGAGGAGAGGATCGACAATGACACGCTTTTGTTCCACTGAACTTTGACCATCGTAGTTTGCTTACGTCACGCTAACGAGAAAAAGACATTGCAAAAATTGCTTGTGTGAGTCTTCACGTAATGAAAATATGCAAGTAAATCCAAGTCCTTTGCAGTTTGGATGTTTTTTGTTTTTTGTTTTAGATATTTCGGTCCTTAGTGGAAATATCTATTTTTTTTGCTGTTTATTCTCATTTCAGTGTCACTTTCTTCTTATGGATTGTTGTGCTCAAATTAATTAGAGGGAAAGAAAGAGGATTGCAGAGATTGAACAGTGCAGTGAAACATCATCGGTGATGTGATATGTGGAGTCATTGGTACATGACTTTATCTAAAAAAATTTAAATTATAACAACAAATATTCACACACATTGGTCTTCAATAAAATTTTAGTATATGAATTTGTCGTTGGAATACATTTATGGATGCCTGTGATGTGTACGCATACATGTTTTTCGTGTAATAAACAAACAAAACAATATGATACACTAATGCTTACAATATATAATCTTAACAAAATAAAAACACACGCAGCAAAGTCGAACAGTTAAGTTGTTGGTGAGTAATGGAGAGGCGTCATTTTCAGGCTGTCCCAGCCGTATCGATCATGACTACACGCATGGGAGGGATTTCATTTCATCTTCAGTCGCAAAATTGACAGGATGTAAATGATTCTTTGCACCCACTACTTTTATAAAAGCTAGCATGCTGCAAATGTTGGGCCCACATGCATCCTAATGTTTCGTGATATCATCTTTACCTCGGTATGTTGCTTGCCGACCATTTCCTTCCAGCAAGCCCCTCACCTCAGCCCCACAATCCCTATTCTGCCATTAGCAAATGTTCACGATTCACCACGTCAAGCCATGAATTTGCTTATACCTTTTTATTATGCTTATGTTTATGCTTGTAAGTCATACATTTTAAAACTTAATTTGATATTGATTGTGTGGAATTTTATCGTAATTTATTTTATAGTATTTGGTTTTAATGGTTAAAGATACATACATAAAAGTTTTACTTACAAATTACCTTTTTACTAATAAATCATACAAATAAATATAAAAACTGTAAAGTGTCCAGAGCCTGCATGCAACTGATATTTTGCTGTGGTAATAGCTCGGTGTAATACACTAGTTTTCGATATGTTTAACATACTAGTGTAGAACCCATACGTTTAGTCTAGAGCTCATACGTTACAATATAAACCAAATTAAATTTTTACCATATTAAATCAATCAATACGTATTTATTTAGTCCAAATAATATTATAATTTTTCTTACCAAATAAGTAGATGATTTTGAAATTTAAAAAGAATCAATAATAAAACAAAACAAAGAGATGATTTTGAAATTTAAAAAGAATCAATAATAAAACAAAACAAAGAGGACTTAATAAAAAATGGTATAATAATATAGATTATGAGGTCCATATACCAGTACTAGGAATGATGTGAGAATAGATACTATAACTATTAATATTTTAAATAATATATATTAATTTTGACTTACTTTAACCTAAGAATATGTTATTGTGGTAGTATGAATTTTTTTTTGTCGAGTGCTATTACCATTATGGGACATAGGGTATAATGAGGCTTATCTTGTATCGACTAAATTAAGAGCCCCCGATTGCCTAAAAAGCCAAAGCCAAAACAAAAATTCAAATTTTGAAACCTAATTTTAAAAGTTGATTTCAAAATATTTTCCAGTCGCTAATAACACATATATAAACATTTTACACATAAATTAGTTTTAGTCGCTAATAAGCCGCTACGGCTTATAATAAGCTTTTGGACAACTGATGAGACCCTAACTTTTTTTACGAACGTGTAAAAATTTTGTGTGTCAATGTATCACAATACTTCTTTAAAATTAATATATGTGACATTATATGGCACAAAAAATAAAACAGTAGGGCTTCTATAAATCTTTTTAGATTTTATATTTTTATTTATGTATAACTTTTATGTGTTTGAGAAAAAAATTAACCGTAGATCCGCCCAATTCAATATTAGTGGAGCCAGACAGTGGCATTAATGAAATATGTTCTTAAATGTGTGCCCATTTTACGAGAGCTTTCCCTTTAAATACATCACTTGGCTCCTCTCTTCAACCCCCCCACTCTTGGACGCTTTGAGCTAGCTCTCATCTTTCGTCTAAGTCTCAGATAGATAGAATTCGCAACACACCAAATCCTCTCCTTGATTTTCAAGCTCATCATCACCATGGGCAACTGCCTAGTGATCCAAGACGACAGGGACAAGGAGATCAAGATCATGGGAATGGACCGCGGTGAGATCCTCAAGCTGCACCGGGATGTCGCCCTCGCCGAGAGCATCGTCTCCGGCAACGACGCGGCGTTACCGCTGGCGCAGAAGAACCTCGACTCCTCGGTCGACATGGGGAAGGCCGCGCCGCCGGCGGCGGCGGCGGTGGCTGCTGCCGCCGTCGATACGGGCGTCGTCGTCCGGGTGAAGCTGGTGATCAGCAAGCAGCGGCTGAAGAAGATGCTGCACAAGGACGCCATCTCGCTCGACGACATGGTCTCGCTGATGCAAAGAGAAGCAAGCGATCAGGAGATGATGAGCTGCAGAGGGTGGCGACCTGCCTTGAAGAGCATACCAGAAGGCAGTGATTGTTAGCTACTACATAATTAATTAATTATACTTAACTAGTTTATATATACAAAAGATATATTAGCTAGAGTTATATATGTTTTGGAACAGGTGAAAGAAATATCTAGCATAGGACCATAGGTATATATATGCTCAACAGACATACATGTAAATATGGAGATTGATATGGTGTACCCACTTAAAAAAGTTTTGAGAGATGAGGATTCTCTTTATCTTTTCTTTTTGGACACATGCACATGGATGCATGGTTTTAAAGAAAAGGCAAAGATGATCCTAGAAATTAATTAATCAAGAAGCTCATTGTCTTAATTATATCCAATTTCATTCTGTGTCGGTTAATTCAATTCAAGCTTATGAAAACGACCTGGGATAGTTACACTACTGCCTGATCATGCGTTTAATCTTGATTAATTTGGGTCTTAAAAGAACCTCATTTCTATGTGCCTTACTCTATATTTGATTTGTTCTAAATTATGATATTGCTTCTGATCTGTGTGTTGATTTACATGTAATCCAACTAGTTCAACTGTTAAGAAACACGATACCTATTTCTTCTGATCTCTTGAAAATTTTGAAAGGAGAGAAACTAAAGGGTTTTCCAGCAAAATGAACTAGGCCACATGACCAATTGTTAGCAAAAATTAAAGAAGACTTAGGCGATGGCAGGAGCATGCAAGCGCCTAGCGGAGATGTGGCCGTAGACAGCTCATAGCCGGTATATATTAGTGTTTTCAGTTTTCTTCCCTCACTTGTAATCGCCGCTTTTTTTCAGGTTATATTCAATGAAATTGGCATCGTTGATGCTGGTTTGCTAGAAAAAAAAGGTAGTACTGCCATGGCATGCAGCTACAAACAAGATCTAGCTAAGATTTCACACCGCAAATTAAGCATGTATGTACTATGTATTGCCTCCTATATATACTTTAAATTATACTGATGATACAATCTGAAAAAAAATGAAACGTGAGCTCTCTCTGCTGTAATGTGTCACACACTCATAAAAACCACTATTTCTGGAAACACTGCGATATTTAACTAAGATGATAAATACCCTACCGCTACGACGTAGCGAGCTAGACATAGCATATTAGAACTTATCAGGCCGCTATTTTAACTTAGCGGGCCGCTATAGCGGTTACAATTTGATATAGCGGGCTGCTATAGTACAAGCCTATTTCATAACAGATGATGAGTTTGGTAGTTGTTTTGTCTCCCACATCTAATGAGTAAAATATCATACTTGCTTCTAAATTTAATTTAAGTTAGACCAAAACATCAACTCTTCGAGTCCTACTAAATCTCTACTTATCTTCATAGATTATACATGTATTGATCTATCACTAATTTGTTTCTCAGTTGCCTTGTCAATATTTTATAAAGTCATTATTCATAATATATACAATCAAATACGTGTGATAATTAAATGCCGTCATTAGAAGTTAGCGCACGCTATCCACGATTCGTTTCATAGGCACCAACCTGCTATATGCTATTTATTATCATGATAACTGCAAATAAAAATTAATTCCAAGAAAATAAAATTCAGAACAATTTGATCAGTGCAACAAGGATGAGGTACACTACTAGAGAAACCATTTTTGTTAAAGTACCAAAATCCACAATAGTCCCGGTTGCAATTATACCTAAAACTAAAAAGTATTTTTTAGTCCCGGTTAAATCTTTAATCCTGGTTGGTAACACCAACTAGGACAAAAATTTATTTTTAGTCCCGGTTCAAAAATATCCGTTACCCGTATCAGATTCCACTTACTTTTAGTCCCGGTTGGTAACACCAACCGGGACTAAAGATCCACATTTGTCCCGAATTCTTTTATCAACAGGGACAAAAAAAGGGGCGGCTTTATCTCCTCATCACGCGCATGGCTTTATATCTTCATCACGCGCGCTACAGAGTACTCCTCTCCCCATTAAGTCTCCCTCAGACTGATCCTCTCCCCTCAACTCTCTCTCCCATCTCTCCCTCTCACTTAGATCGTGCACTCTCTCCCGACGGGCAGCGGCGGCCGTAGGCCGCGGGACGATGCCCGACCCGCGCGTCCGTGGGCGGCGGTGGCCGCATGCGGCACCGGCGGGCCGGGCGCGTGGCGCCGTGGACGGCGGCGGCCACGGCGGCACCGCGGGCGGGGCACGACAGCCACGGCAGAGCGGCGGTCGCAGAGCGACGACCGCCGGTGGTGACAATGGACGGCGCCCACCGGCCGGGCGGACGGATCCGGAGGATGGATCCGTGATTTTGGATCTGTTTTTTATATTTGATGTATTTTTTATGTATCTATTTAATGATTTGTGATGTTGTATTGATGGATCCGTGATTTTGATCTATGATTTATGATTGTGATCTATCATTTGATTTGTGGTATTTGGGGATGGTTTTGATTCGTGGTATTTGGGCATGGTGAATGAAAAAAATGAAGAAAACAAAATAATAAAAAAATGGTTTGCTGGCGTTTGTAGCTTTAGTCCCAGTTGGTGTTACCAACCGAGACTAAAGATAGATCTTTAGTCTCGGTTATTTCACCAGAGACTAAAGAAAGTGATCTTTTGTCCAGTTTTTTTAGTCCCGGTTCGAAAACCGGGACAATAATGGGTTGCGAACCGAGACTAAAGCCACTTTTTTCACTGGTGGTAGTAATTTGAGTTAGCTGAATTATGAAGTGTCGGGGCATCAGCCAGCTTAGAGAGTGTGTTCAGTAATGGGAGTTAAAAAACTTTCGTGTGAACACATAAAATGAAACCACACATTAAATATAATTAATTAAATGTTAGTAAAACCTAAGAAATGATTAACATGATTTATTTTTTAAAATAATTTTTATAGTTTTTTTAAAAAAGACATACCGTTTAGCAACCGTGCGTTTAGCAGTGGGAAATGTATACGTGAAGAAAAATAAGGGAACAAAGGTTGGGAGAATGAACTTAAGAACACAGCCTTATTGATCTTCTCCCGTTGTTATACTAAATATCTGCACTAATTGTTGCACTAAATTAAACTCCGAGAACATTAAAGATCCGACAAAGCAGATTAATTAATAACATTGTGAGATCCAGGTACATCATGACTGACACGATAGAGCTTGTCTTTTTCTTTAATCTTTTGCCTCATTCAGAAATTAATCTATGTCATTGCACCATCTGTCACCTGATCTCGATCGCTTTCCATTGCTTAATCCTCATCGCGGAGAGGGACGCACGTTTCAATCCTAAGAACACATAAATATCCGTCTATCAATCTAGCTAGGTCTGTCATGTCGGCATTAGTTCGCATGCAGATGCAGGCCAAGAACACGATCGATCGATGATGTTCTAGAAAAGTGACTAGCTAGAGATGGTTATAAATAAATTAGTAATCGAGTAACTTGAGTGAGGAAGATATTTCTCCATGTTTGCGATTACTTTTCCATGGCCAAAATCTGGGTGTAATCATACCAGATGGATCTAGCTAGCTAAGTGCTAAATCCACTTAGATCAGAGAAAGCGACTCAGCTCTCAACCATCTCGTTGGTGCCTAGCTATATATATAAGCTACTTAGGTAGACGAAATATCTCCATAAACTAAGTGATGAAAACTGTAGCTGTCTTAATTAATATAGTATGCTTTAATGGCCGTACATAATACATCACTATATAAATTTATATTATACGTCTCAAACTTCCTTTAAATTTGACAACATTTATTAAAAAAATAATAATATTTATAATATCAAATTAATTTTATTAAAACTAACTTTTAACTTTTCATATATTTTAATGATATGTTTATTTTGTGTTGTAAATGTGGCTATATTTTTTATAAATTTAATTAAATTTAAGAAAATTTGACTAGAAAGAGGAAGTATATACATAGCTCTGCTCGTCCGTGGATTTTAATTTATGGTGTCGTATACTAAGTTGTGCTTTTTTTTAAGTTGTTGAAGAAATTTAAGTCTAATTAATCTGTTTCATGATTAAATCGATCGCGAATTAAATGAACTATGCGAGATCACCACAGTTATTGCCTCATGTTTTAATTTGGAACAAAATAGTGTAGTGCTTTTAATTAACAAGCTATAATTTATTGCACAGAGCGAGATTATATGACACAAGAACGCATCTTCTCGCAAGAACACATCTTTTACGATAGATCCTCACTTCCAATTATAGCCTCACTCAGCAGTGGGTGATCTTGCTGTAGACGCGAGGCTTGAATTGTTTCCTTTTTTCCGATCGATCATAGCCTCCCAAAGCTATGTTTTTGTATTTTTCTTTTGTTTTATCAATATGAAATTTCGTATTTTTTGTGCGGGTCATAAAAAGAAGCATCTTCTCACTGTTCACGCTCTTTTCTGTACTACGTGGACACTAGTGCTGCTAGAGTCTGAAACCATTAGACTTGTAGCTGTGAACAAAATTTGATAAATGCCGTTAGTCAAAGCGGGTCAAAAGAATAAATTGATGTCATGATTCCAACGTAGCGCAATTGAAAAGTGTATCGGATAAGTTTAGTTAGTTTTAGATTTGTTTTTTTACTTAGCTTTCATAGAGCGGCAAGTTTGTTAGTCGGAGATAGAGTCCCGAATCGATCGAGTCGTGTTCGAAACTAGGGTCAGGGTATAAATATAAGTGTTATCGAGTCTTGTAAATTATCAACAGATTAATAAACTATTCTTGACGTATCGTCACCCTTTTCGGGAGTTTTTAGTTTTCGAGTTGAATTGTATTGGTTTCGATCTTCGATGAAAGAATAAGTTTTGTTAACTTCGCTTGTATCGGCTCTTATCAGAACTTTCTTGTTAAGTTCGACATTCTAATTAGATTTTTGCCAGTGTTACCTTGCCTATCTGATATATCGACTCTTTCCTCGATTGCTTTGTTTTCTTAGTTAGATTCAATATATCAATCATTTTATATAGAACCTTTCAGCTCGCTTAGATTTATCAAGCTTTTCATCAAGCTACTAGGTTTTGAATTGCTAGATAGATTTCTTCAAGTTTAATAGGCTCTGTCTAAGGTTTCATCGAAGTTTTAGCAAATGAATTATCCTTTTATTATCTTTTAAAACCACTACATGGGCTAATTTCTAAATTTGTAAGTTCTAATCATATACTATCTCAGTTAAGTCTGATATACCAATATCTCAGTTAAGTCCGATATATCAATATGGTTTCTAATAAAAAAATATTTACAGATAATTATATATTATTTGTTTCCCATTGATGATGGTATAATTTTTGCTTTTAATTTATAGTTCCAATTTACATCTGTTAAATAGCCGTTGATTTGAACTCTATCCGCATCGGCTAAGCACACGATTTTATATTAGCCTCTTGATCTATTTATTTTTATCTTGTTAGTTGCAATATCAACCTAACTAATATACTTTAAAATCAAATTTTAGGACCTATATTAAACCTAAGTATATACATCGAGCCTTCTTGTGTTGAACAAATTTTATGGTAACACATGCCTAACCATAGTCCAACTTAAATGAAAAGAGAACAATAATAGAATCTCCAAACAAAAAGGCCCAGTGAGCCGGAACGCGAGACTACCATCAGTTATGGGCCTTAACTAACTGAGGCCCAAACTATTTTAAGTCGGCCCGCGTGAGGGGGATTGATCTGATGGGCTTTCTACTCAAGTCGCACGCAGCCCAAATTCTCCTTCCCAAATGAAGCTCAACGATCACTGCAGGCACCGGCCGTCGGCCGGAGGCGGGGTGGCGCGCCGCCGTCGCCGTAGGCGGGGAACCAAGCCACCGACCGATCGACCGACCATACTCCGGCCCGGAGTAGATGCTCTTAGGCAGCAGAGGCGGGGAAAGAGCGCGCCGCACTGCGAGGCGGTGAGGAACGGGCGCGGCGCGCCGGCGGCGACGGGGGACCGGCCGGCTACGCGCTGGTTCATCTCCGGCCACTGCGGTGGTGTGCACAGGTGAGCGCTAGTTCTCGGTAAACGAATTAATCGGTAGCCTTTCTCGTTCGTGCTGATCCGGTTGCCAACTTGCGATTATGATTGCGTTTTTTTTGGATATTGTGAAATGCGGAATTCTGTGGCTCATGAAACGGAGCCGGTGATTATTATACTGCTCAAATTAATCATCAGAAGTGACCTGCTTAATAAATCAGAAGAGAACTAATTCTGCTGCATTAAAATTGCATAATGATTTTGTCTGTTTATGCCATTTTGTGGCAGTTTCCAGCAGCAGGAATATCCTAGTCCCAATGTCTTGCATGAACTGAACACTATACAACCTGGCTAGCTAATTTTCAGCTTCTCTCATGTTTCCTAATAAGAGTAGTACTAAACTACTAACCATAGAAACTATTAGTTTAATCTGGTTCTTATATATTGCAGGCATAGTACTGCTGGTTTAATTTAAGCAGCACCCCTCATGGTTCTAGAATTGATATATATAGAAGCTAAGCGAACTACTTCAAATCATGCATATATGAGGTTTCAACTACTGTACCAATAATGTTTAAGCGTGTCCATCGATCTAAACATGCTGTTTGAATTCTGTGATATGCGATTATACAAAAAAGTACTAGCTATAAAAGGTCACCTCTGCTAGTAGCATCTATGTTCATCCATCACCTAATCCAATCATATAAATTCTCTTTTGTAATGTATTCAGCATATTTTTGTCCCAATCATTGGCAGGAAACTAGTGGGTGAGGGCTGAAAAAACAAGGCTTGATAGGCGCGCTGCATAAAGTAGTAAAGTACTTTCATTTTCGAAATGTAAAAACGAAAGGGACATCTGTTCTAATACTAGCTAGCTGCTCTATGCTTTGTTGGTAAAAAATGGTGATAACTGGCAAGAGGGCGATCAGGCATAGTAGGATAACACTTACAGACCATTGATATATGCTCTTTTTGTATGCATCTGATGTGGAATCACACAATAGTGGAGTTCTCTCTCAGTTGATTAATTATGGTAATCCATATATAGTTTTCACCGCTGTACATTATAGTGTGTAAGTAAAGTACATCAGTCCAATTGTATCGCCGGTAGCTCAGGTGTAGCTTTAGAGGTGGTAAAGTCAGTATAAATAAACAGACATGCATACAGTGTTGCTTTCAGTGTTGCTGTCTAATTCCTGTACACGGAGATGTGAAAACATATACAAATTCAGAAGTCCCAATCTAACACATCAATAAAAAATGAACATATGCTAGATAGCAAAACAAGCACGTTGATTGATTAGACTGAAGAATCAACTCAGGAATTAAATATGTTAGCTATCCGTCGTGGAAATGGATATTATTGGCGAGGTGTGGGTTTAGGTGTGGTTTGAAAAATGCATGGATGTTGACACATTAACAGGGGACAGTGTCAAGCAAATTAAAATGATGAATAGTTAAATACTACAATATTTACCTCTCCATCTGTTGGTGTGTGTGATATAGAAATATAGCAGGGACTGAAATGTAAATATAAAGAGGTGTTAAGAAGATGCACTAGAGGAGTGGAACACTGATCTATTTTTGCTTTCTCACTGCATAGTTAGGCACGGAATAATGGAGAACATTTCAACTTAATAGCACTTGTAGATATATGAAATATTTTTTTAATTAAGATAAGAGTTTGTTTGATTGCCATGGCTTTATCTAAAGATATTTCCTTTAGACTATTATATCTGTAATAAGCAAAAGATTATACACTATCTTTTCACAAGCTTGCATTTCTAGCCTGAGGTAACATATTTGTAGTGGATGTCGTGGGGCCAGGGGGTGTGTGTAGATCAAGGTAGGATGTATATATTGAAAGGAATTGTTTATATATGGAGCAAAACAGTTGTTTTATGCAGTAGTTTCTAACCTTTCCAGTTATCCGATAGTATAGATATTATAATGAACTTCATATAAATCAACCAACAATAAGGTCAGCGGTCTTGAATTAAAGAAATATGTCAATCATGAATTAGGTCATTTTCATGCTCAAAATCTAGATGGTAGAAACGGCCTGAAGTATTGAAAATACAGAACAGTTGCACCAAGTCTATATAATCTTACTAGTGTGAAATTTCATATGTGTTTCTACTACTCTTAAAACCGATAATACTACAACCCATGGGTGAGCATGAAATAAAGAAATAAGATTGCTGGGGCCAATGAGAGAGAGCAGTAGTCAGTTCCAATGTGATAAGAGTGCAGTCAGGGATTCCTGTGGCTTCATGACAAAAACCTTCGAGTGAAGACAAGACCCTAGACCGTCTCTCTCTCTCTGACCAAGGGTAGCTAGGGAAGGAAGAACAAAAACAGCATAGGAAGGACAACATCTTTCTCTGAACTGTGGGATTAGTACGCCCAAGAACGTGAAGCTATTACACCGTCAGATATATCAAGAAGCTGCAGGCCGAGCACGAGCAACTGCGCACAGAAACGGTCAGGCATGTTTGCACTCCCTCTTGCTTGTCATAGAAGGGAAGCCACAGGCTTGGTATGTTTTCTTGACTCGAATCTTCTTCATTCAGATGTGTGCTTGGTGAGATAGGTGTATTTGTGTAGTAGCTATCTCTGATGTTTTTCCTTCTCTTTTTGTGCTTTTTGAGCGAAGAAGCCCGATTGCTAGAAGCTAGTTATATCTTGAGGACAGAAGGTAGAAGAACTCGAGCTAGCTTCTAGTTCGTCTGGAGCTACTGGGGATCAGTTGGCTGCTGAGGATGGGAGAAGCCAGTAGTTCTTCAGGACATTCAAGGCAGAATCCTCATGTTCTTGGCTATGGCTTCCATGGCACCATGCCCACCTCCATGCCTTCTGCAAACTTCTTGTAAGAGCGCGCTCTCTCTATCTCTCTCTCTCTCTCCATGTTTCTTTTCTCTTTTGGTGATTCAATTTATGCAGGTGCACCAAGAACCATGATCTGCAACATGCACTTGATTTGCAAGTTTGTCTAGCCAATCATGCATATTTAGTGGCTCAATCAAATTTCTTTTACTTGTTTTGACGTATGCTTGTCGTTTTTTACTCTTTATTGTTCTCCATGCTTCTTACGAAGTATCATCCGTACACAATAATCTTTCCGTAGTTCATTTTATGTTAATACTGATTAATTGCCCTTATGCATACCTGACAGCGAGCAAGGAGGAGGCGCTACCTATTTTGGAGAACTAGAGGAGGCTCTGATGCAACAGGTAGCCACACTCAGGAGTACTCAACAAACTGCAACCGCCACCTCCACCCTTCATCATGGAGACACCACCCGTACGTACATCTCTCTCTTTCTCTCTCATGTGTGTGTGTGACCAGCTGACCAAGACCAAAAACACACAACCTTGTGAGGCACTTTCCGGAGAGGTTAGGGCATTGTAGTCAAAAGCAACCATGGGAGAGAGAGCAGGAGAAGTGGCAGTTGTCCTGCTTGTGCTGTGTGCAGTACTACCGTGGCATATGGCATGAGAGTGTGACTACCCTGTGACTCCTCCGTCTCTATAGACTCTACTAGGGTGCAACAAGTCTCCATGGCAGTACGAGTACCAGAGAGTGTCTACCAACTTTCTGGCTCCATGGCTGCAAGCTCAGCTCAAAGAGAATAAATTCCACTGACTTTCACTGCGACAGGGACCCCACACTCCCCCCCCCTTTGTGATCCCAATGCAGCCTTTTCCACCTCTGGTATCGCGATGCATTTCTTGATCTCCTTCTCCCCTATGATATCTTCTTGCAGCTTTCTCCACCACTGCTACTGCTGCGGCAACAGCTAGGCCTCCTCCTACACTGGACATCTTCCCATCCTGGCCTATGAGGTCTCTCCACACACCCAAGGTATGCATGCATCTACTGCCTATTGGTAGTGCTCCCTCCCCCCAACCCCCCAAAAAAACTAATTCTAGCTACGAATTTAGACACTCATGTGTTCAAATTCGCAGATTCGTAGCTGTACATAGCAACGACATGTAACTTCATGCTGTGCTCTGAGCTCTGGCTTTTGCTTTGGCATGTACAGGAGGGTTCAAATGTGACGGCAGACACAACGGACTCGGAGAGCAGCAGCAAGAACAACAGCAACCAAAATGCCTCATCAGACCAGCATGGGCTAGTAGGAGACATGGCAGGCCAGTTGGATCAAATTCCACAGCAGCAGCAGCAGCAGCAACACAAGGTATGCTATGCATTGCTGTGATCATGCATGACTGTTGCTTCCCTTGTCGGAATTTCTTGCTTGATGCATCGGTGTGACTTCCCGTTTCTGTGCTTGATCTGTCTTGGTCATCCTTATCATGCAAGTGCAATGGTATTGTTCCCTAGCCTGGCGTCATGTCCCTAGCTCCACAACTTCCAAGATGCTCATGTAGATACATGCTCCTATAGGCAACCATTGTTCAGGGGCATTTAAGATCTCGCTGCTCCCAAGATCGCCAATCCCAACACGTTAGGTGAATCATTTGGCCCTATAGAAAGTTCCAACTTATTTCCCTGATGCTTCTTCCATGGGACCAGTGTTTTCTACTACCAGACGCTACTAATATATTAGATGGAGAATATGAACTAGTCATCTCTTTGCACTCTTAAGAAATAAAGAAGTCACCTTCGACTTCTATTGGGACGATGCAAATCATTATTTGACTCAGCTTATTAGCAGGAGTATGGACAATTTCTTCGGCAAGAACTAGTCGTTCTAGTTGATCTTTTATTGTTGGAGTGGATAAGTTTAGAGGGTTTGGATATGTTAGATTAGTGCATGCTTGTTCATGTGGTGGCTGCATTTCTGCCATTGGTGCTGCAATAAGTGACAAATGAGCTTTCTTACAATATTGGCTCTATAGCTTGCAAACCTTGTGCGCTAATAATAAAAATGCACCAATCGATAATACAAATGATACTTTGGGTCAGTGGTGCTTTAGTTGTTTCTGGTCAATTGATGAATTGCCAATATATAGGATGAATAAATAATCGCATGGACTATTTAAATTAGCACATAACCGAAAGAGAGCTCTACAGATTAATTAGGCCTCGACAGCAACATATAAAAAAAAGCAGAACCAGTTTTTGTCTGTTGTTAGAGTGGGTGGCTTCCACCGAATGTGCACGCTGTTTTGATTATTGTGCTTGATGTAACGCGCTGTAGAAACCATACTATATTGCTTACGCCATAAAGGCATATGCGCATAGCATTGCTCTACCATTTCTCCCTAGTGTGTGTGTGTGTAATTACTCATTAATTTGCACACAGGTGTAGTAAATTCCATGATCTGATTTGTTCATGCCCACTTGGCATGCAGAAGATGGCAACTAACAGTCCCACCCATAGCAGCAAGACTGGCAAGGCGCTTGATCCAAAGGTCTCTTCTCTTCTCATTAGTTTGATGCTTAGAGTGTGCTGACGTGTGCTGTGTGCATGCATGCATGCCAAGCGGATGCACAGAGCCATGCAGTGCAAGCTAATGACCATTTCGAGGCAGTATTTGAGGTCGAGAGTTTTTTTTCTCTTGGTGTCACAGACGATGAGAAGGCTCGCCCAGAACCGAGAAGCAGCACGGAAAAGCCGATTGCGAAAGAAGGTGAATGTTGTGACCGATACTCGGCAAGCAGTAAATTTTCCATGTTTTTAACAGTTATGTATGGATCATACAGGCTTACATTCAGCAGCTTGAAAGTAGCAAGCTGAAGCTTGCTCAGATGGAACAGGATATCCACAGAGCTCGTTCCCAGGTAACTTTCTTTCAAGACATCCATAATTTTACAATCGACAAACTAACTATGTGTTAGCTTAGTTGTACAGTGTAATCTGAATTTTTGAGCTATGTCTAGGGCCTACTGCTTGGAGCTCCAGGTGGAAACACCAGCTCAGGTGAATATGTTTGAAATAAACATATCTATCAACTTCAGCTGAGATCTGCAGAAGGGACTATGGTTCAGTGAAACTGAGCTGTATGACTGACATTTATTTGCAGGTGCGGCGATGTTCGACGTTGACTACGCCCGGTGGCTGGAGGAAGACAGCCGTCGCATGGCTGAACTGCACGGAGGGCTGCACGCACACCTGCCGGACAGCGACCTGAGAGCCATCGTCGACGACACGCTAACCCACTACGACCAGCTCTTCAACCTCAAGGGTATGGTGGCCAAGGCTGACGTGTTCCACCTCATCACCGGGATGTGGGCGACCCCAGCTGAGCGGTGCTTCCTCTGGATGGGTGGATTCCGGCCCTCCGAGCTGCTCAAGGTATGGATGACCTCATCTCTGAACAAAACATCACTCATCAGAGTACAGTGTCTCTTGTATTTGCTGAATTGAGTCTATGGATAATTTGATCAGAAAATGGCCCTGGCATCAAACATGACACTCCCATCAGAGTTTAAAATGAAAATTTTTCTCCAACATATTCTTCGGGAAGATGAAACCAAGCTAAAATCTGAACTCGTCTTTCAAGTATACATACACAATCCTCTAATCTCACTGCATACTTTTGATGTTGATGCAGACACTGATACCCCAGTTGGATCCCCTGACTGAGCAGCAAGTGGTTGGCATCTGCAATCTTCAACAGTCATCGCAGCAGGCAGAGGAAGCTCTCTCCCAGGGCTTGGATCAGCTGCATCAGTCACTAGCAGAAACCGTGGCTGGAGGGTCCCCGTTGGATGACGCCAACGTCGGGAGTTTCATGGGTCACATGGCTATTGCCCTCGGCCAGCTATCAAATCTTGAAGGCTTTGTCATACAGGTAAAGATTTCCAATTGTATCTGCTACTCTTCAGTATTGATCATTTTGTCAGATAAAGATAGGAGTTGCACTTATCTATTTGCGTGACACAACTTCATAAATGACCTAGTAGCTACTACGTAAAACTGTTAGGTGTACAATGTTTGCTCTGTTCAGTAGAATGTTTATCTGTCTGGCCACTGGCCAGTAGCCAAAGCTGTGTCCTATTAAACCTTAACAGTGCTGCCAAAAGCTGTATTAAAAATCAGTTTGTCCATGTAAGAGAATTAATCATGTTATGCCTCCAACATGTAGAGATGTTACTGTATCTATATTGCAGAAAGAAAAGACTTGCTAACTAAAACACGTAGCATTCTTCTTTGTGTCTCTCTTAAAACAAATGTACTGCTAGCAACTTGTAATTAGATTCCAGGAATATATTTACTGGAATATACAGACACTAACGTGTGCCACATTGGAGTTACAGGCTGATAACTTGAGGCAGCAGACTATCCATCAGATGCACAGGATTCTGACAGTTAGGCAGGCAGCTCGATGTTTCTTGGCCATTGGAGAGTACCATAATCGCCTCCGTGCCCTGAGCTCACTTTGGGCTTCTCGCCCTCGAGAGTAAGCCCCATGCCTGTAGTTGGTTTCTTTTTTCTTATTAAAAAAAGGATATTCTCCTACTCGTAGTTAGTAGTTAATATTTTGAAGTTAATATAGTAGTTAATATTTTTTAAATTTTACTTGACAATTTTGAAGTATGATTGGGCCATGAATTATCTAAATAAATTGAGCCGTGCCCTACTAATCAGGTTGAAATAAACCTTCCTCCTAACAGGAAACAAAAGTCAGAAAGCTTATTTTTTAAACCATGTCACTTTCATTCCTAAGGTTAAGATGTCCCTAAAAGGACTGCCCCAGTTATATTAAATTTAAAAGAGTATAATTTACACTCAACATATTCACTGGTAGTTTCTAAGAGTATATGATTCTCTTAACCTTAAAAGAACATGACAGCTCTCTTAAGAGTATATTAAATTGTTAATTTCTGTTTCTTAGCCCTTTTGGGGTGTCTGTAATGTCCCGGCATTATACTGCCCATGTCTAAACTCTAACTTCCTTTTGAACCCTTAATGAAAATTAGGTTGGCCTATCTTGGGTCAACCCAGCAAAAGAACATGACAATACACAGTGCATGTCACAGTGTAGTACAAAACAAGGACTAGAGTAGACACGATTTCTGTGGCTTCTCTCTAAGACTTTTAACTATTTCAGCCAACTAACCAAACTCTATATGTGCCATAAAAGAAGCCACAAAGTCAGCAGCTGTGATACTACGTCGTTTTTTATGCATCTCTCATCTTACTGCTGGTGCCTTCATTGCTTGTAGGATACTGGTGGCAGATGAAGGCAATTGTGGAGAGCTAAGCATTGCAGCACATCCATCTGAAAGCCAATTTTCAGCCTTCTGAAATCCTGTTTCAAATGTATTGTGCAACTAACCTTCAAAGTAGGAGCAAAATCTTGTTTTTTTTTGGGTGGAATCTAGCACTCTAGCATATATGTGAGAAACTCAGAAAAGATTTCGGAAACAATGGAAGCTCCAGCTGCACTAGCAAAATTTTCAGATGGAATGAATGGGATTGCATGATTTTCAATTACTGATCATAAAGCAAGTAGTTCACGTCCTTCTTTCCTGGATTATATTTTCAGCATCTGTCCAGTTTTCAGCAATGCCCAGTTCTACTAGAACTGCTCACATGACACAAGCACACTTGTTCCGTGACCTGATGTAATCAATCAATCATGACATGATGTTCACAAACAATTAGTAGCAAACACAATTACGTGCATATTGTTGGTGTAAATAGGAAATTGTAAAAGGGGCTATGTGTAAAACTATAGAGATAAAATAGAGAGAGTGAGGGCAAGGCGAAGATAGCCTGCCAGAAGCTTCCCCAAATCACGACATGGTATCAGAGCTAGTGCTAGGGTTTTGAGGGCTCCGGCGACGGGTGGTGGAAGGAGCGCAGTGTGAGCTTGGAGGACGACGTGCTCGTCATCCGCGGGGAGCACAAGAAGGAGCGAGGGCCTGGAGGTGGAGAAGAGGGAGCTTGTCGCGGCGCTGGAGGAGTCCGAGGGCCGCGCCAAGGCGGAGCTTGCCGACAGGCTCAAGCGGGCCGGCGAAGACCAGGCGGCGCGGCTCCGATAGGCCAGAGAGGAGGCGGAGAGAGAGAGAGAGGAGAAGCCGTAAGCCTAGCCACCTCCTCGTCGCCCTACGCCTCCTCCGCGTCCCCGCTCGAGGAGAGGGCAAGCTCTAGGGTTCGCGCCGCGGCGGGCGGCGGCGGCGCCCGGGGGTGTGTGCGCCTGCGGGGAAGGCGTCGAGAGAGGAGGCGGAGAGCCAGAGAGAGGAGACTGCGTCGGGCTGCTGGTGAGGATAATGTAGAGGGAGAAGAAGAGGATTGGCTGCTGCTGCTCTGTAGGTGTTTGTAGTTACTTTGGGGAGAAAGATGGATAGAGGAAAAGAGACAGGGGAGCCAGGTGATGGCGAGGGCGTCAGTGGAGGTGATCCACTAGTTACTAAGGCTGAGTTGAAGAATGAGATGATGTCCATGATTCAGGGGCTTATCGAGATGAATTTGATTGGCCCTAGGAGGTGCGTAAGCTTAAATTGGAACTTACTCCAAATGATGTGAAGCTTGAAGGGAGTAAGAATTATTTGAGTTGGTCTAGAAGAGTGCAAGTGATACTAGCAGGAAAGGGGGTAGAGAATTATTTGAGGAGGATTGTGTTGAGCCAGCCAACCAGTTCAGCTCTGAATGGAGAGCTTGGCACACAACAAACTCTACTATTGTGGTGTGGTTACTGTCATCCATGTCACCATCGGTTAGTAAAGTGGTGGAAGCTATGCATACTGTAGCACAAGTATGGAAAACTCTGAGTAACAGATATTCCAAGCAAGGGAATGTAATGGTGATGATGGAGATTCAGAACAAGGCCGATGCAGTGAAACAAGCAGGAAGATCAGTGGAGCAATATGCAAGTGAGCTACAATACTTGTGGGGAGAGCTGGATCACTATGCTCCACTCAACATGAGAGATCCACAGGATGCCCATGATGTTCAGAAGTGGATTGAGGACAGGAGGGTGACTCATTTTCTGAGGAACTTAGATCCTGAGTTTGAGAGCAGAAGGGCTGCCTTTTGCCACCAGGAGAGTCTCCCTACCATGAAGGAGGCTGTGTCAGCCATGGTTATTGAGGAGAGCAGACTGAGGATGATGAGTGGTAACAATCCTATAAAGTCAGCCTACACCTCAGTGGCGGAGAGAAAGTGCTACAATTGTGGAGAAGAGGGACACTTGAGCTATAATTGTCCCCATCCCAGGAGCTATGGTGGTAGAAGTGGAAGTCGTGGAGGTCGTGGTGGTGCTCGTGGTGATCTAGGAGGTCGTGGTGGTCGTGGTGGAGGACGTGCAGGAGGACGTGGCAGAGGCCGTGGTGGTTCTCATGCCAATGTTGCTACCACATGGGATCTTCCATCTATCACATTGATTGGAGAGCAGGTCAAGCAGTGGGAACAATGGCAGAAGATGAAAGGATCTGAAAGTTCCAAAATCACTTCAGATGGTCCTGTGATTGCCACCACCAGTCACTTTGATAACTTTGCTAACTATGCCCATTTGGGCAAAGGTACTCAGGCACAGGCACTTGCATCCACATATAGGCATAACATATAATGGGTTATTGATTCAGGAGCATCCAAGCATGTCACAGGCATATCTAGTTCTTTTAAAACTTACACTCCACATTGTTACTCTGAAACTATTCAAACTGTTGATGGCACATCTCAACCCATTCGTGGTGTAGGATCTGTAGAGTGTACCCCATCCCTTTACTTATCATCTATCTTGCATGTTCCTTCTTTCCCAGTCAACCTCCTCTCTGTTAGTTCACCAGTTGATCAATTCAAATGCATTGTTACATTTGATGAAAACCTTTGTATTTTTCAAGAGAAGAGGACGGGAAGAGTGATTGGGACTAGAATCAGGCATAATGGGTTGTGGGTTATCAACCAGGAGGAGTCAGCATTGGCAGTAGTTGTTGGAGCACACGAGCGGGAGATCTACTTGCTTCATTGTCGGTTAGGACATGTGCCTTTTGAAAGTTTAAATAAATCCTATCCTGCTATGTTCAAGGGGGTGGACAGAAACAAACTTGTGTGTGATGCATGTGAACTTGGGAAACATACAAGGTCAATCTATCCTAGTATTGGTCTTCGTAGTTGTGAACCTTTTATGATGATACATTCGATGTTTGGGGTCCCCGCTTAGTTACATCATTAAGTGGATTTAAATGGTTTGTCACTTTTATTGACTCGCCATACTCGTATGACATGGATCTACATGCTTAGGGGTAAGCATGAAGTTCTCCGATGCTTCCAAGACTTCCATAATCGGTTGTCAATTAGTTTAATGCTAAGATTAGAATTATTCACACTGATAATGGAAAGGAATATGTGAATAATGATTTTGTAGCATACCTGTCGAGTCATGGTATTCTCCATCAAACCACATGTCCTAATACTCCAACACAAAATGGTGTGGCTGAAAGAAAAAATAGACATTTGTTGGAGGTGGCAAGATCAATGATGTTTCAAATGAATGTGCCTAAGTATCTCCGGAGTGAGGCGGTGTTGATGCAAGCATACTTAATTAATCGTATGTCATCTCGGATTCTTGGAATGAAATCCCCAGCTGAACTTTTATTAGGACAACAGGAATTCAAGGTACCCCCCAAGGTATTTGGTTGTGTTTGCTTTGTCAGGGACCATAGACCTTCGGTTGGCAAGTTAGACCCTCGAGCGGTAAAGTGTGTTTTTGTTGGATATTTCTCTACACAAAAGGGTTACAAGTGTTGGGATCCTATTGGAAAGAAATTGTTTGTGAGTATGGATGTGACTTTCCGTGAGTTTGAACCATACTATGTAAAACCATGGGATCTTGATCCGTTCTTGGAAGAATTCTCTTCAGTCACTGAGAGTGACAGCAGAGAGGGGGAGAATGCAGGAGCTGACGGAGCTGATGCTCAAAAAGAGGTGATTGTTGGTATCATCCCATATCCAATGGATAGGTCTGGAACTCAGGAGGATAATGGTGTGGATGTGAGGAGTGGTGAATGTGAAGGCGAAGAAATAGTTGGTGATGAGGTAGTTAGCAATGGGAATGTAGAGACAATTGATGAAGGAAGTGTAGAGAACAGAGATACAGTTGCAAAGGAGCCGATTGTGTATCAAAGGAGGCGGTTTAAGAGTCAGGGGGAGCAAACAATTGAGAAGGAGCCAATTGTGTATCAAAGGAGGCGGTTCAGGAGTCAGGGGGAGCAAGTTGGTACACCACAGCCACAGCAGCCTGTTTCACCTGTCCCAAATCTCTCCTCGGACCTCTCTCCACTGAGCTCCTCGACCCAATCTGGGTCAACGGGTAATGTCTCTCCTACTCCTGAGCATGTAGAGTTATCTCTTGCACAACGTAGAGAGATACTAGGTCTAATTTTGGAAAACCTCCTGTTCGATATGGATTTAAGCATCCTAGTACAGATCATGACATTGCCAACTTCCTCTCATATTCTCATCTTTCACCTGCATATAGAGCATTTGTTGCATCTTTACAAAAAGTGCCTATTCCGAGGGACTGGAAGTGTGCAAAACAGGACCCTAAGTGGAGGACAGCAATGGAAGAAGAGATGCATGCTCTTCAAAAGAACAAGACATGGGAATTGATCCCACTTCCAAAAGGGAAAAGAGCTGTGGGATGTAAGTGGGTCTTCACTGTGAAGCAAAACCCAAAAGGAGAGGTGGACAGATACAAGGCAAGGCTAGTTGCAAAAGGGTATAGTCAAATATATGGCATTGATTATGATGAGACCTTTGCCCCTGTGGCAAAGATTGGTACTGTTAGGACCCTAATCTCCTGTGCAGTTAATTTTGGTTGGCCTCTACATCAGATGGATGTAAAGAATGCATTTCTTCATGGTGACTTACAGGAAGAAGTCTATATGGAAATCCCACCGGGGTTTGCTAATAGTCAAACTGTTGGCAAGGTGTGCAGACTTAAAAAATCACTCTATGGACTAAAACAATCACCTCGGGCATGGTTTGACAGATTTAGGAGGGCAGTTTGTGGTATGGGCTACACTCAATGCAATAGTGATCATACGTTCTTCTATAACCATAGGGGAACATTTATCACCATTATGGCGGTGTATGTGGATGATATTGTGATTACAGGAGACGATGTGGAGGAAATTAAATGCTTGAAGGAGAATTTGGAAGCCTTCGAGGTAAAGGATCTTGGACCACTCAGGTATTTCCTTGGGATTGAAATTGCTAGGTCACCTAAGGGGATAGTTCTCTCTCAGAGGAAATATGTCCTTGATTTATTGACAGAAACTGGGATGCTAGGATGTAGACCGCGCAGTACTCCTATTGATAAAAATCATCAAATTAGTGCCGAGTCTGGAGATTCTGTTAACAAAGAAACATATCAAAGGCTAGTTGGGAGATTGATATACCTGTGCCATACAAGACCTGATATTTCTTATGCAGTGAGTGTGGTAAGCAGGTATATGCATGATCCTAGAACAGGACATATGGAATTGGTCTACAGAATTTTGAGGTATCTAAAAGGAACACCTGGAAGAGGGTTATGGTTCAAGAACATGCATTTAGATCTGGAAGGATAATGTGATGCAGATTGGGCAAGTAGCAGGGATGATAGAAGGTCCACATCTGGTTATTGTGTGTTTGTGGGAGGCAATCTTGTCTCATGGCGCAGCAAGAAGCAAGCGGTTGTGGCGCGGTCTACTGCAGTGGCCGAATATAGGGCAATGGCATTAAGCTTGTGCGAGATGTTGTGGTTAAAAGGTTTGTTGAAAGAGTGTTGCGGGTGTTGAGAAATGAGACCATGATGCTTCATTGTGACAATATAGCTGCAATCAATATTGCAAATAATCCGGTTCAGTTTGATCGCACCAAGCATGTTGAGATTGATAGATTCTTCATCAAGGAAAAGCTTGATAGTGGGGTTTTAAGGCTAGAGTATGTAAAATCACGTAGTCAACTAGCAGACTGTTTTACAAAGGGTTTAGGACCTAGTGAGAATGAGTTGAGTTGTAACAAGATGGGCATGATAGATATATTTAGCCTATCTTGAGGAGGAGTGTTGGTGTAAATAGGAAAATGTAAAAGGGGCTATGTATAAAACTATAGAGATAAAATAAAGAGAGTGAGGGTAAGGCGAAGATAGCCTGCCAGAAGCTTCCCCAAATCACGACACATATGTAACTACATCCTCAAACTACAATCATTAATATTATCATTGACAACATGTGGAATATACAAAGTATAATAAGAGATGTATAAACATTTTACTAACCAAATGCCCATTGTTGTCTGTTACTAGTAGTATATGAATTGAAACCTCTTATTGGCACGCCAGGGTGAAATCTGCAACAAGATTGTTATACATGAAAGATCCATCGTTTCGTCTACGTTTGTGATCGATTGTTTCACTTATGTTTGTGCTTGTAAGACAAAATTTAAATTCTAAAACTTAATTTCGAGGTTGATTTTATGTTTTTATTGTAGTTTAATTTATAGCATCCATCTATTATATTAATAAAGCAGGCTTGAAAGAAGACAACACATTCGCTGTGGAGTAAAAATTCTCACATTAATTAGAGAAAAAATATTTAGACCGTTGGATCGTCAAAATTATAACGGTTAAGATTGATTGTGTATGTGTGTGTATATAAAAGTTTTACTAAAACTTGATGAAAAGTACTTGAAAAAACATCAAACATGTTCAGGATCCTGATCGGAGTCGAACTCTCAGCCAAACAAATTAAGCAGAATTCTTAACCAAGCTAGCCTAGCAGCGTCGCACGTTTAACTGTTTTTTTCAAATATATAATTAGCAGGAACCAATGCTAATGCTAGGTAATCCTATTCACTAATTACAACAAGTTCTCAAAGGACTAGCCCATGCTAATTTTCAAAATATACCACGTTCTCTTTTGCTTTGAAGTTTTTAATCTTAAGTACTACAGATCACTTTTTTGCATATTCAAAGAAATAAGATGAAATAATATGTACACATCAAAATTTATACAAACAAATACTCCCTCTATTTTTTATATGAGCGTCATATAAAAAGAAATATTAAGATAATTTTGAGAGGAGGCACCAAGTCTTTAATGGAAGAAATAAATAGGAGTTCAACTATAAATACAATTTATAAATGGCTTAAATGTATATAAAAAAGAAATATTAAAATAACTATTCATCTAGAACGCAATACGAGATTACTTAAAATTCAAAATAAAACTAAAAAATTCCAAAGTTGGATTTACAACCCAAATTCGAAATAAACTTAAGAAAATCATTAAAACTCAAAGTAAAAAATATAATAAAAAATAAATATGTAAAGCCTACATGCCAAGAAGAGTCAAAATACAATCTATAAATATCCAAAAGTAAGAGTAACTAAAATTCAAAACAAAAACAAAATGAATTCCAAAATTGGTTTCGATACTAATTCCAAATAAACTTTAAGAAACAATCAAAATTCATTAAAGTAAGAATGCAAGTTAGGAACAACTAAAATTCAAAATAAAAAAAATATATTACGAAAACAAATTGTGATGTTGTGATTGATACATGGGCCCTCAAGGAAAGGACCAATATTCACTTTAGGTTACCACATTAATAGAAGAAAATAGATAAGGCTACACCGCATGGCGAAACTAGATTATAAATTGTAGACTAAAAAAAGGTAAAGAAGTATAGCTCTATTTTTATATCTCAACAAGAGATGTTTTATTTTGATTACCAAAATGACAAAATATTGGATTCGCAATTAAAAAGAAGACACATTGGATTTTCGAAATGGTTTTTATAAATCAGTCCTATTAAGGCTGCAGGAGGGCAAGCTGCTCAAGCGACAAATAGTAGGAGTTACGAAAAGATGACTCGACTGGCGGACAACGAGTAAGGAAGGGGATACAGTGATGGCAAAAGCTGGCAGGACCTCTAACGTAACCACACAACAATAGTTTTGATTTTGTTAGGCGTCGATGACAACAAAGAAGATATATGGTGTGGGCTCATGAGTGGATAGGCGACAACGGAGCTGCTCAAGTGACAAATAGTAGGAGCTGTCATACGACAACCCAATGGGTGAAAAAAGAGTAAGACAAGGAATGCAACAGAGACAATAGCTAACATTTAACCACGATAACAATAAGTTTCGATTTTGTTAGGTGCCGACGATGACAAATAAGAGAGATGACATGGGTTGACGAGTGGATAGGCGATAAAGGAGCAGAGAGGCAGTGGTCTACGTGGGAGAGCGAGACAAGGAGCAAACAAAGGAGTAAAGTGGTGGCGTTGGCTTCTAATAACTATAAAAGGAAAGCCTGATGATGATAGGGTTCAATTTTATAAGGTGCCAACAATGATAATGGTGAGAAACGACGAGGCAAGCGGACAACTGGATGGGCGACAAAGGAGTAGGGAAACAGCTGTTGCCATAGGAGAACGAGCCAAGTGGTGGCAAATGAATAAGGTGGTGGCTGTAACCTCTACAAACTATAAAATTGAAACCTCGATGAGATTTTGTAAGGTGCTTAATGAACAAGAGTAGCGGTTGGTAGGCGAGTGGAAGGGCACAAAAGAGTAGGGAGGTGAGAGAGAGCTGAAGGGTGGCGAAGGAGTAAGTTGGTTGGTAGTGATAGCTTCTAAAAACTATAAAAACATAACCCGATAATGATAAGATTTGATTTTATAACGTACCTGATAAAGAATAGTAGCGATGGACAGTCGAGTGAAGCGGTGGCAGAGGAGTAAGGAAGTGATAGTTGGTACTAGAGGGCGAGCTGAGGGGCGACAATGAAAATGAAGAGGAGGGACAACACAAAGATGAGCAGAATGATGGTGGCGGCTGGCAGGATTTCTAAAAAGTATAAAAATAGGGAAATGTTATTATAAAATCATAATTTAGTGATGTAAGATATGCAATCGAAGATACTCAATCCTTTTGAAGTCGATGCAGATAGATTGTTATATCCACTTTATTTATTATTTATCTTAGCAAGCATATCATTTAATCAATATAAGCTTTCTCCTATATATATATATTCCAATATGTATATATGATGTAATTTATTATAGACATAGCTGTGTCGACTATTCTATTTTTTAAAAGATTTCAAGTTTAAAAAATTTAAATACTTTTACGTCATAATATAATATGCTTCGGGCTAACCGCGCAATTACGCGGACCACCCAGCTAGTTTTTTAAATCGCTAAAAACATGTATATAAAATTTTTATCAATAAATTATTTTTTATTGTTAATAAATTGTAGGGATAAACATAAGCGAAACGGTGAGGCTGAGAGCCCATTTTTATACCTTTGGTAAATTAATTGATCAATCTACTAGTAGAAAAGATCAGAGAAAGCAAGGCCTATTACCAATTGGGCCGTGCATATTGGGCTTCACGTTAATTAATGAGAAGGCCCAATTTTGCGGCCCATCACTCCTAGCCCACCAACCCGGTCATCTTCCTCTTCACTGCTCCATCCATCTCCACCGCCACCCATGGCTCTCTCGTCGCACCACCACCAGTCCACCATCGCGTCCGCCTTAGCCCGTCGCCTCTCTTCCCCGAGGTGAGCGATCTGCCTGTTCTGTCTGCCCGTCTCTTGCAGTGCGTATGCGCCTAAAAGGAGTGGGGTTGGGTTCGAACTGGATCGATCGATCTCCTCTTTGTGGTTATTTAGATTTTACTCTAAAAATAATGTAACTGCTAGATTTTACTGTACTCTACAATCTTCTATAACATACTGTCCTTTGACTGACATGTGAAGTAAACCTCACATCTCAATAGTTTACATGTCAACGTCAAGACTGACATGTGAAGTGAACCTCACATCTCAATAATTTACATGTCAACGACCCACGTCAGAGGAACGCTTATGACTCTACAGGGTGTCGTAAGTTAGTTACTGTCTATTTAGATTACCTGAGACAGAATTTTTTGGAGACATAGGTGCTGTCATGTCATTGGGAAGGCATTACAATTGGTTGTGTTATTGCTGGTGTGATGATGATGATGCGATTGAGATGAGTGTACACTTGGGTGGCGTCCTAGCTCCTAAGTCTCTCAGATGATGTTCAAATCATTCATTTTTTTGCCGAGCTGGTGGATGATATTCAAATTATATTTAATATAAATTGTGATATGGTATATCTCACTATCTGATATTGTTTTCTTTTTCACTGTTACAGTGTTGCTTAAGCCTAGTTTCACTCTTCGTGTTCAGAGATCCCGTGGTACCACATTTTGTTATTTACTTTTAGTTTCATGAAATTCCATGTTTGAACCAAGAAATTTGAGGACTTGTGAAATTGGTACTGGGATTATCTCTGTTCTCTGTTTGATAGGATGCTCTTAGAAGCTGAATAATGAATGGAATGAACATTTCGCTCAAATAAACAAATGAATGAAATGAACAGAAAAGAAACTATAATTCTTCCAGTGCTTGGTTGATTAGGAAGCACAAAAACACTACGTAGAGAACTTATGCTGTCGTTTGTAATTTTGATTCAGAATCTTTCACAAAGTAACTTGCACTTTTCTTCTCATCTCTCATATGGCTGCAGAATGGGCTTTCGTTTACTCCTTTTTTCCCTTCTTCTTAATGACTATTTCTTTGTTTTTAACATCTTTGCACTCAAGCAATGAAGTTGTGACATACAACCTTGTCAAAATCAACCAACTCAGCTAATGTGTTGGGAGCTTCTTCAACGGTATGTTCAAACAAATGAGTCGGTAATAAGACCACACTTTTGGGGAACACAAAGAACTGTACACTGCACCACAGTATGCCTCATCCTTGCAGTTGTGCTTTCAAAATAGTAGTGCCTTGGGTCAAATCACCTTCCTGAGCACTGAAATCTGGCTTAATTGCCCATTCTACCAACTTAGGTCTTGCTGTGCCATTAGTTCATGTGAGCGCTTCTCTGAAGCAGAAGTCCTTTGGTGTAAAGGCTTCGTGTGCAAAGAGTTGCATCACATTTTAATGCTGCATATAACCTAATGATATATTCATTTATTAATATGATTAGCCTGTGCTTAGAAAGTGTATTTTTGTTTCTTGCATCTTCTCTATCTCTTTTGCATGCTGTTATTCCAGTCTTTGAAAACATATTCAAGTGACTGCTAAATGGTACACTCTTTTTTGTGCTATTTCCCTTTTTTGGCAGACATCTGATGATGCCGTGCCACAACCAGTTGTCCTGAGATCATGATGCAACAACCATTGTGCAGCTAAGTTTTGGAGACCATCTGGGGGCATTACGCCATTACTTGTACTTGACACGGTATGTATTTTCCTATGCTGAGAATGAATTTTTGCTTTGGTATGGTCCTGATTATGAAATGTTTCGCTTTTGTGATTTATAAATTTTGTTGTATCTGTAAATTATTTTGTGCTGGTATTTACTGTTTGCAGATATAGGCACTCAAGGACCTAGACCTTGATGTGGCGAAAGGAAGAGTGGCAACTGATTCAGCTGTCACACAGAACAGTTCCACATCATGAGATTGTGGGTTCATGTCAATTCTGTTGCTTTGAACGCAAGTGCAACTTTGTTAATAAAGACTTGTTATATATATAATTTGAAATTTGAGATCCAGCGATGGGATTCTGTTGAACAAAAAATAGCAAGCTCTCTCTATCTGTTTTATTCCTTACCACAATGCTTGAGCGCAATTTCAGATTTGATCCTCAATTCTTGTCAGTTTTCCTAGACATGGCTTCTGTTCAAACTTATTTCATATCCTTCATCTCAAACTATTATTTTACTCTTTCTGCAACTAGTTCTGTGGTACGGTTGAATTAGGGATTTCATTTACCTTTGCATCTTGTATCCTGACAGCTTTTTGCTGGAGTGGGTGACGGTAAGTACGGCTTCCTCATCACTGGTGCGCGAAGAACTCCTGTGAAGGACTGAAACTCCGCAAAGGACGAGGCTTAGTGGAGGTAAGCAGAGATAAGATTTGCTATGCTTACGCGTGGTACAAACGCCTCGTCATTTCTCAGTTCAGTGGATGTGAACATTTCTCAGTTCAGTGGATGTGGAACAGGAGTTGGATCGGAGGCGTGCGACTGATGCCAGAAATTCTGATCGAGTCAGATGATCATATACTAGGTGGTTAACAGACGAACAGTAGAGTGTATTCACGTCCATGATCTTTGATCGATGACAGCAATAGCATCCTCGTGTTCTTCGCCGGCACGTGGTACTGGGAAGAGTCTCCTGAAAAAGTCGCCATGCTCATGCACAGGTAAGAACTGGATTGAAAGGAATTCACAGTGGAAAAGAGTGTTTTGAGCCATGTGATGTGTTTGTTCTCTCCTTTCCAGCTTGGTTTACAGTTTACACCTCTGGTGAATCTACACTAATGTCTTAGGCTGGTGAACAGCTTAATGCCATCGATTGAATGGATTTTAAGTTTGATAGCAGTATTGCATTTGGTTATCATGAAAGTTTCATGGGAAAGAAATCACCCAAGAAAGAGTGGCCCAGGGACAGAATATTCATAATGTTCAAGAACTTTAAAAAAAATTCAAGAACAGCGCCTGGATTTTGATGGCTTCTTGATTCATACGCCTGTTTGAAATTAAGTTTTTTGCTCTGAAACTGAAAAGTCTGATGTATCCCAAAATGTCAGGCCGAATCATCCTTTGACATGAAAATATACAAGGTGAATTTGATTTAAATACTGACACATTTGAGCAGCAACTTTAACCGCCTGGCGTTCACCACTTCACCAGGGTAAGATATAAACGACTTCATTGAGTTCATTCCAAAGTTAGCCCGCCAGGAAAGGCTGCAAATAACAGTGACCAATCTTGGCAGTTAGAAAGTAAACAATTATATTAAGCTCTGAAACATTTTCCACGTTTCATGAACCAACGCTCAAAAATGAAGATGAATCAGTTGTAAAAAGGTATTGAGTATATTACATCAACGATACATAAACTTGTATAAACTTATAAACGTTTGTTTTGATGTATGAACTTTTTAGTCCGGACGAAGTAAGACCAAAACGACATGACAAGGCTAATTTTTCTAAGTTGAACCTCGTAAATTAATACGTGACGTGATAGAAAGGCTATATTTGTAAAGTTGGTTTTTACTTTTATCTCTTTATTTCTACATCTTGCATTATTACTTGGTTTTTTATTTCATTCTTTTTTAATCATTATGCCTTATTGCATGTTTTGCTTAATGGATATTTGACTACGTGATATCCTTCTGAGATACCATAGCATTCAACTCAACAACAAAATCAACAAGATTAATCCTGTGGTGCGATTTTGGTCTTGGTCCATACGCACCAAACAAATTCATGCACTAAATTACACTCGTCTGACAAGGCTTTTTTTTTGCCGGGGCCAAGCTGGCCAGCCGATTATATTAAGGATTAGAGGAAGAAAATTACAGTAGCTACAACGACATCAAACTGTCGTATCGGTTCTGAGAAACCAGTTTAGCTAGTTCTTATTGGAAAGGAAAAAAAACAACTACCAAACGCCTATTCTCGTATCTCAAAAATCCCTGCCTCCTTCCAGATTCTGATTTCCTCATCTGACAAGTTTGTGTATCACTGATGCAATTTACACGGTTATTCATTTAGTTCGGAATCAAGTACAGAAACTTGAGTGTCATCAAATGACCGATTTTCACAGAACTTTAGACAAGAATTCATCAACAACTCTGAACATATTTTTCACAGAACTTTAGACAAGTAAGAAATATGGGTATGAGCATGAATCCCTTCATTGCAATGTTGTCATCATTCGTCGATTTGACAAAAGAGGAGTTCTTCAAGAAGGATCAAAGAACACTCACATTTCCACTCACCGGCGATTTGCTTTCAAGCGGGTAAAATTTTGATGTTTCTACAACTCTTGGCCATTGAACCCCTCATGGCCTCATCCATCCATGAGTCGAATCCCCAATTCCACATGCTCAAAACCAGAGTCAGCACCTAGATTCATGGATATTCCATTGGGCCATGGCATCCTCCCTCCAAAGTCTGCCTGCCATCATCTGAATATCTTTGTTGCATCCCACAGGTTGCCCCCACAATGATCCTCCCATCAACATGCATTTCACTTACCACAGCTGTCATTTTGAGGGGCTGATCGTTCAGTGGACACCGCCGATTCGCCGAGGCATTTCGAGGTGTCGAGTAACGACCGGTTTCGACAGCAAACAGGAAGCATCACCATCTGCATGTAAGTGACAAGTGGATATAATATACAAGACAATAATGAGGCAGATAAGGTTCTCTCTTTTACCTCATGTTCTTGTCAAAGTAACAATAACTTCCTCTATTTCAAAATATAAGACGTTTTTTTGTTACAACAAGGCTTTGACGAACAATTACTTTATCTATTATTTATATGGCACAACACAAAGTACTTTTGAATACGTCACAAAAATTAGAATGATTGTTAGTCAAAGCCTTGTCCTAACGAAATAAAGTATGTCTTATATTTTGAAACGGAGGAAGGACAAAGTGATGTGACAACCAGGCTGGCAAGTGCTGACTACAGATGATATTGCCTGAAGCGTAAATCTTATCCTAGTCAGCACACAAATGAAGAAAAAGTGTACATTGCAGGGCTGCAGAATTTGCTGTACACTAACTTTTAACAGGTGCCTAGTATGCATATGCATTTTTTTTAAAACACAGGTTGGTTTGCTTGCAAGATACGCGGCTTTGGCCCATCTTTCAACTAAAAGTTATATTTCAATGGAGAATAACATGAGTTAACTGAATAAGTGAAGATAATTTCGTCTGGAAAACGGAAAACAATTTGAAGCACAAAAAAAGAAGTTTCCTAAAATGCTAGACAGGAGAAAATTTCCCAAAAACAAGGCTCTGTTAGTGAGCCAGGCCGGTTAGCATTGGATGGAACAGCTAGGAGATGAGATTCCACTACTTCAGCTAGCAAGCAATTATCATGGCATTAGAATGGAGCAGGAAAATGTCACAAGCTGTACTTGGCTCCACTACCTCTACTTGGCTAGTTGCTCAAAGTGTCAAGTAGGCATGATGGCATTACACCAGAACAGAAGAATGCATAAAGCTGTACTTGGCTCCACTACTTATGGAAATATAGAAAGTTTTTTTAATGGCTCAATTAAGGAGAACAGGTGCTCTTTAAACATTGAAATGACATCTGAGCACTAGACAGCACCCCTACACATTGAAGTGGTGGCAGCACTGCGTTCCATTCCTTTATTCTCTTCCATGGTGTTTTGCCATAGTCCTCCAAAGAAGAGAATAAACGGATAATAATGGTAATCCAATTAGTATCACAGTTTGGGGAAAGATTCTAACATCAATTAAACTCATCAAATTCTCTTTTCCTTATCAGAAAAAGAGGACGCTGAATGGGGCTTACCTAAATAAACAAGATGTACAAAGATGAGCATTTGAGGGCGCAGACACTTCCACGCAGGTGGTGAAGCATTTTTTTCTAGATAACAAAAAGAATAATTAGAAAACAGGAGGATAAGAATATCAGCAAGCAAGGCAAGCTTTAATGTTTAACAAGTCATCATGAAATCGAACACGCAAAAAATGAATTGGTAGTTTTGACAAAATGGAATCACTTGAAAATGCTATATTCTTTTTTTTTCTTTTGCTCTATAAGGGCATAATTCCTAATTTTTCCACACAAAAAAAAATCCATCTAGATGTTACCTTTTCATACTAAAAATATTTTAATTGCCCTAAATGTACTGCGATGCCATTATAAACGTTATGGAGTAATTTGTCTGTTTTTCATTTTATAAAAACCATAGGATGATACATAAAAAAATTTCCTAAGAGGCTACAGAGTATATTGTCATGCAGACCATGCAGATCTGCAGACAGGAGGACGAACACTGTTTATTGACCAATAAGATTGCTCAGCAACATAATCTTCACAGATCCACTTGCCTCAAGGTTTCTTATGTTTCACAGGAATAGCATAAATCTAGTGTGATCTACAATACTTTTTTGAGTAAAACTACTGTGGACAAGCTGTCAACTTGAAAGAAAATCATATCATCAGAAAAAAAATGGTCTTCTACTGACAAAATGTCCGTATTAATAACCAAAGAAAGGCCCTGAAAAGAGGTATATCAACACTTGCAGAGAGTTTAGCAACACAGTGACTTGCATCTTTCCCATGCAAACAGTTTTTTAAGGGAAAAAAACAAATGCAGAGGGATTGTCCTTAGAACTTGATGGAAGATACATGAAGTACACTGTGTATAGATTATTGCAAACTGTTAAAGAAGAAATATGACCCTTGGTTGGTTATCCTGCAAAAGTTGTTAGCTACTTTCTGTAGCCTTTTCAGTTATTTTCCACGCCATACCCGACTAAAAAACACACATACTACTCATGTCTCACATTGTCCATTGAGGTTTGCAAGACACTTGGGCAGCAGGCTGCTGGCCACTATAAGTAGAGGCTCGTACTACCATTGCCAAGCAATCAGCCCACAGTTCATCAAAGTGCATTAGCTCGCTGTGACTAGCTAGAGCAGTCATTGGTGTGGAAAATATTACTGTCTGCTTCCTCTAAACATGTCTAGGTCTGTGGAGCCTCTTGTTGTAGGGCGCGTAATTGGGGAAGTTCTTGATACCTTTAACCCATGCATGAAGATGATAGTGACCTATAACTCCAACAAGCTTGTATTCAATGGTCATGAGCTCTACCCATCAGCAGTTGTATCTAAACCAAGAGTTGAGGTCCAAGGGGGTGACCTGCGATCTTTCTTCACATTGGTGCGGGCCAGTCAACTTCATCCTGGGAGTTCTAATAGTTGGCTTTGATGATTACATTACATACGATTTCTTCCCTGGTTAACCATAACTCTCATGTTTCAGGTTATGACGGACCCAGATGTGCCAGGACCGAGTGATCCTTATCTAAGGGAGCACCTTCATTGGTAACCAACCATGAACATTTCGTATCTAATTAAATACTATACATTTGTTTCTTGTGGGTGGTTACTGATTAGCTAGACAATATTAGTTATGTTTCTAGGGAAGATAGGACAATTACTTTAGCTTTCATATGTATATATACAAAAACCACATAATCTGAATGAGAATGTATCAGGTGGAAACCAGGCTATTGGTGCAACCTTGGAAACTTTCCACCAGAACCACACGATCCTCATCCAACGAATTGACTTTTTTGCGTTTTAACCCCCGCTAGTCGTCATTTTAACCCGTCCAAACCTCCCTGTAACTGGCGGGGGTTAAAACGCAAAAAAGTCAATATATTGGATGATAATCGTGTGGTTCTAGTGGGAAGTTTCCAAGGTTGCACCAATAGCCTGATTTTCACCGATACGTTCCAATCTGAATACTCTTAATGAGAATAGTAGTGTGGCTAAATTATCAGCAAATCTCACCTTTACATTTATGCAGGATTGTTACTGATATACCTGGGACAACAGATGCTTCTTTTGGTAGGTCCTTCCTCTAAATTGTATCATTTTTTCCCATCTTATTCATTGAGTTTCTCCTTGTGAATAAACAACTGTCCCACTTTCCGATTGAAGGGCGCGAGGTCATAAGCTATGAGAGTCCAAAGCCGAACATTGGCATCCATAGGTTCATCTTTGTGCTCTTCAAGCAGAAGCGCAGGCAAACTGTAATTGTGCCATCCTTCAGGGACCATTTCAACACCCGCCGGTTCGCCGAGGAGAATGATCTTGGCCTTCCTGTGGCTGCTGTCTACTTCAATGCCCAGAGAGAAACTGCAGCCAGGAGGCGCTGAGAAATGCAGCTCTCATTGTCCCAGAATTACGGCTCCAAACCTTTTCTGCCATATTACTTTGTCATGGATCAATGTTCTTCTGCTACATCAGTAGCCGGTATATCTGCGAATAAACCAGATGCATTTCGCAGCATGTATTAGTACTAGATTGCTTTCCGTATCAAGAACCTATTAGTGGATTGTTTTGTAAGCAGTAAGATTGATAGCCATGTTGGCAAATTCCAGTGCACTAATATGTAAACCACGTTATTATTAATGCTCTAAAGTCATGTATAAGCCAATTTATGCTGGTGGACAAACCCAACTGGCAGAAAGGGGTTTTATCTATTGTATGTCGCTTGCTGGCTCCACATGATGTGAACCTTTTTTCTGACGTGCAATCTCCTGGAAGTGAACTTTGCTAGATTTGGTTGTGACGTTATGTCACCTTGTGAACGGTGAAGAACCTCCCCTAACTGTATTGCACTGCTCCTATATTCTTATAGACTTTGGATACAATCATATACCTATCTTTTCCAACTGCTAAAAGCAGGGAGTATAGTCATGTGCACATATATAGTATTTGGAACTTTCCCACTTTGCCTTCCCATCTCATATATTCTCATGTCCTTACACCAAAATACAAATATCCAGCTTTCTTTTTGTACAAATTCATCCACATTGCATCGTAATTCCTTCGTTCCAAAATAAATCCACATTTGTATACGAATTTAGACATAGGTTATGTCTAGATTCGTGTACATTCAGGTTATTAACATGCAATAAGTCATTATCTAAAAAAAATTACATGCAGTAAGTTATACAGGGAAAAAATGCAGTAAGTAAAAAACATTCATATGGGAATCCAGCTTTTTTAAAAAAAATACAAATCCATGAATCCATCCACATATATTGCATACTACTTCACTATGCAGGTTATTGACATGCAGTAAGTAACAACACTGATACGATGGGAATTCAGCTTTTTTTTATACAAATACATCCACATATACTGCATACCACTATGCAGGTTATTAACATGCAGTAAGAGACAACACTGATATAGTAATGATATGGTGGACATTTGTAGCACCAGCGTTTGAATGGTCCACGAATTTCCGCACAAACTGAAACGCGCAATGGAATTACGTACAAAATTACTGGATCCAGCGGCGGCATGCGGAATCGAAGCGAAGCAAGAGAGGGGGAGGGGGAGGGAGGGAGAGCAAAACCCTCACCGGCGGGCCCCGTACGTCCCGGCGGAAGCGATCGCCGGACGGAGGAGCCCCCTGCCCTGGGGGAGGGGGGGGTTCTTCTCCGGTGCAGGCCAGCCGCTGCCGCCCTGGGGGTGGCGGCGCCATCACCGGCGGGCTCGCCGAGGATGTGCGGCGAGTGGGCTGATGACGCCGTGTACACACACCGTAACCGTATTTCTACGAGGGAATAAGTTTATTTTAGTTCTCACAATTTTTCATCGAGTCCTTAACTAAAAACAGATATAATTTATCCTTCAACTTACAAAATCAATACAAACAAAGTCTTTCAGCAGTATTGTTTTAGCTAATATATGATGCCTAAGTGGCTTTTTTACTAGTCTTCATCTCACATGACATTAAGTTTTATAAAAAAATAAACAAAACAAAATTAAAAACTAAAAGATAAAATAAAATATGCGGGATCCATATATCAGTCCAACAACAAAGATAAAAAAATAGTGGTGTTTACACCCAAAATTGACACTTAGGAATTAAAATAGGAAAGATTGTCAATATTTGAAAATTTGTCGGTTTCTTCGGAGAGGCCGGTCTGACCGCCGTGTATAGGCCGGTCAGACCGGACAGTGGGACCGGTCAGACCGAAGGCATAGGGCCGGTCGGCGGCGAGTCCGAAACCTAGACGACTTCATCGGTTTTCGGGTTTTCTTTCTTCATACGGTTGTATTTCGGGTTTCCAAACATGTTTATCCCGAATAGGACGTGGAGAAGGGTCCAGAGAGGGCAATACCAACCCCTATTTAAGGGTCAAGGCCGATTCAATTGTAAAAAACAACCATACAAACACAATCAATCTATTTGAATCGTTTTCTTTATTTTCAGCCATATTTTCTACTTTGCCCTAGTTTAGTCCATCTTTGTCGATTTGCACCGTAAATCGTCCGCCGCCGCTGCGAGAGTGCGACAATTCTTTGTAAGTTTGTCTTGAAAACTTTCCGTTTACTCACGAGACGAGTAGTTATCAATCTATCCATCTAAATCGGTTCCGCTAGCCGATTTGATCTATAAAACCCACTTTGTTCTAGTTCTTGCTAGATTGAAGTGGTTGGCGACTCCGTACCAAGAACCACCGCAAATCTTTAGGTGAATCGATCGTGTTCGTGCCTTTGTCAAAAAAGGTGCCAACAAGTAGGACCCACATGTCAGTGAGCCTCACCTCAACAGCCGCTTCGAGACATTGACGAACTTGTTGTGGCTGGTGTTGCCCTTCTTCCTCCCCGTTGTGACTGGTGTTGCCCTTCTTCCTTCCTCACAACTTCGTCGGCTTCATCGCTGGAGCTGCCGCCACCACTTCTTAGGTGTAGTAGTAGCAGTAGTCTTGCAGCTAAAAAAATGGAGGTTGGACTTGGAAGTTGAGCACCGGAGGACGTCACCGGCCTCCCCGCCGCCTCCCTTCCCGTCCCGCTCATCGGTCTTCTCGCCTTGTTCCTCTATTCTTACCAGCGAAGTGAGGAAATGGAGGCAAAGAAGGTGAGGTGGAGAAAGTGGGACCCATTGATATGTGAGTCCTACTATTTTATTTTTTTGACGGATATATGGGCTTCGCATACATCAATGTCAGGAACGAAGACCTAGATAAAGGAGCCATATAGGCGTCATGTCAACCAAAATTGGGAACAATACTGTCGAGGGATCTCATTTTCACTCGTTTTGTAAGTTGGAGGATGTGTTGTATCCGATTTTGCGGTCCATAGATGAATTTCAGACTCAACGACAAATTAAGAAACCTAAGTGAACTTATTTCTTCTACGAGTATTCCGTCCGACTTTTTTACTTCTTAGCTCTTTTCTGGAAAAATTATCCCAAATAGACCTCTACCAGTTTCAATTCGAAAAATAGACCCCAAACTTGGCGTCGTCGTTATTGACGCCGAGCTTACATATCTCGGCACCACCATAATTGGTGCCAAGCTCTTTGCGCCACGTCGGCACCGAGGCTATCGTGGCGCTGACATGACCATTTCGGCATCATTGATCTTGGCGTCGAGCTCGACGCTGTGAATTTTGGTGCCGAGGTTGTCGTCTAATGACCTAAAGGTCACGTCGCGAAGTCGTCATATGACCTAAAGGTCACATCGCAGATGGTAGGTTTTGCAAATTTTTTTACATAAAGTTTAAGAAACCTAAGTGAACTTATTTCTTCTACGAGTATTCCGTCCGACTTTTTTACTTCTTGGCTCTTTTCTAGAAAGATTATCAAATAGACCTCTGACAGTTTCAATTCGAAAAATAGACCCCAAGCTCGGCGTCGTCGCTATTGGCATGTAGCTTACACATCTCGGCACCATCATAATTGGTGTCAAGCTCTTTGCGTCACGTCGACACCGAGGCTATCGTGGCATTGACGTGGCCATTTCGGCACCATTGATCTTGGTGTCGAGCTCGACGCTATGGATTTTGGCGCGAGGTCGTCCGCCTAATGACCTAAAGGTCACAGTCGCAGAGGTCGTCCGGTCTAATGACCTAAAGGTCACGAGTCGCAGATGGTAGGTTTTGCAAATCTTTTTACATTAAGTTTAAGAAACCTAAGTGAACTTATTTCTTCTACGAGTATTCCGTCCGACTTTTTTACTTCTTGACTCTTTTCTAAAAAGATTATTACAAATAGTCCTCTGGCAGTTTCAATTCGAAAAATGGACCCCAAGCTCGACGCCGTCACTATTGGTGCCGAGCTTACACATCTCGGCACCATCATAATTGGTGTCAAGCTCTTTGCGTCACGTCGACACCGAGGCTATCGTGGCATTGACATGGCCATTTCGGCACCATTGATCTTGGTGTCGAGCTCGACGCTGTGGATTTTGGCGCGGAGGTCGTCCAGTCTAATGACCTAAAGGTCACAGGTCGTAGATGGTAGGATTTGCAAATTTTTTTACATTAAGTTTTCTTATTCGCTAAAAAAATTGCTAATAGCAGGACTCGAATCCACGATCTTCGGTTTACTAGTGTGACACGGTAACCAACTGAGCTAAGAGGTAGGTTTAAAAACTATGTCGTGCTACTTATAGAAATACATGAGTACTAAACAGGGTGAAGTAGCTCGACGTCAAAATCCACGGCGCCGAGCTGGCCATGTCAGCACCACGACAGCCTCGGTGCCGATATGACGCAAAGAGCTCGACGTCTATTGTGATGGCGTCGAGATGTGTA